>MU225068.1:1370644-1385264 GCA_018584345.1 Thuja plicata
AAATGAATCAACTATTTGGAAGGGAGAATAACAAAGGAGATACCTTAAATTCTGTTAATTATATGTATAGAAATGATGTATAATAGTAATTGAAGAGATAGGAGAAATACACTAACCTTGAAATATTATAGATCAAAGAATGTTGTTTTCTGAGGTCTATATTGAGTTTCTAGAAAAATTGATAGTTGATCCTGAACCGAAATGCAGAGATGAACAAAACCCAGAAATCATTTTCTATTCTGATGTCATCTTATTAAAAAGGTCAACCTTGGCCCACAAATGTCAAACCTAACCCAATAATGTTGACCCTGACCTGCACAAATCCAAAAGTGACTCTGTTCGTAGATCCTAAAAGTTTGCCAAAAAGGGTATCCAGATCTGGTCTCAAAACTGTAATCCTAAACCTGTACCTATAAGAAAAAGAGGTTTGTTTGTTGAAGGGGAGGGATTTGCCTTGGTCAAACCCCAGTTTTGGAATTAACCTTAAATATATGTAATTGAAATTGTAGAAATGGACAAAGTAAATGCATAAATTCACCTTGCTTGAAAGAGTCCTTGTGGCGGATTCGAATCCTTAAATCCACAAGTATGCTTCAAATGTAGAATTTATAAAGGTAGGATGTCTTCAATCTCTTGCTTATAGATCTCAAACACCAAGTCTTAAATGGGTTCTTGAATTTGGAATAGGCTTGGAAGAAGGTGGATGGAGAGTTCACCAAAAGGGTACCATGTAGCTTCAATCCTTCAATGGCCTCCAATGGATCTCCTTCATGAAAATGGATACTTGAATGAATGGATGCTTTCTTGCTTGATGATGTTTCTTAATTTCTCAAGGATGCATAGGCTTCAATAGAGAACTTAATATCACTTGTTGATGCCTAGAAGACTTAGAGAAAATGAGAGAGAAAGCTTCTCTTTTATATGGAATTAGGGCACAATCTTCTAAGGAGGCCTACATAGGAGGATTAAATTCCTATTAAAGCCTTTACCCCTAGGAGAGGACCTATATTAACTATAATTTAGGAATCCACACTTTGGAACTTGAAACAGCCGACCCGGATGTGGGAAAAGCTTTTTGCAAAGGCCGACCTCCAAAAAATGTGAGACCCCAGGATCTGGACCTTGGGTCAAGGTCAAGGTCGACCTTGACCTTGGTCAAGGTTGAGGTCAACATAGACCTAAAAGGTCGACCCTGACCTTGAAGCCTAGAATCACCAATCTATAGTCCAGAATGTAGAAATCAGGCTAAACATGAGTGGAAAGAGGGACAGAATAGGGGGGAAGCCATGTCAAGATTAGGAACCCATTCAAGGTGCTTTCCATGACCCCAAACCACTTACTCTAAATGCTAAACATGTCTACAATGGAAGTGCTTCCATTTTTTGACTATACAATTACAAAAACAAACTTAAAATGACTCCCAGATGCCCAGATCGAGAAGACAGATATCTATAACTAATAGTTGGATCACTTTGCAAGCATCCTTTAAATTTTCTTGGGTACAACTCCCCTTGTGAGATCTTCAATGAATCCTCTAAACTACAAACAAGAATGCTTTTAACCTGAAAGCAAGAAAGGCATACAAACATCTATCTATAAACATAGAGTAGATGAGAAAGAAAAGGAACATTAAATTAAGCACAAGGTAAATGACACTCAGTTTATTTATCAAAGCTGACGTAACAGAGAGTATAGGAAATAAAACACAATATTATTTATGGAATGCATGCATGACCAAAGGTCACAGACCTAGTGACAAACATGAATAGGAATATATACAAAGAATAAAATTCAGAAATAATTGACTAAATTCACAGATTCATCCAATCCAAAGATAGATGCTCAAATTCATAGATTTGATGTGTAACAATCTTTTTATTTTGAATAAACATAAGAAAATAACACAGATCTCTTTGCTCCTCCTTTACAATACTACTATTTCCATTTCAAAAATACTCTATCCCTTTCCTGTAAAAATAACTGAAATAGAAAAATCTCTCCTCCAGAAAATACAAAGTCTCCCAAAGTTGAGACAAAAACTAAAAAAAACCAGGTTCAAGTTTAATCTTCAACCTTAAATAAAATTCTAGAAACCACTTTCTATTTTTGTAACTGTTTCTTGGGAAAACCAGAAATTTCCTCTTGATAGCATCTTTATTAGTTATTAAAACTGACCCTTGGTATTTCTTTTTATCCCTAATATCCTTTCTCCATGTGGGTACCATAATGTTTATTATCTTGGAACTATAATACTAATTAAAATATTGAAGTATCTCTTGAGATGAAACTTAGGTGAGTTCAAAATAGATATAAAAAAGCCATATGTCATCAACGTAGTTTTCAATTGTTGACACTTGTTACTATCTTGTTGAGTTATTATTAAAACTTGATCTCATTGCCACATATGCCTCCACTTGGACCTCATAAGGAAACTCTCATCTGTCAGTGACATGCTCTATTTTTTATTTGAGACTTGTGTATGTCCTCAATTTATTATTTGGACAGCTATGCATCGGGCAATCTCTCAAACACTTGGCAGAATCTCTTTCTGTTTAAACTTCATGTGGGGGTCATCATGCTTTTGGAACTTGTTAGTATATGTTCACATTTGAATTTCAGAGAAGAGATTGAGTTTGAGACCATCACGCAGGCACGACTTCGACAAAAATTGCATGTCTTCATTAGCCCATCCATGTCAATAAATTTTCTCACCATTACTTATCTCACGCATGTTTACATAAGGTGATCAACATTTATAGGTGCTCGGTGTACCATATCAAATAGTTGGTAATCAATCTCCTCATAGAGCAAGGTCAATCCTTTACAAACCCAAATTCAAGCCTTTCACCAATAGTTTGCATATGATCATCAAGTTTCCCATTCATCAAATAGGGCACACAACTTTCTCAACACTGGCCATTCACTATAATTCCAATTGTGAATGAATGGTCACTTTTCAAAGGGCCAAGCTCAGTTATGGTTTAGTGCTGGGTGTTGTAACGAAAATTTAAAACTTCCACATTTGAGCCTCTTCTTGACCACGAGCATCACATGAATACTTACTTGTGTCCATATTTTGAAGATTTAGGAACTGACATCGACCCGTATGACCAATTGTTGCATGGCCATGGAAAGTATTCTTCATTTGTGTTTGGAGTCTTGGACTGGCTTCTAACATGTGCTTAACATTTTTTTCTCTTCTTTGTTATCACTTGTCACCTTAGGCTCTTCTAGATTGTAGAGGTTTTCTTGTGACTTTACCGAGGGATAACTATATTTGTTTGAGGGATGTGCCATCTTCAACGTGACATGGGGAAGTGAAACTCTATTATGGAAATTACAATCATAATGTCAATGTTCCTTGCTATAGGGAAGCACTATGTATGTTTCCAACGACCTTGAATCAACTCATTTGTAGTCAATATTGGTGTCTCCATGGGATTATATCCTCTGCATTTTATTATCCATTCCATGTAATGGTCAGCCTTTATATTGTCACATTTGAAAAATATCTACCATTAGAGTAGGGTATTGCTTTATACTGATGAGTGTAGTCCATAAGGCATTAACATTTATGGATTATGTCACACATTTTTCCCAATTTTGGTTTATTATTTAAAATTATCTCTATCAGAAGGTATCAAATAGAGCACTTCACATAAACATTTACTTTATCTTTTACACAAGTATCTATTCTACCACACTGAAGTAGTCAGCTGTAAAGCTTGAACTCCAACTATTTATACCTGACTAGGTTTCTTTGAACTGAAATATGAATTTGAACTAATGATTTGAGTATAGACATTTTCATTTGAACTACCCCGTAAATGTATAAACTAGTTTAGATCATACTGCCTTCAAATAACCACTCTAAACTGACTTAAAATTGGCATGCACCAAATGTATGAGATCAAAATACTGAACACACACCTCAGGCTACTTGGAACTGTTTAAAACTATTGACATGCTTGTTAAACCTGTTGAACTACTTGAACTTTATTCATCTAGTACAATGTGGGTCTAAACCCTTTGAACCAATTTTAACTTTATTTGAAACAAACTAGAACTTGTGCTTGAACTTAAACCTTTTGATTCACTGATTCAAGAGTTCATCTAAAAATTATCTTTACAAAAAATGAATTTGCAAGAGCATTTACAAAATAAATCAGTGGGAAACTGAGGAGAAATAGAAGACCACTTCTAGGAAGACTCAATTTTAAAGATTTAAAAATGGGGTGCAGAAGGCAAGCCAAAAATTGGCTCTGACTGGGGAGTATGTGCTAAAAGTGCATAAAGAATCCAGTAACTTCTGGTAAAAAGACCAGTTCCTAGTCCATTGGGTAGCAGAGTCAAAGCACATGGAAAGAAAGAGGAAAATTTCTTGTAGAGAGGGCGGAGAGGAACGAGGCAACTACCAAGACAAAACCAAAAGTAGAACTAGCTACTCTAAACACCTAAACTAAACAAACTACCAACAAAATGAAGCAAAGAAGGCTAAACTAAGCATGACAAAACTTTATTTACAAAAAGGCAGGGCTAGCAGCCCATACCTCCAAAGTTGTGTCTTGCTACTCATGTGAATCCATTAACCGGATATGAAAAATATGTGCCAGTGTGAAAAATTGGTTGGAATATGAGATGCATGACTCCAAGCAACCCTCCAGCAGTAGCTATAAGGAAGGATTTGATCACCATGCATTGGACAAGCCTTTGAAACAACATGTTAGGCCCAAATAACCATTCTGCTCCATATAATTCTCGCAATAAAATTTTGACATAATTTTGAATGGGTTGGTCTATATCTATCTCAAAATAAAATGATCCTAGTATAGGACTAGTATCAGTTAACCCATCTTCACAATCAAACATAAACACTTATGACTCAGATTATGTGCAAGATGTTAGCATAGGGGTAAAAGAAATTTCCTTGGCTCGCATTTCAATCTTCTCTAGATCTTGGAATGCGCTAGCCTTCTCTTGGTCAAAGTCACTAGATGAATGTATATCAGAGGTATCAAATCTAAAAGACTCTAACCTTGAAAAATAAACATCTAACAACATGTTCCCAACTGATTTGACACCAACAAATCTGCATTAAATAAAAGATGTACTCAAGCAAGTCACTATTGTTTCTAGTTGCGTAGCATGATCAACCATGACTTTAAAAAAGTCTTTGTGTTCCTCCAACACTCTAGGTTGCAACCATTTCTCTTGAGATGGTGTGTGATCAAATAGAAAGGTTTCATATTCTACCTATCCATCAAATTGAAGAATACCTTTTGTTTCTTCCTCATGAATCTTTTCTTTGTCGTGCTGATCTACCATACTTTCCTGATCAAGCTTGATGATTGAAATTTCATTATAAATTTCAAAAGAAGAAGATTCAAATTTTGAATAAGGGGGAGCTATTTCTAAACTTTCATTGGATTTATTTTTATCAAGCTCTTCCCCTACAGGAGGCACACCCAGAAAAGCCATTGATTGAGAAATGTGTTCATCATTATTCTCAATGTGTAAACAACAACTTTCAATCACATTAAAACAATGGTTCTCAACTAATGTAGACTCTTGAAAATCTTCATCATCATACTCAATATGCAAATAATAAGCTCCAATTGAATCATGGGTACCGCTTTCAATCATAGGAGCCATTAGAAAATATTAACTATGAAAAAATATCAAATTTTGATGAATAGAGGTAAGGAGTGCTGGTTTTATCATTTTGAAAACAAGCCTTTTCTATTTAGGCTTTACCTTTGGATAACACTGTTGTTCATAGAGACAAATTTCTTCCTGCAAAGATTTAGCACATCTTACTCCACTAATGATCATATCATCATCCAAACTAACAACATCCCTTTGTGCATCTTGCAACCTTTTCACTTTTAAACGATGAAGCAAGAATCTAATTTCTGTTTGTAAGGTAGAAATGAAAACACACAACTGATTGTTTTCACCTGGTTGACAAATTTGAGGGATCTTACTAACACACCTATTGAATCTTTCTACAAAATCCCTCATAGTTTCACTTTCCTTCATTTGGATTTAAAATAAATTTAACAATAACTTGGCAATATCAATCGTAGGCTTAAACCTTTGAAGAAATTTTACCTCAAGGTTGTTCCAACAAGTAATGCAACTGTCTGGAAAATTCTAGAACCAATTTACTGCTCTTCCAATGAGGCTTATGACAAATAATCTAACAAAGATGTTCTCTTCCTGCACACCAAGAATCCCACAAGCAACTCTAACCACTTTAATGTGGTCATCCGAGTCTTTATTTGTGTCTCCAAAAAACTTTGGGAAATATTCACTTGATTTTAAAGTAGGGTTGAATATTTGTTTAAAGAAAATGACCCAATCTGAGCCCCCTAGGGCTAGGCTACAACCAAAGCCATAATACACTGGACTTCTTTCACCAAACCTATTTAGAGTCACCAACCTCCACCTTGGGGAGGTACCTTCAGATATCCAAGGAAATAAAACACTGGAACTTTGATTTATTTCCTCAGCAGATCCGCCAAAAATCTGTTAGTGAACATATTTGTCTTTTACATAAACAAACTTAAAATGACACCCAAATGCCCAGATCGAGAAGATAGATATATGTAACTAACAATTGGATCACTTTGTAAATGAAATGCATAAGAATCCTCTGAATTGTCTTGGTTACAACTCCCCATCTGAGATCTTCAATGAATCCGCTAACTACAAACAAGAATGCTTTTAACTTGAAAGCAAGAAAGCCATACAAACATCTATTTGTAAACACAGAGTAGATGAGATAGAAAAGGAACATTAAATTAAGCACAAGGTAAATGACACTCCATTCATTTATCAAACCTGACATAACAGAGAGTGCGAGAAAGAAAACACAATATTATCTATGGAATGCATGCATGACCAAAGCTCACAAGCCTAGTGAAAAACATGAATAGGAATATATACAAAGAATAAAATTCAGAAATAATTGACTAAATTCACAGATTAATCCAATCCAAAGATAGATGCTCAAATTCACAGATTTGATGTGCAACAATCTTTTTATTCTAAATAAACATAAAAAAATAACACATATCTCTTTGCTCCTCCTTTACAATACTACTATTTCCAATTCAAAAATACTCTATCCCTTTCCAGCAAAAACAACCGAAATAGAAAAAGCTCTCCTCTGGAAAATACATAGTCCCCCAAAGTTGAGACAAAAACTAAAAAAACCACATTCAAGTTTAATCTTCAACCTTAAATAAAATTATGGAAACCACTTTCCATTTCTGTAACTATTTCTTGGGAAAACCAGAAATTTCCTCTTGACAACATCTTTATTAGTTATTAAAATTGACCCTTTGTATTTCTTTTCATCCCTAATATCCTTTCTCCATGCGGGGACCATACTTTTTATTATCTTAGAACTCTAATGCTAATTAAAATATTGAAGTATCTCTTGAGATGAAACTTAGTTGAGTTCAAAATAGATATAACAAAGCAATATGTTATCAACGTAGTTTTCAATTGTTGACACTTGTTACTATCCTACTGAGTTACTATTAAAACTTGATCTCATTTCCACATATGCCTCCACTTGGACCTCATAAGGAAACTCTTATCTGTTAGCGCTATGCTCTATTTTTTATTTGAGACTTGTGTATGTCCTCAATTTATTATTCGGACAGTTATGCATCGGGCAATCTCTCAGACACTTGGCAGAATCTCTTTCTATTTAAACTTCATGTGGGGGTCATCATGCTTCTAGAACTTTTTATTATATGTTCACATTTTACTTTCAAAGAAGAGATTGAGTTCAGGACCATCTCGCAGAACTGGCTTTGACAAAAACCGCATGTCTTCATTAACCCATCCATGTCAATAACTTTTCTCACCTTTACTTATCTTTCACATGTTTACATAAGGTTCTCAACACTCATAGGCGCTTGGTGTACCATATCAAATAGTTGGTAATCAGTCTCCTCATAGAGAAAGGTCAATCCTTTACATACCCAAAGTCAAGCCTTTTGCCAAATAGTTTGCATGTGATCATTGAGTTTCCCATTCATGAAATAGGGCACACGACTTTCTCAACACTGGCCATTCACCATAATTCTGATTGTGAATGAATGGTCACTTTCTGAAGGGCCAAGCTTGATTATGGTTTAGCACTAGGTGTTGTAACAGTGGTTCAAAACTTCCACATCTGAGCCTCTTCTTGACCATGGGCATCACATGAATACTTACTTCTGCCCATATTTTGAAGATTTGGGAATTGACATCGATCTGTATGACCAATTATTGCGTGGCCATGGCAAGTATTCTTCATCTGTGTTTGCAGTCTTGGACCGGCTTCCGGTATGTGCTTGACTTGTTTTGCTCTTCTTTGTTATCACTTGTTTCCTTAGGCTCTTATGGATTGCAGAGGCTTTCTTGTGACTTTACTGAGGGCTGATTATATTTGTTTGAGGGATGTGCCATCTTCAACGTGACATGGGGAAGTGAAACTCTATTATAGAAATTACATTCATAATGTCAATGTTCCTTGCTACAGGGCAGCACTATGTATGTTTCCAATGACCTTGAATCAACTCATTTGTAGTCAATATCGGTGTCTCCATGGGATTATATCCTCTACATTTTATATCCCTTCCATGTAATACTTGGCCTTTATAATGTCACATTTGAAAAATATCTACCATTGGAGTAGGGTAGTGATTTATATTGATGAGTGTAGTCCATAAGGCATTCGCATTTATGGATTATGTCACACATTTGTCCCAATTTTGGTTTATTATTTAAAATCATCTCTATCATAAGGAATCAAATAGAGAACTTCATATATACATTTAATTTATCTTTTACACAAGCATCTATTCAGCCACACTGAAGTAGTCAGCTGTAAAGCTTGAACTCCAAATATTTATACTTGACTAGGTTGCTTTGAACTGAAATATGAATTTGACCTAATGATTTGAGTAGAGACATTTTCATTTGAACTACCCCATAACTATATAAACCAATTTAGATCATACTACCTTCAAATAACCACTTTGAACTGACTTAAAATTGGCATGCACCAAATGTACTAGATCAAAATACTGAACACACCCCTCGGGCTACTTGAAACTATTTGGAACTATTGACATGCTTGTTGAACCTGTTGAACTAATTGAACTTGTTCATCTGGTACAATGTGGTTCTAAACAATTTGAACCACTTTGAACTTTATTTGAAACAAACTGGAACCTGTGCTTGAACTTAAACCTTTTGATTCACTGATTCAAGAGTTCATCGGAACATTATCTTTACAAAACATGACTTTTCAAGAGCATTTACAAAATAAATCAGTGGGAAACTGAGGAGAAATTGGAGACCACTTCTAGGAAGACTCGATTTTAAATATTTGAAAATGGGGTGTAGAAGGAAAGCCAACAAATAGCAAGATTCATATACCGTTGGAAAGGTCTCAAAATGAGGATTTTGGTTTTGTAGTCCATTTTGGTGCATAATCAAATTGGTTTGAATAGAATGAAGAAAGAATGACTCAACTCAAATTTGGGAAAAGCGAAGAAGACAGGTGGTGTTTCAAGAAAATATCTGAAAAAATTTCTCTTGGGGCTCCTTATTTATATTTCTCCCATTGTTACAGGGTTCCAAATAATGGTCTCCATTGAGAGTTGCAGAGTATTGGCTCTAGGAGTTTCTAGTCATTTCATGGTTCCATAAGGATGTAGTTTATGGAATGTATAGTTTTGCTATCAGATAGAATAGATGTTTTTGAAATCTTTTGCATATTGTTGAAGTGGTAAATGTTGTAGATCAGATTGGTACAAAAGCAAGATTCATCATACTTAATGCAAGTTTTCTTAGGTTCAAGTCTCTCCTCGGTGTTGTTCATTTGGGTTATGAATTTTCTGATTCATTGCAAGGATTTATCTGTGTATGTGTTATTAGTCCTTAGTTCTGATCTAGGATTAGATCAAATGAAGTTATGGATATGATACAAATTATATGACACAAATTCATCTTTTTTGCATAAGGATTAGTTATAAGTAGTGTATGGTCTGATATCATTTGTACTCATGGCTTTGAGTCTTTGACAAATTTTTTTTTTTTTATGCTACTCCTGAACTAGAATTATTTCCCAATGGATGAGGCACTGATCATAAATCAATATATTCCTTGTTGATACATGACAAATCAGTCTTGGCTATTCTCTGCAATTTAAATTTAAACTTCAAAATATCTTAGGTTTTATGTGGTTTGTGGTGTTTTACTAATCTCATGATCCACTTAAAGGTCAATGTTCAATTGGTGATTAGTCAGTCATCTAGTATCTCCCGATCGTGTTGAGCCTATGTGAGATCGCTGCTGACTGATGCCTTATTGAATATTTGAAGGTGTTGAAGGGTGTCCCCGCTTGGTTTTGTAGAACCTAAAGCGTAGAAGGATGGATCTGCATCCTTTTTAATTGGTACTTTTCAGTCTTGGTTGAATAACAGACATTGGCTACTCTTTAAAATATATCAAAAGGTGAAAAGGTTATTGTTCAGTAATCATAGTGTAAAAAATAACCAACAAAATGATGAATCTTCTTGGGAGTTGAAGTAATTTGTAGTAAATAATTCATGTTTATCAAGTTGAACTAGACTCCTGGCCTATTTTTTTATAAATACATTCATTTCCCACCATATCCATTTGAGGAATGTTTGTAAATCTGAAAGTTTTTCAGATCCTAATTGTCAGCCTGGTTGTTGTTGTTAAAACAATTATGAATGTTTTCTTTATGAAAGAAATGTGTAAGATCCAATTGACTTGCTAAAATTCTGTTATCTCTATTTGAATCTTGTACTTGTTCTATTAATTTTCTATACATTATCACAATAGTGAGTGGCGAATCTGAAAGATCTCTGCACCAGTGTGCATTTAATGATGAAAATTGATGATCAATTGGAAACACTTGCAACAAGGATTTAACAGATGCTCAAAAGATTCAATGGTGGATTTACAAAATCAGAAAGAAATAAAGAATGACAATAGTTAAATAATTTTCTCAATTTTTTAATGAGATAGATTTGTTTCCTTACTAGGTGAAGGAGTCACTAGGGAGAAGGAAAGTGAATTTAAAAGTTTCCCATACTTCTTGTTTTACAATCTCAGTCATCAAAATCAGAAGTATGTTATTATGTTAAATGATTGCATAAGTTGAATAAAATATTTGTGAGTAAGAATATGTATTATTAGAATATAGTACAATAGAGATTCTAGATTCAATAGATCAAGATATGCTACATAGATCTGAAACTTTTCCAACAGATCTTTAAGAAATTCAAAAGGATTTTGCACTATTTAGACAAAGAGTCCAAGTCAAAGCCATTTGTTTTTGAAATGACATGTAGGAGAAAGGAATGAATAATCCATACTTGTATTTTTTGAAAAATTTTCCAATGCATATGATAAGTTGCTGGAAGGGATTGAAATTCAAGAATATACATATCTTCATTTTTTTTTAGAGCTTTGTATGCCTAAATCTGCAAATTGGTCTGCATCATGTAAATAAGAAGGCATTGAACTTGTTAAAAAATAGATAGATGAGTTTGAAAAATCTAAATCTGAAAGTACCGATGATGCTGACTCTATTTATGATGACAATGTTGATTATGATGCTGATAGTGAGGTTACTAAATGTCAAGATGTTAGGGATGAATCTCTATTTTTAGATGTTTCCATTGGATTCATGGATTTGTTTTATTATCAACATGGTAATGTAGATTTCTTGTCTTAGTTTAGTGGAAAGTTTTATGGAAAACAAGAAAATGATAATGATGTGGATGATAGTTATAGTGATGATTCTTTTGCACAAAAAAGCATGAGCCAAGAGATTGCAGTCCTTATGTCAAATGAGCAAGATGTTTGCAACAATAAGAATGAGGCTAAATACGGTGAAAATGAAGTTCAATGCCCACTAAGTAGTAAAAGAATATCAGAACTACTAGTTGCTGATTTTCAGAGGTATGCATCAAATGTAGACCCCACTTTGCAATGCCCAGTTAATATATGCTTTGATAATGAAGACATGCAAATGGATGCGAAGTATGAGACCTATGTTGACTTTCTTATTCCTACTTCTGAGGAAAACAATATGCAAGATGGAAATGCATATGATTTTGAGAAATTTGATTATGTTAAATATGATGAGTATGATGATTCATATGTTGCTATGGATTCAGATTTTGATGAGTTTGGTATGGATGATTCTTGTATACATCATAATGTTGATTAATTCCTTGAGAAGAGTGACAAATCTATGTGTATTTCCAGATTTGCAAATGGTAAATGAATTGTTACTTGATGATACATTTTTAGATTTGAAGGATGCTTGTAAAATTTCAGATGAGCACAAAGCCTTCAATGTTGTGAAATCACGTTTTTGACATGGATAGTTTGCAAGTTGCTGTTATGACTGAGATTGAGTCCTTTGTACAAACTAACATCTAAACTATGTTTGATTCTAGCCATGTAAAGGAGTTAGAATTTTTTTCTTTTCAACTTGCTAGTGATGGTAAAGAGTGTGACAGTTTTTTGTTACATAATGATTAGTGTTCTCAGTACTGGGGTGACTTCCATGCACCTAATGACATGGAAGATGCTGATTATTTGTTATTTGATATGCTGAAAATATTCGGCAACATGTTTGATCATGTTGCAAGAAATAATAAGTATCGTTTACCTCCGATCCATGGAAATGAGAATCAAGTTTTTGATAGGGGTAAGTGATGATTTTAGTTTGGTGGTTGTTCTCCATTTGTAAATATTGTACAAGTTGTATAGCAGCTTCACTTTCAGTTGTGTGTTAGGTGTTTTCAATAGGGAAGCGAGTTTTGGAAAGTTGAAAAGAAGTCTGATTTCTGAGTGGTCTGCTTCACCAAGATATTCTGAATTCTCTATGTGCCCGCAAGGAGAATGCTTCCCTAGATAGATCCACTATTGGTACTCTAAAATTTGGCACAAATTTAGAGTGACCAATTTAAAATTTTCTCTAAGGCAAGGTGAGTACCCTTAAAAACTCTTTAAAGAAACCAATTTGGAATACAAGTAAAATGTGACCTGATGATTTTTATGAGATACTGCATGGGAAAGATGTAAAAAAACCTATCATGGGGTAGATGTAATGAGTCACAACTTTTGGATATCATATTTAATGAGTTTTGAAGATGGTTGTTTAAAGGTGTTTACCTCAAATCTGCATTATGCACATTGCCTGATTATAGTAAATGACCCACTTTGCATGCTTGCATCTTTGGCTGTGTAAATTATCATGATATAGGGATTATGCTGAGATGTTGTAGGCATGAGAGAGAGTCTCCAGTTCCATTTGCAGATTCCTATGAGTTCATGTGATAAGTTTCCCAAAGCATTTCTGTTTGCAATTTATGTTGTTTCTCAAAATCTGAATTGTAGAATCATGAATGACCTACTTTGAGGTCTTACAAGTTTATACCCGATTAAATGGAATGGAAAATTGAGTGCTTCCCTATATTTTAGTCATGGAAATGTTCTATCATGAAGATTTTAAGACCCGTTCCAATCCATCTGATTAGTTTTCTCATTCAATTCCAGATCAAGTTTATGCAATTTTACTGATTTTGAAGTCAGACAATTGGTAAGAGGCTGAGTTTAGGGGTTTGCATTGGTTGACCAGTTAATGATCAGAACAAGACAATTGAAAATATATTCTCTTTATGTGAAAATGAATCCAATTCCAAGCCCCTAAACGACAAGGAGTTCATCTTATGATTTTTTGAAGTCAGAGCCAAACAAGATTTATTCAGTTTTCAATCAATACAGCAATAAAAGTCTTCCAAGCGGCTAAAGTCTTCCAAATGGTTGACTTGGCAAGCTAATATTTTGGTTCTGGTTGAAAATTTTAACGAGTGAGTTGACTTCTTATGGTCTTTGTATTTCAGTGAGTATGCTACCAAGATCAAGGATCAAGCGTCAATACATAATTTGAAGTTTTTCCAAGGGCAAATCCAACGGCAGTTTATGCAGATTACAAGTGATCGACAGAGTTCAGTTGCCAAGTAGTCATTTTTGGAAGACTGAAGCTTTGTATGAAATGGTTGTTTTAAGATACCAATTGTGGATTTGTAATCCCTGTATGTAAGTCTACTCCCTGGATAAATGGCACAATCTCAAGGCAATGTTTGGTGCTCTTTGAAGGCTGATTCCAAACTCAATTCCTTTTATTTTCAGCAAGTGTTGTTTACAGTTTATGATCAATGGTCATTTTGGGAGATTAAAATATCCTTTCTCGGAAGGCATAGTGGAGAGTTTTTCTTTATGAGGTGATGATAAATGTGGAAAATTCCTATTCTACCGAATCTGAGTCCTTTAGGTAGTTGTTTGATAAAATTTTGAAGCTTACTCCATAGGCAGTTTGTTATATTTGTGTGTCAGTATCCTTACAATGTTTCAGAGTGACTATATTGAGCAAGCGATATCTCTGATGCAGGAGCATCCTGGGTGTAAGGGAAATCTTGCATCACCCAAAAATATTTCTGTTTTCTTTTCAATAAGGGCTACCTTGTGCAAAGCTGCTATTTATGGAAACTTGCTATTTTTAGTAAGT
>MU225068.1:1397045-1419038 GCA_018584345.1 Thuja plicata
TGGGCCACCTGAAATAGCAGAAAATAATTTTTCCTTCAAAATTTTCGGGTTTCAAAAGTTATTTTGAGCCGAATTTGATGTATTAAAATGAAAAATAAAATAATTCTAAGTTTGGTCGGCCCTAAGGTCTAAATTTCTGGAACCTTCTCGGGCGGTGGAAATTGGCTATATAAAGAAGGCCCGTAGTGTTGTCTTAGGCAGTTCGGGACAGTTCTGGGTTGATCTGGGTAATAATTTGAGGCTTTGTCCTACAGAATATTGTAAGGGGAATTCCCATGTGGCTTTGCATATTGTAATTCTGAAAGTTTGTAATTCCGCATTTGTGGAGATAATAAGAATTCCATTTTCTGTTCTTGCAAATTGTTGTTGCTTCTCTGTTTCTGTTATGTGTTTGTGGTATTAAGGGGAGCACCCTTCATCAATCTCGCATCCATGTTGGATTTAGTTGAAAATTTTTCACACATATGCTTACTATATGTGGATGAATAAATGTGCCTCGTGGGAGAACCTCAGGGTGATATGAAGTATTTTATCAAGGGGCATTCTGGAAATGTTTTCAGAGATGTGTTGGCCTGTGCATTTGCAGAAATTTTGAAGGGGCAATATTTGACAGTTTGTCTTTGCCAACCATGAAGCTATCATGCATATCCATGTGGCGTATGTACTTATAGGTTGGAATTCTACTTGTGTTTTTAAACTACAATACTCCAAGCAAGTTGTGTCACAACTTTTGGGAAGATATTTCAAGAAAGGTTGTGTGAATTTATTAGAGAAATACCAACATTTTCCCAATGCCCTTTCATTTTTAGAGTAATACCATACATGGATAAGCATGCATTATTCATCTCAGCTCTGACCAATGTAATATGAAAGATTTCTGACCCATACCATGTTCATGGTAAATGGTCGATCGACTTTGGGAGTGGCTGAGTCTTATTTGTCATCATTAAGATTTTCACCATATAAGAAATCATGAAGAATGAAATTGGTATTTTAATGCCAAAGATAGTTCAATTAATCTTATCAGCACTGCCCTGAGCTAGTTTAGAATATACAATAATCTCTGTGGAGAAAGATACTTCATGGCAGATTTATCCATGTGTGTACTCTATCCTAGTTTACATATCACTAGCATGACAGGGGGGATGTAGAAACATCTATAAAAATGGCTTTATACCTGCATTTTTCCCCTTTGAAAGTTCTAAAAATTCTTCACCAAATCTACTTTGTCTATCTCTTGTAAGTGATGCATCGTATTTGATAATATTTCCTAGAGATATCTTACCTCAAATAACCACTGCGCTTTATATGCTTCCACCTTTTGCAATATTCATTTGAATGTTTCTATTTAAAACCAAAGCCAAAGTGAATAGAAACCAGCGCAACAAAATGTGGAACCATAAACAAGGCATGTTAATTGTTTGTATAATACCATTCAAATACTACGAAATTCCATAGAAGGAAGTCTTGAAATTCTAAGGGCCTGCAAGAAAGCTCAAATAGTCACACGGGTGATCCATATTTCATCTATTACAGCAGCCATTTCACTTACTGAGAATGGCGAGTTCAAAGGAATTCTTGAAGAATCATGTTGGACCCCTGTTCACTATATCAGAACCAACAAGTCTCCATACTGGATGTATTTCATTGCAAAAAAATCTAGAAAGAAACTCATATGTTGAGTATGGAGTAGATGAGCAGCTGTAAGTGATTATAGTTTTAGCAGCATTAGTGGGTGGACCATCCTTCACCATTGAATAGTATCCCATGTCTAATAGATTATGGTTCAAGCTTGACAATTCTAGGAGTCATTCAAGAATAAATTTCAATATTCATGTCGTTTGAGAAAAGGAGGAGAGCAGCCATGGGCTTTATTCCATGCCTCCCTCAATTCCTCCATTTTATCCCACAGCAAAGGGAGAAACCAGTGTAGGAGATGGAGGAGAGAAAATGACACTTGGCAATGTTTCTTTGGAGTATCCTTCACAAGTGCCAAAGAAACAAAATCAACGCTAGCATGAAACAAAAGGAAGAAGTTTTGAGGGGCTAGCGTATGAGAAGAAATGAAATTCTGCATGGAGGCATGGGGATAAATGAAATTGGTAGGGGTAAAACTAAATGCTACAATTTTCCCCCAAAGAAGACTGTGCATCAAATTTGAAGTCAGTTTTTTGTTTAAAAATGAAGCCTTTGCAAAGAAATTATTATTGGCATTTGTTATGTTTCATGGCCAGTGCATTAATTTGGAGAGATGCGCATGCTCTTAAGACTATGCAACATGGAGTGACACCAAGGAGTGGATAGTCAAAGTGTAGTGGGAAATTTATCCCACATGCGTTGTGGGAAGGTATTTCCAGAGTTTATATATGCTAACGTATGTAGGTTAAAATGAAGTAAGAGCCAAGTGTTTGAAGGTTTCGCACTTGGTTAGTGGAATGTGGAGCTCGTGGTCGGTGGAAAGAGTGTGGACTAGAGGCTATGGCAACAAATTTATAGCATGCTCAAGGTAAGATTTTAAAAAATTCAAAAACTTAGTCCCACAATGCTCCGTGGTGTTCAAAAACTTAAACTTAGTCCCACATTTGCTTCGTGGTGTTTAAAAACTTAGTCCCACAACTGCTCTGTGTGCTCTATGGTGTTCAAAAACTTAAACTTAGTCCCACATTTTCTCCATGGTGTTTAAATGATACAACACACACTAAGTAATATGAAGATGATGGCTGCGGGTCCTGAGGTGATCAAGATCAATGAAAGTTGGTTGTGGGTCAAGATACGGTGCACTACAGAGGTGGAAAATTAGAGACTGACACGTGGCATCCAGTAGTTTCACAAAGCCAGTCAGAAGGTGCCAAGTGGAATGATCTAGTGTGTTTTGGACAGTAAAAGCAGTGTAGGTGTAGGGTAATGCAAATGCAGAAGTGGACTTGTGGACGAATCAGAGATGGACACATGACAAATCCTGAGAAGATCAAGAGAAATAAGTTAAAGTCTGCAGAAAATAAGCACAAAAATAAATTAAAATGTAGAATGTAAAGTGCGATTTGCAGATTTAAATTTAATAATTCTTCAAACTATTGAAAAGATGTGGATGAGGGAAAAGTTTGATTAGTCATTTAGGGGGCAAAATTTTATCCAAATAGCAAGTATCATATACCATTGGAAAGGTCTCAAAATGAGAATTCTGGTTTTGCAGTCCATTTTGGTGCAGAATCAAATCGGTTTGAACAAAATGAAGAAAGAATGAATGAGATCAAATTAGGGAAAAGCAAAGAATACAGGTGGTGTTTCAAGAAAATATCTGAAAACCTTTCTCCTGGGGCTACTTATTCAGATTTCTTCCATTGTTATAGGGTTCCAAATCCTGGTCTCCATAGAGAGTTGCAAAGTACTGGCTCCAAAAGTTTCCAGTCATTTCATGGTTCCATTAGGATGTAGTTTATGCAATGTATATTTTTTCTATCAGATAGAATATATGTTTTTCAGATCTTTTGCATATTGTTGAAGTGGTAAATGTTGTAGATCAGATTGATATAGAAGTAAGATTCATCATACTTAATGCAAGTTTTCTCAGATTCAAGTCTCTCCTCCATGTTTTTCATTTGGGTTATGAATTTTTTGACTCATTGCATGGATTTATCTATGTATGTGTTATTAGTCCTTAGTTCTGATCTAGGATCAGATTAAATGAAGCTATGGATATGACACAAATTCATCTTTTTAGCATAAGGATTAGTTATAAGTAGTGTATGGTCTGATATCATTTGTATTCATGGCTTTGAGTCTTTGACAATAGTTTATTTCTATATGTTGCTCCTGAACTAGAAGTATTGCCGAATGGACAAGGAATTGATCAAAAATCAATATATTCCTTGTTGATACATGAAAAATTAGTCTTGGCTATGTTCTGCAAGTTAAATTTAAACTCCAAAATATATTAGGTTTTATGTGGTTTGTGGTGTTGTACTAATCTCATGCTCCACTTCAAGCTCGATGTTCAATGGGTGATTAGCCGATCATCTAGTATATCCTGGTCGTGTTGAGCCTATGTGAGATCTCTGTTGATTGACACCTTATTGAATATTGGAAGGTGTTGAAGGGTGTCCCCCCCTTGGTTTTTCAAAACCTAAAGTGTAGAAGGATGGATCCGCATCCTTGTTAATTGGTCCTTTTTAGTCTTGGTTGAATACCAAATGTTGGCTACTCTTTAAAATATATCAAAAGGTGAAAAGGTTGCTATTCTGTAATCACAACATAAAAAAGAACCAACAATATGGATTCCCTAAGACTATTTTTTTATGAATGATTGTTAAAGACAAGAACAATCCCATTTTAGTAGTTTGTATGACCATTTACAGTCTATTAATGGCATGATACCTTTGGAATTTTCTATCCACATGAAATAGATTTCATTTTCTTCAAGTCTCATCAATTTTCATGCAAAATTGAATGAGTTATATCCATTTGTGTGAAGTCATCCTGTTGAGAAAATGGTTTCCAGAATTTGGATTTAGAAAAACATATTGGTACAACTATGTAAAGACTAGTACAGTCCTAAAACTTGGTGAGTGGATAGATAGTGATGTTTCAAATAAACTATTTTTTTTAAAAAATAATAATTGGTTGTGTGTTTTGAGGGGTCAAATAAATCAATTTCTGAAAATTGTCCTGTCACTTCCTATATGAGACCGTGTCACGACTGAGATAGGAAGTGTGTGGAATCAATATTTACGAGAGTTGCTAAGGTGTTGAAATATTGTGTTTAGAAGAATATAAGGTTTTCTTGAATTATTTTGAGGCTTGGTATTGGTAAATGCCTTATTTTCTATTTGGAGCCATAAGGCTAGATCCTCCTATCACCATGGTGAATGGAGCATGAAATCTCATTGCAAGTTCCCAAAATTGGTTTAATGTTAATGATTTTGTTTGTTTTTGGGTCCACCAAGATGCCTCTATATCAAAGTGGTATCAAAGATAAAATATTTGGGTTTTGTGTTCTTAGTTGTTATTTGGTTGCAGGTGCTTGTTCAATCTAAGCTCCAACAAGAAGGTTTTTGAGAAATTGTGTATGTGGGAAGACAAGAAGAAGTCTGTCATTACCATCCTCCAATGGAGATTTAGTTGGGTAGAAGGTGCATGGAAAAAGGAGAGTGAGGCATCTTCTAGGATCTAATTTTGGGTAAGATGGATGATTTGTTGTTGGTGTGGTGAAGTAGTGAGAGAGATGGACACCTGATTGATAAAGCACTTGAGTTGCAACCATTGAAGGATTGTTTTGTTTGACAGTACTCCACTGATAGGAGTAGATGAGAAGGTGAATAATTCTATGTAGTTGCAAGGATAGTCATGTATCCTTTTGAAGGTTAACCTGATGGCAAGAGAAAGAAGAATGGAGAAAAAAAGAGTTGAAGATAAATAATTACACCATGGAAAAGATAGGGAAAACTTTCAGATAAAATAAGCACTCTAAGATAGAAAAGTTAATGCAGGTTGCTTCTATTTGTTTCTAAGGGACTTGGAAAATTTTGTAGGCTAGTTGTATGGTGTAGGAGAACCTAGCCATGGAGATGTATTATAATGTCAAATTTTCATTTTTATTTATTTTTAATGTTTCTTTAATGATTTGTAAGGTCCTAAGGACCATTGTAATCAAAACAACTCATTTTATAAGGCTTGAAGAGCCATTTTGTGCAAAGCGACCTATAAAGTCCTAAAAAGGGAAACTATGGTCAAAGGGTAAAAGAGTACAAAAATGGGTTTTAAATTTTTTTAAAAGGATAATTTATTCTATTTTTGTATGTTGGAAGTGTCCAAGAATGATAGGGTGAAGTTTGATAAGGTTTTGCCAAAAAGTGCAAAAGTTGCACCAAAATTGCAAAATTGCAAAAAAGTTGCAAGAATGTAACCATCAGTCCTAGAGGTGGTAATAATAGTTAGAAATGTCATGGAAGTTTATAAAACCAATTTTTTATCAAGATCAAGGGGGTGGACAGGTTTGGAGGAGATTTGACAAGGAACATCCATCAAACCCTTAAATTGTCACATAGTTTTGAGTGGTCTGTAACTGTTACAAAGCCATGGAGGCTCATATTTGATGTAATTTTAATATGAAAGTGTTTTTGGATGATATATTATTTCATATTATTTCTAATGAATCCTTTTTCAACCATTTCCATGAAGTTTTGTGCAAGTTTTATTGGATTTTGTAAACATTGTCAAAACCCTCGATGAGGGTAACCAAAGATATTATTTTTTTGGTATCTCTTAAACCACATGGTGGAATGACCTAAAAATTGGTGAATTAAATAGTTTTGATTTTATTTTAAGGAAACTAAAGTGATAGACCAATATATGAAGTTTTTCTCATGCTTTATGGATGCCCTAAGACTATTTTTTTATGAATAATTGTTAAAGACAAGAGCAGTCCTATTTCAGCAATTTATATGGTCATTTATGGTCTAGTAATGGCATGAGACATTTGAAATTTGTTATCCACATGAAATATCTTTCATTTTCTTCAAGTTCCATCAATTTTCATGGAAAATTGAATGAGTTATGTCTATTTGCATGAAGGAAGCATGTTCAGAAAATGGTTTCAACAATTTATAGTTAGAAAACATATTGGTATGACTATGTATAGACTAGTATGATCCTACAACTTGGTGAGTGGATAGATAATGATGTTGCAAATAAAGATTTTTTTTTCTAAAAAAATTGGTTGTGTGTTTTGAGGGGTTAAATAAATCAATTTTTGAGAATTTTCCTATCATTTCCTGTATGAGACCTTGCCATTGCTGAGACAGGAAGTGTGTGGGATCAATGTTTGCGAGAGTTTCTAAGGT
The DNA here is from genome assembly GCA_018584345.1 of Thuja plicata. Taxonomy (NCBI): domain Eukaryota; kingdom Viridiplantae; phylum Streptophyta; class Pinopsida; order Cupressales; family Cupressaceae; genus Thuja; species Thuja plicata. Next base: position 1,403,885 of record MU225068.1, read on the forward strand.
GTTGAAATATTGTGTTTGGAAGGATATAAGGTGTTTTTGAATTTTTTTGACTCTTGGGATTGGTAAAACCCTTACTTTCTATTTGGAGCCTTAAGGCTAGATCCTCTTGTCACCATGGTGAATGGAGCATGAAATCTCATTGCAAGTTCCCAACATGGGTTCAATGTTAATGTGTTTTGATTGATTATAGGTCTACCGAGATTCCTTTGCATCAAAACCATTGAACCCCTTCACATTCATTCCTTTTAGTAATGGTTCCTTTCCCTTGATGTTGATAATTGCCTTTATGTTCCTTAATATTTGTTTGACTTATTTTATATCTTTCTTGCTTAGTCAACACATGAGATGGCTACATAGACTATTGACTAACAACATTCATCTAAGAATTGATATTAATATTAATATAATATTAAGACTTGATATTAATATAATATTGATAATTTATATTAATATAATATTAAGGAGTGATATAATAATAAATATTATATTATTAATATTAAAAGTTGATTAATAATTATTATAAGTTAATATAGTATCAAAATATTATTTTGAGACAAATTAACTATATATATAGAGAGAAATTTTTATTTTGTTTGAATAATTTATATATGTATTAAGATACATTTATATTGTACATATGGATTTAGGTATGGCTTTTAAGAGTTCACCCTTCCTAAATTTTCTTGTCCTCAAGAAAATAATAATGTTTATAAAAATCTTTAAATGTGAGTAGCTTATGTTGCACATCTCTAATCCCACACAATGGTATTGATAATTTGAATCTATGAAGACATAAAGTATACATGAAGTATAGACATAGATACATGAAAACACAGAGCATACACATAGTATACTGTAGACACCCGAAAATGGACAGGCTTGCGAATTTACATTAAAAACACTAATTTTCATCTATTAATTAATGGTTTTTTAATCATTAATTAATCATCTATTTTCCTCTAAATTCATTCCCCAAATCATCTAATCAAATTCTCAAAATTAATTAAATAATTCATTTTATTTAATTAATTAACCTTAATTGATTAATTACCATTAATTAATTAATTAATTAAATTCAATTTCCTATAGTTTAAATTAAAATATTTAAACTTACTAATTAAAATATTCCAATTAAATTAATTTCAATTAAATTAACTTAATTTCATTCAATAAAGCAATTCTAAATAAAAAATAATTCAATTATCTCACATGTTGAAAACTTTATTTAAAAAAATGAATTAAATATTTATTTATCTTCAAAGAGATAACTCCAATTAGATCACACGGGTTACTCCACCCATCTCTCCAGTCCACATGGGTAACTTCACCCACCTCTCCAGTCCACATGGGTAACTTCACCCACCTCTTTAGTTCAAAAAGGTAACTCACAATTAGCTCTTCAGTCAACCTAACTATGTCTCCTCTTTAAAAATTGAAGAGGCGGAGTTTACTGATGGATTCTCCAGTTCCCTTTGATCTCAATCATTCATCTCCCTATCTCTGGGATTGATCTCAACCATTCATTTCATCCCTAATTCCTATATAATAAACTCTTCATAACCATTTGAAGGATCTAGGATTTCAAGCTCTCGTGCGCCATTACTATGTCAGTTTGGTTCTAGCATTCAAGCAATCTTGCAATCACACACTCGTTTCAATTAGCAAATTCTTGACACTTCTCAAGTCATAGACGTTGCGCACCCCAATACTGAGCATCAAGAACAACATTTTGGAAGGAGTAGAGAGAAACAATAGAAGCTTCAAGTGCTTCGGGGTTTGCATTCATTTGTTTTCCTTTCTTTGCTTGTACATTTTATTGGTTATGCTTCGAGTTATTCATTTTAGTAGTATTTGTGTATTGGATTTATATCATTTGTAAAACCTTTGCTACTATCCCTTGCCTTTGGAAAGCTTGGGAACCACAAATCATGAAAAGAGGCGTACATTTTGGTGAACCCGACGTGAATTTATAGCCCACGTGAAATTTGGTCATATCTTTCAAACTGCATGGAATTATTTTATGAAATGTTTTTTGCAGGTTGATGTTGATCTAAGGAGGCCCCAAACAAAAATTCATATTTTTCTGAGTTTTTTTTTTTTTTTTTTATAATTTTTCTGTGATATTTCATAAAAAATAATTTCTGGGCACAAATCAGAGTTTCTTTTCAATAAAATTACATTTTTGGAAAGGTATTAAAATTTTAGAGGGGGTTTATTCTTTGTGATTTTAATTTTTGTGAAATTATTTTGCAAAAATAATAGATCTTTTCAAACTGGTCTTTTATGATAAAATGGATCCCTAGGGCACAAATTAAGGAATTATGATCTAAAATTATTTTTGTAGGTACCCATTGATATAAGAAAGCTGCATTCTAAAATTCAGATTTTTCTAAATTTTTTATAATTTTTTTATGATATTTCATAAAAATTTCATTTTGGACACAAATCAGCATTTCTTATCAAACAAGTTACATTTTTGGAAAGGTATTGAAATTATAGAGGGGTTCTATCCTCTGTGATTTTAATTTCTATGAAATTATTTTGTAAAAATAACAGATCTTTTCAAACTGGTCTTTTATGATAAAATGGGTCCCTAGGGCACAAATTAAGCAATTATGATCTAAATTTTTTTTTGTAAGGTACCCTTTAACATAAGAAAGCTACAGTCCAACATTTAGATTTTTTTGAATTTTTTTACGATTTTTTATGATATTTCATAAAAATTTAATTTTAGACACAAATCAACATTTCTTATCAAAAAAGTTACATTTTTGGAAAGGTCTTGAAATTATACAGGGACTTTATTCTCTATTATTTTATTTTTTCTGAGAAATATTTTCAAAAAAAGAAAGATCTTCGAAATTTTTTTCTTTTTGTATGTTCTTTCTTGTTTTCTTGAGATTGAGAAAATAAATAATGGCCAAGAGGATAATCAGATGCATACCAGGTGCTAGAGCATTAAGAGCTTCTAGAAGGAGAACCATCAACTATTGATCACAACAAAGGGCTATTCTCGCAATCATAGCTAACAATCAAAGCGAAGCAAACATGAGGTACATTGATTCAATTAAGAGATTCACAGGTAAGTATAAAGTCACCATTAATTTCAGCAATCTCAACAATCCTGGAGTTTTTAGATATTTTGTTATTTTGGATTGAAAGCTTTAATTTCTGAAGATACTAAACACTTTCTTTGACATGTACAAGTCGAGGAGGCAAGATAACAATATAGCTTAAAATTCATTCACTTGTCAATTTAGGTTTAAAAAGAATAGTGTTTGTCACACATCTTATATCTCACATTTCAAAATTGGGCTTAAAATTGATGTGGGGACTAAAATTGAACAAGGCAAAGAATTTCTCAATTTGGTGCATTAAAATTGAACAAGCAATCAACACCTACTTTTGGGCTTAAAATTGAACACTTGTGCTTGTATGGTGGTGTAGCTTAGTTCACATTTCAAACTTTTGGAGCTTAATCAATTTACCTTGTGTCTTGAGTTTTGGGTGCACTTGCACAAACTGTTAGATTAGAAACCTTTGTACTTTTTAGAAAGGCCTATCTGGGGAATGTGCTTCTTCCTCAGAGAATGACCTTAAATCAGCAATCCTTCTGATCGGTATATAAACAAGGTGCGAATGAAAGTTCCATCTTATCTAGCCAAGCTCAGGCGAGGTGTGTTGGTGATAGTCTGGATCAGGTGAATCCCTAAGGAGCCAGTGTGATCAACTAGGCTCTTAAGTGATTCACACATTTACAAACCAATTGGAGAGACACCACGAACCCTTACTACAACCTTGATTAATTAGAGGCCAACCTGTTTTACCTCCGAACAAGTACCTTAATATAGTGCAAGGGGTTGCAGAATTTCCCCCCAAGATCCCCAACATATGTGTCCCACGGTATTTGTGTAGTGAAAGAGATCTTCACTTCACAAAAATAATACCTGGAAATGGAAAAAACACAGGCACCTGCATCGTGGACCTTCATATCCTAGTAGTGTGACAATTGCTATGTGAGCTAACGGATATTCAAGCATTGGGCCTATAACATTGTATTCTGAAGCCATTGACCTAGATTAAATCTAACTGTTCATTGTTGAGACCTCATGATAACCTTGCAACTTGAAAAAGTTGTAGAACATATACAGTGTCAGTCTTCATTCTTCAAAACATAGTGTCTATTATGCTTGTTTCTTTGATCAGTTTTTAAAAATGCAAAACAAAACATCCAAACTGTCAAAATGAGTCAAACATGTTAAAGTCTAGGGTTTTCAACGTCAACTATCTTGCAAATCAGAAGCATTGTTCCCAAAATATCAAAATGGTCAAACAGTGATACCCATCTCTTAGTCTTTTTGAGACTGTTTCCTATTTACCGCAATTGCCCACATTGTGCCACAATTGAAGGAAGTTTGTCGTAGTTAACTTGTTTATTGCCGCAATCATATTGTTTATTACCGCAATCCATGATCAACTACTGAAATTGACCATTTACTTTGCCACAATCAGTGGATTTGTACCATAATTGACTAGAGATACATTACACCTATTTTTAACCTAAAAAAACCTTGAGATAACTCTTCATTTGGTGTCCAAAACTAGTGTCTATCGCAGGAAAATGCGAAGAACATTGTGTGAATCTCTAAACATTAAAGATTATCCCTTCTCTGTAAAGCATGATTATTGTCAAAAACATTGTTAGTTTGAAAGCTCAGACTTGAAATACCTTAATCTCATCATATCAAACATCATCATCCTTATCAAAGTGACTTTGTCCAAGGCAAAGGTCGGAAAATCTTATCTTTTTACATCATCACCACTTTGAGATCAAGCTATATCAAAATTTGTCCCTAGAATTAACCTTGTCCTAAACATAACTTGGACTTCCTTAGAAAGGATATTCTTCTTTATTTGCTTTATATCACTTGTTTTAGTTACAAAACCTGGACCACACTATGTATCAAACACCTCATGGAGGGCCTTACACAAGGTCTAAGGCTAGAACACAACCTGATGAGTCATATATCAACCGATTCCCTGCTTGGGAAATAGAGCAAGAGAATGATTCTTTCATAAATACCAGTTCTACTCTGTTCCTTGAACAACCCCATGGGACAACTCTTTTCTAAAATGTTACAGAAGAGGAACTAGAGGATATAGAGAAAGATGCTTATTCTACACAAGTAGTTGATGTTGTTGTAGAGAGGAATCCTAAATGCTTCTTAGCCATGCTGATAAAGAAAGGAGTCAAGCTCCCCACTGAATTTAGTGTATCAACTATATGGCCTCAAAACCCTCTCGTAGGTCAAAACACTACTCAGCCTCCTCAGATACTGCCTATTGTCTCTCAAATATTTTCACCATTGGTATTACCCACATTAACACAAATGATACCTAGTCAAACCAATGACACAAACCAGGCCAACACATCTTCCACTCAAAACATGACAGGCTCGCAACTGAGTGCGCCTATGGTTACTAGTATGCTCCCACCTTTGGTCACATGGCTAGGGCAATCAAGCTCTCAAACTGCACCAAACATCAACTGTTCTAAAACTATGTCGCTGCTATAGTCAACTCATACTAGTCTTGGGATCAATACTTCATGCCCATAGGGATCCATCTATGTAGGTACAACTTACAGTCAATTCCCACCCAAGGCTACACCTTTTCCCATTTTGACATCAATCCAAACCCCGCAACAACAACCCCAACTTTAGTTTCCTCAAATCCAACCCCCGCAATAGCAACCCCAGCTTTAGTTGCCTCAGTTCCAACCCCCTCAATAGCAACCCCAACTTCAATTGCCTCAAATACAACCCCTATAGTTGCAATCCTAGCTTCAGTTGCCTCAATTCCAAACTCAGCAACAGCAACCCTAGCTTCAACCCCAACCTCAGCAATAGCAATATCAACCCCAATTTCAAACACAACAACAAATGCATCAAAACTCACCATGGGCTACTCATGTGCCCCCATTTCCAAATCACTAGGTGGGAAACCAATATCAAGTCCCCAGGATGAAATCCTATGTTCCTACTCAAGGGACACATAGGCACAACCTCATACCCACTACAACACAGAGGAATGTCTTCACACATCAACCTCAATATAAAATGAACATGTTAATGCAACAAGTGCAAACCCTTCAAACGCAAATGATGGATATGAAAAATCAGGGGCAAACTAAATCCTACACCGCTAAGGATTTATACCCATACCCCTTCAACCATTCTCTCCGCATGTCTCCAATCCCAAATCACTTCTCGGTACCTAAATTTGACAAATATAGGGGCAATACCAACCCTATTGAACATATCTGAGAGTTTTTTGCTAGTTGCTTTGAAGTCGCCCATGATGAAACATATTTAATGCGACTCTTCCCACAAAGCTTGGCTAGACCAGAAATGGAATGGTTCTCGCATTTACCTCATGGCATTCAGTTGTGGGGTGAACTGGCTAAAAAGTTCATAGCTCACTTCCATCATAACATCGAGCGCAAGGTTAGCATCAAGGATCTTTGTGATATCAAATAGAAGGATGGAGAGTCTTTTGTGAAGTTCCAATAGAGATGGAGGAATATAGCAAACCACATAATATATGATGTGCCCGAACAAGACTTGATAGTCATGTTTATTGACAATCTAATTCTAGACATGTCATTCACATTAGAGTTACAGTTAGCTCTAAACTTCACACAACTCATCGAACGAGGAGTTCATTGTGAGAAGAACTTAGTCAAATGAGGAATCCTTGCAGATCCCACACAAACAAATACAAACAAAAATGCAACGGACAAAGCTAAGTGGTGGAACAAAAAAAAAATGTCACTAGCAATGGTGTCATTGATGTGAAGACAATCAAATATGCACAAACCAAGGTGTCACTGCAAGGTGCACCTATGGCCAACCAAAAACCCATAGGGCCCACTCAACAAGCATACACCCAAAACCAACCTCCCCCTATACAAGTAGTCATTGTGTCAAACAACCAACAACAAAATCAATGCAGACCATGGTTTCAATTCCAGCAATGATATTTCACACCATTAGGAGAGCCGATAGAATCAACTTTACGCAAGTTAATACAATCAAACACTATCACTCTCCCTGAAATCAGGGACTTTGAACAAGATGTGAACAAACCAAGGTGGTATAATGACAAGGATTTCTACAAGTTTCATTAGGTGAAAGGGCACAAAATGTCTAACTATTATCGATTGAAACACGCTATCCAAGATCTGATTAACACAGGGGTCATCGATGTGACAAATACCCAAACCAAAGGCACAAATAATCACACTATCTTCAACAATACATTTCATGATCACAACAAGGGAAAATCCTCTGGGTCTTGTGGACAAGAAAAACAAGTTAACTATACATATGCCAACAGTGGTAATGTTATTAATTGCCTCAATCCTTCAGATAGCCATGTGGCTACCATACTATTAAAGACCAAGGTAACAAATGTGCTGTAACAATGTGTCACACCAGAGTCATCTTGCAAGGAGTACCACTCTCACCTACTGTATCTGCCAATCCTAAAGCAAACTCATATCCATAGCCAAGCATAGTGGATCAACTAAAGCACACACCTACCTAGATCTCCATGTTTGACCTATTGTGCATATCTCCACAGCATAAACTGGCACTTGACCAAGCCCTTCAAAATGTAGCTGTCCTAAGGGACATAAAACCTGAGAGCTTCCAAATGATGGTCAACCATATAGCTACTAACAAGCATGCCATATTCATAGACCATGATGTGCCACCGCATAAACCCCTACATAATGATCCTTTGCACTTACTTGTCCAGCTCTACAAAAGTGCTATATGTAGGGTCCTTGTTGATGGTGGAGTTGGGTTAAACATCTGTACTCTAAAGTTAATCAAGCAATTGGGCTATTCAGAATTAAGCATTGATGTCACAAGGAGGATAAATATCAGAGCTTATGATGAAGAGGAAAGGTCCTCTAAAGGTATTATCACTCTACCTGTCTGTATCAGTCCAGTGGTAAAAAACACTCCCTTCTAGATCCTAGACCTTGAGTTGGGATACAAAATGCTACTAGGGAGACCCTGGATACATGAAATGCAAGTTGTACCTTTGACATACCATCAATGCATCAAGCTCCCACACTAGGGAGAGGAAACCATCATAGAGGGAGATCCCAATCCTTTCCAATACTGTAATATGGTCTAAATCAACACTGATAACCAGGTACCATCAAACCAAGATGCAAGCATCCCATCCTCTTCAGATTCAAATCCCAAGGATGTCACACGCACAGCAGGAAAGATAGTCATTAACCAAGATGCAAGTATTCCCTCCTCTTCAGATTCAAATCTTAAATATATCACATGGAAAGTGGGAAAGATATCCATTACTGACAAGGGTTGTGGTGAATATAGACATGAAGAGGCTTTTACCATCATTCACATACCTTAGATCCTAAGAACTTATGGCATGCCACAACATGTTAATTATAACAGAAACTTTGCAGCCTATTTTATTCAGATGTCCGCCCACAACCTTTGTCAAATGGGGAGACATAGCAGAATAAAAGCCATTTGAACAAGACATTAGTACTTGGTTATACCAAGACTCACCAGAGACAATCCAACCACCCCTACCCCTGTCAAACTATGGTAATGGTTACACAATGTTACAAAGATTTGGGTATGATGGTACAACTGGTCTGGGGGCAAGGCAACAAGGCTTAATGGAATTGTCTCTCCCACCAACCCAGAGAAATGAAAGAGGGTTGGGCTATGGGAAACTAGGAACATGTCTAGTGATCCAAGACATCCAAGTCGATCAAGAACAAATAACAGAGATGCACCGGGGGCACAATACAAAACATGTCTTGATAAGAAACATATTGGCACAGTTTTTACCCGCCGAAGAGGGAACCACACAAACCCGAATAGACCTCCACATAACAATTGATGATAATGAAGGAAGTGAGACATCTGATGAGCATTCTATTGAGACTGACTCCCATGAGTATGAGTGGAGATCCTTTCACGACTCTAAACCATTGATCCTAGATTATTCCTCTCAGTCAGACACTATCATAAACCTAGAAGACTTATTTGACCAACTGACCATTACCGAACAACCTTGCATAAATAAGCATGTCATTTATCAAACCTCAAGTGGTGCATCTACATCACAGTCCAATTTTGTGGGAACCATATCTGTAGTCCCTTTCAATCAACTAGAGTTAAACAACCATGAAAGTATCTGTCTTGTACACCCAGAACTAATAGAGTGGGATCAACAAGGACCCCCTAATTTAGATATCTTCGAGAAGGATTAGGCTATTGCTAATTTCATGGGACTTAGGGAAGGCATTCCATCAGGAGACCACAAGGCAGTCTTCTCCATTGAACTCAATAGAGTGGCATATTTTGGGGAGGAAGCTCCTCTTTCCAGTCCAAAAAAGAAAAAAGAACAAAAGAATGATAAAAAGCTAAAACAAGACATATCTTCTAGTGAAAACCTCACTGAGGTGCTAGAAGATGGAAAGAAGGAACTCCTCCCCTTGATAGAGGAGAAATCAACATTACTAGCAAAAGAAATAGAGGAAGCCAATTTGGGAGATGACAAGAACCCAAAGAATATATACTTGGAAAAATCACTCACCCTTGAGGAGAGAGAATAGTTTATCAACTTCTTTAAAGAAAGGATGATCAATTTTGCATGGTCCTACTTGGATATGCCAGGGTTAGATCCATAGCTAGTACTACACCATCTCTTGTTGCTACCCAATGCCAAACCTATCAAACAGAAGCTGAGAAAGATGCATCCCCATGTTGCATTGCTAGTCAAAGCAGAATTAAAGAAGCTCCTAGATGCTAAGTTTGTAAGACCTATACCATACATAGTTTGGACATCTAACTTGGTGCTAGTTACAAAGCACAGTGGTCAGATACAGATTTGCACAAACTTCAGAGATCTCAACATAGCTTTTCCTAAAGATGACTTTCCCTTACCAAACATTTATATCATAGTAGATCTAACCGCTAGACATCAAATTATATCACTCATGGATAGCTTTTCAGGGTATAATCAGATAAGGATCTCACCTGAGGATCAACATAAAATAGCTTTCACATGCCCATGGGGTACTTATTATTAGAATTTCATGCCATTAGGTCTCAAAAATGTGGGTGCAACATATCAAAGGGATATGACAACAATATTTCATGATCTCATCCACAAAACAATGGAAGACTATGTGGACGACATACTAGCCAAGTCAATGCTTTGCAAAGATGATATACAAGTATTGGGACCAATCTTTGACAGAATGCAACAATACAAAGTCTGTTTAAACCCAAAGAAATGTGCATTCAGTGTCACATCAGGAAAGCTACTGGGGTTCATAGTGTCACATAGAGGCATCAAAGTAGACCTTGAGAAATTCAAAGAAATATTGGACATGCCTCCACCATAAAACCTGAGACAACTAAGAGGGTTACAAGGAAGGCTCCAATCAATTAGGTACTTCATAGCTCAGCTAGTAGACAAGTGCTACCCATTCCAACATCTACTGCACAAAGACATCAAATTCATATGGACATAGCAATGCAAACAAGCATTCCAAACATTCAAGGACTACCTCCTCAAGTCTCCTATATTGGTGCCACCAGTCCAAGGTAGACCATTGCTTTTGTATATCTTAGCAATGGAGTCAGCATTAGGTGTACTCTTGGCACAACATGATGACGTAGGTAAAGAAAGGGCCATCTACTATCTAAGAAGAACATTGGTAGGATATGAGCTCAACTATACACTAATTGAAAAGTCATGCCTTACAGTTGTCTTTGCTTCCCATAAGCTATGAGATTATATGTTGAGTCACCAAACAAAGTTGATCACACATATTGATCTTTTAAAGTACCTCTTAAGTAAAGAAGCGCTCACCGGATGACTTGCGAAGTGGGTAATGATCTTAAGTGAGTTTGACATTGAGTACATAGACAGAAAGGCCATCAAAGGGCAAGTGATCATAGATGAACTAGCAGAGGCACCCATTCAGGACCATTAGCCTATTATTTTTTACTTTCCTGATGAATCTATTATGACACTACAACCAATGATCGAGGTATGGAAACTATATTTTGATGGGTCATGCACGAACCATGGTGCAGGGTAGGGATAGTTCTTATCACTCCATATCATGATACAATTCCAAAGTCTTTCAGACTTAACTTCCCATGCACTAACAACATAGCAGAATATCAAGCACTGGTCATCGGTCTAAAGATAGCAATTCAATGGAGAATCAAGAACCTAAAGGTCTTTCAAGACTCACAGTTGATCATTAGTCAAGTCAACAATGATTATACGACCAAAGATGAGAAGCTCATACCATACAAAGCACAAATAGAAACACTATGCACCAAGTTCCATTACATCTTCTTCGAGCAAGTCCCATGAGCACAGAACAAAGCTGTAGATGCAATGGCTACCATAGCATCACTGATTGATATGCTAGGCAATGAAACAAGATTCTAGTATCTAGTTGAGAAACTCTTGGTGCCATCACACCAAGCATCTATCACTAGATCAATATGCATCCTTGTTGGTCCTAAATCACCATGGTACAAAGATGTCTATAATTATCTCCAAAATAGTGTCTTACCTCCCAACTTGTCTAGGAACCAGAGAAAGTCCCTCATTCACCAAGCCTCTAGGTATACCATCCTCTCAACTACTTTATATAGAAGTCTAGACAGAACACTACTATGATGTCTCACTTCCATGGAATCCCAGAAAGCTTTGTATGAGGTACATGAAGGAATTTGTGGAACCCATGGAGGTGGCAACAACTTAGCTAAGAAGATCATCTGCATGGGATACTATTGGCCCACAATAGAGACAAATGCACACAAACATGTTCAAAGGTGTAGACAGTGTCAGATTCATGGAGACCTCATCCATGCACCAGCCCATGAACTAAATCCTATCACGTCACCATTACCTTTTTCCACATGGGGATTTGACCTAGTGGGAAAAATTACACCTTCTTCAGCAAATGGACACAAATACATCATAGAAGCAACTGAGTATTTCAAGAAGTGGGTGGAGGCAATTCCCCTCACTTACATCACTAGAAAGAAAATAGAAATATTCATACTTAACCACATTATCTGTCGATACGAGATCCCTCAAACTATCCTGACAGATCATGGTACACCTTTCCAGAACAAAGATGTTGAAGAACTATGCAAATAGTTCCATATCAATCAAGGGTTCTCTTCCTTTTATTATCCTCAAGGGAACGGCCAAGCCAAAGCTACAAAAAAAATAATCTTGAAAATCTTGAAGAAAATAGTGAACGAATCAGGGTGAGACTGGCATTTACAGCTTAGTCCCACATTACGGGCATACATAACTAGTGTGAGAACACCTACAGGAGCCACTCCTTTCTCCCTAGTCTATGGATCAGAGGCAGTATTGCCTCTCGAAGGGGAAATCCCATCCCTAAGGATATCTTTGAAGAACCTGATTATAGATGAGGACTATAGAGTAACAAGGCTCAATAAACTGGAGTTACTAGATGAAAGAAGACAACATGCCTTCAACCACTTACAAGGCTATCCAAATTTCCTTAGAAGAAACTATCACAAGAAGGTGAAGCCATGAACATTTGAGGTAGGAGACCTTTTCCTCATGGAAAATCAAAAGAACCAAGCAGAGCGAGTCAAACCCAGAAAGTTTGAGCCTAACTGGTTAGGCTCATTTGTCATTATCAGCTCTACTCAGAGTGGGGCATTCATACTAGCGACACCAAAAGGAGATCAGCTCCCTGGATACATCAACAACATGCACCTCAAGAGGTTCTACCCTTGAGGTCTCTATGGTTAAGGCACCTATCTACATATCAAGAAAATACCAAAAAAAATTAGAAAATACAAAAGTTACCTTGGTGAAAACCTGGCAATCAGGCGCCTTGGCGACAACAAAAAAATTAAAAAAAAGAAAAAAAGTAAAGAGAAACAAAATCATTCTCTCAGTGAAAACCTAGAAAACAGGCGCTATTGAGTAGGTACCTTAGTGTAAACCTAGCAAACATGCACTAAGTGTTCAAATCCAGCTTCACCATCAATGAACTCCAAAAACTTGAGCAAATTTCAAATGCAAGACTGACTAACCAAGCTATATCCAGAAGTACATTCCCCTTTGAGAACCAACACTTATCCATGGTTAGTACTTGTCCACTAGACTAGGGGGTGATTTTAAATATCCTGAAAAATCCAAAAAAATTGGAAAACTCATCAAAAATCCTAAAAAGATAAAAAATGTTTTGAGAAAATCAATCTTCATCAAAAATATTCAAAAATTTACAAAATCCAAAGCAATAAAACCAACTTGGTTATCAAGAGAGCAAAGGGAAATCATGCCCAGTCAATCAATGTCACAATCATGAGCTTTGCGAATCAGCATTGGGCTCATCGGACACAACTTTATCAATTTATCAAATCAATCAACAAGCAACTGGCAACCAAGCCAATCTATCAATTGTCACAATCATGAACTTTGAAAACTAGCATGGGGCCCATCTGACACAGCTTAATTAGCTTCCAACATGATCACAATCAATCAAATCATATCAATCGTCTTACATAGTCATGGATACACTCAAACTAGACAGGTCAGTCTTATATGAGTAATCTATTACTGAAACTAGACACACTCAAGAAATCAAGCCCATCAAGCCTATCCAAAGAGTTGAGCCAATCAAGAGAATCCAACTACATCAAGGAACCATCCAAAAATGTTGACTAGGTCAGTCAAGTCGGTCAGATGTGAGTCTATATTTCATGGTTATGTTGTTACGCTACTCTAGGATCCACCATGTGAGGAGAGTAGCTATGATAGATCATGACTTATTTTCTTTGATTGTTGTATGTAGATTGCTCACTTTGATTTCAAGGCCATGATGATTTAGGATAAATGCGGTAGGTGTTGTCACTTATCTAGCAGCCGCGTAGTTCCACAATCTAAGCTTAACCTTGGGAAAGAATTGGACATTCCTTCTCTTTTATTTTGCTTGTTTGGTTTTATAGAATCAAGAGCTCATAACGCTATTCAGATGGACTCTGAGTGTTTTGGAGTTCTATCTTGATTTCTATGGTCTTTCCCTTTTTATGTTGCATACAAGAGCTCACGATGCTATCTAGATGGACTCTAGGGGTATAGGAGTTCTATCTTGTTTTCTTGGCTTTCCCTTTAAGAAATCAAGAGCTCACAGTGTTATCCAGATGGACTCTGGGTGCATAGGAGTTCTATTTTGGTTTCTTTTTTTTAGATTAATTCAGAGGACAAGCGGTATCCAGATGGTCAATATCTAGGTGCTTTTGGCTCTCTTTCTTTTCAAATAGGGAACATAGTTGAACCCAGATGGTCAATATTTGGGTGCACTAGGTTCTCTTTCTATTCAATCTCTCTACTCCTTCCACTATCAAGAGGTTGTGGTGGTATCTAGGTGGTATGTGATCTAGATCATTCAACGCTCTTCAGAATTTTGGAAAAAAAAAAAAAAAAGATGCAATGATGACAAATATTGGAAACAGGGGCAGCGACTTGGGACACTCATCCTTTCTATCAAATCATATCTATCAAAAAATAAAAAAATTTCCTTTCTATCATTCCTTATCTATTAATCAATCCCAGAGATCATATTCCAAACTAACTTCCTTCTAACTAACACATGCATTACTCAAAATTTTTGTGCATGGTAGATTGCATTCATTTATTGCATAAGAAAAATCTGAAACATGTGCATAGTAGATCATATAATCAATGCATCCATCATTAATAACATCATAACTAACATAGGCATGCATTCATCATCATCATATAGTGATTCACTTTTTCAACAAATAAATGCTCATCTAACGCATTTTTTATGCTTAATTTGTTGAGGGGGCATATAGTCCACTTGCTATCACTGGGGCAAGTTGGGGCAGGATCAAATCTGAAAATTCTTTGACACACTTCGACAATTCACATCACATCAAAGAGGGGCAAATGTAGACACCCAAAAATGGACAGGCTTGTGACTTTACATTAAAAACACTAATTTTCATCTATTAATTAATGGTTTTTTAATCATTAATTAATCATCTATTTT
>MU225068.1:1433188-1443959 GCA_018584345.1 Thuja plicata
TCCACATCAACTTAGAGGATGAAGAAGTTACCAAAGAAGAATTGTCAATAAAAGGTAACTTAGATGTTGATATAAATGATGAATCATGGTTAGACAACATTGTCAATACCACTATAGGACAAGACCCAACAAAAGAAGTTCAAAAAGATGAAGACATCAATGCTGCAAAGGGCAATACCGACAAACAAGACACATCTATTGACAATGCAATAGTCAATACACCAACAAACATGAATATATTAATAGATGCTATTGATATTCAATCTAGTCAGGATAAATCATCTAAGAAAGATGAAGATATTCCCAAGGATATGGGTACCAATGAAAACAAAATTGCATCCAACACTCCCAAGGATACAGATATAGAAATGAAGGATGCAACTGATGATCAACAAGATGTATCAAAAGATCAAAACAAAGAAGCAGATAACAAAACTAATGATACATTGAGAAAGGTTTAAGAACAAGATAGGAGTGAAGGATTAAAGACAAATGAAGGTATAAAACTTAAAGAAGATTCATCTGTTGATACACCCAAGGGACATGAGGAGACGTCTTCACCAAACCGGTTGGTGGACTCAAAAAAAATACAAAAGGAAGCCTCATCCTCTCGACCCTCACCCACCAAATCAACCCAATCTCATGCTTTACAGATGGTCATACATCTACCAGCCAACTAGCCAAAGAAAAAGAAAAAGAAAGGAGTAAAGAAAGACATCTTGGCTGTTACAATGGATGAAATCATAGAAGTTCAAAACTGGGATATTACCACTTTGGACAATGACAAACTTCAAGAGTTTGGAGTGCTATGTCAGAGAAAAGCCATTCAAAAGAAAATGATACAAGAACACAGGGAAACAATGGCACTTGAAAAAGAAAAATATATTCTCCAACAACTTGTTCCTGAAGTAAAACTTGAAAAAATTGCTACAGTTAAGGAACAAATTGTTGTTCTTACCAATGCCATCACAGAGCAAAATATTGATGCAAAACAAGCTATGGAAGAACAAGCAGAAAAGAAGTACCAATTCAAGTTAATTGAAAAAATAAGCCAAGAAGTGACATTGAACAAGGTAAATCTCTCTAAAATCACTGATGAATTAGAGCCAATGATTTCTAAAGAAATCACCTTAGTTCAAAAGATGTGCACACTTGAGAAATTTACAAAAGAAAATAGTGACAAACTAGCAGAGATAGATCATAATGTCACCACCAGTGCACAAATCCTAACCTCACATGCCAAAAGTATAAAGGCACATCATGACAAGGTCATAGAGGTGAACAGGCTAAGACAAGAAATATGGGATGCTGAAACACAACTCAGAGGTGAGAATATCAAACTGCAGTTACATATTCTGCCTAATCTTACAATTTTATAGCAGCATATTTATGATGCAAGGAATCTTATTGCAACCCCCGAGATGTCTATAGTAGACAACATCTATGATCTACATGTAAGAATATCACTGGAGCACATGTCTCTAGAAATGTTGAAGGAGAAATGGGAAAAGATGACGGAGGAGATAAAGTCCTCACATTCCCACCTTTTTGACAAGCTGTAAGTACCTTTGCCTCTAGAATCAAAAAAGGAGGAAAGGAAATGTATATTGTATGTACAGAAGGAACAGATATATATAAATATAGATATGTACAATATATATCAAAAAAAAAGGAGGAAAAGAAAAAGTACATAATGATATGTATATATACTTACACTTACCGACATATACAAAGTGGGAGTCATTCAAATGACTAAGGAAGGAGTATACATAGGTGTACATACTAATACACTTAGTATGTTGCACATATCATGTTTTTGATACTAATGTCAAAGGGGGAGATTGATGAAATTAATTTTTCCATTAGTACACTTAGTGAAAAACATTGACAAAGATCACTGGCAGACTATAGAGATCACCGACAGACTACAAGTATTATCGGCGAACAGCAAGCATACCTGACAGAACACAAAGGTCATGAAAAATGCTAAGTATGGAATTGACAAGCATCACTGGTGAATACAAGCATCACTGGTGACACAGTTTTGAGAAAAAAACCGATGGAACAGAAAAGGCATACCCGATGACCAGTTCAAGAAAGGAACACCAGGAATGAAGAAAACCGACCGTCAGAACTGACAGTTAGTTAGAGAACTCGCAAATTGTGGATCTGAGTTTTACACGTCAGATAAAGAAATGTAATTCTATTTATAGAGTTTTAATTTGTTTTAAATGATAACTTAAGGGTCAAGAAAGATTTATGTAAATGTTTTAAAGCATCCTAATGGATCTAAAACATATCTAACTAAAGATCAAGGTCAAGTTGTAAACCTTGGATCTAGAGTTAACTTGCGAAGTGTGAATCAAGATTGAGCCAAAAAAATAGTATAAATAGATGTTCAAATCAATTTTAAGTTATGAATTCATTGTTGTTGATAGCCACGAAGAGCATCTAAGGAGAAGAAGGTAGAATTCATGCAAAGTTTAGAAACAGATCGTATCAGTTGTCAAGAACACACAGAGGCTACCGACGAGAAGATAAAGGTATTATTCAATCATGGAAGGATGATTACTTATATGTATGAAGCTTAATAGGATCTGTTATTAGAAATTAAAGATTGCATACATCATCAGATCAAAGGCTTATGTAGTTGCATTCTACCAAGTGCATCACATCAAAAATCCTTTTGTAGAAGGTGGACTTAATAGTTCTTTACAAATCTCTTAATAGAGTGCACACTTAACAGTGTTGCTAAAGCTTCAAATAAAGTAGATCTTAACAGGTCTCCACTGTAATAGTCCTAACATGGTAGGTCATCATAAGTGACCAATTATAAGCCTTAACCTACCCCTTCTTATCTGTAGATAGTGAAGTCTTGTGTGTAACAATCCCCACCGCAGTTTTTACTTCCTAACAAGAGTTTTCTGCGATATCATATCTTGTGTTATGTGTTATCTATTTTCATGAATGTTTATGTTATGGTTACATACTAAAAGAACTTATGATATGATTGCATATACATAAAGAAAAATGAAAAGTTAGATAAGATAATTTACAAACTGATGATTAAGGGTTAATGGGCTAACCAAGAAAAGTTTTAGAGGTACTGATTCACCCCTCCCCTCTCAGTACATCATTCCAATATAATTCCAATAGTACCAACAAAAGCTCCTAGAGAACATCAACCAAGACGTGGCTAAGAATAAGGTAAAGCTATAAGAATTCATATCTAAATTAGACCCTATTATATCTGAAGCTATAACCTTAATTCAAAAGATAAGCATAATAGAAAAGTTCATTCAAGAAAATAGTGACAACATAGCTAAGCTAGATACAGATCTAGAAAATATTGCTAGTAGCTTGACCATAGATGGAGAAAATGTAGTCAAACTAAATTATGAAAAGATCATTAAAGTAAAATAGTTAAGGCAAGAGCTGTGGGAGGCAGAGAGACGATTCAAAGAAGAAGTAACCAAGCTACAAGCTCAACTTCTGCCAAATCTTATACTACTACAACAACATATCAATTCTGCAAGGAAACTAATAGAAACTCTCAAGATGTCTGTAGAAGACAACATATATGATATACATGCCAAGATAACACTTGAGAAAATGGCTCTAGAAAACCTAAAGGAGTTGTTGTGGGTCCACAACACACACCCCATTTTTTGGTCCTCTAACCATGGGGACCCTCCTTTTTTTTTCTTTTTGGTTTTTTGTTCTTGTCTTCCCCCTTGAGTCCTTGCTCGGTCAGTCTCAGGAGAACATGTGTCATTATTATAAAACAAGAAGAAAACTCCTTTTTCAGCCTTTCATCCCTTTTGGTGTTTCAGAGGACCATAGTAACCCAAAATACCGAAATGGTCGAAAGGCCAAAAGTTGGTCCTTTTGGTGTTTTTGGCCTCCAAAAACATCGAAAGGCCGAAGGTGTCTACCTCCAAAATTTCAGTGTTTTAGATCTTGAAAAAACTAAAAAATGTTGATGTAGGGACTACGTGTTATAAATTGAAAACTAGCCTAATTTGAGGTCACTTTTTTCCTTGAGAGCTCGCAGCTTTAATGTTTTCACCCTTGACCCTGAGACTGATCGCGCACACACTTCCTGGTTTTGTTGTGCCATCCTCCCCTGCTCCTAGCCCCTTTGAGGTAGGTCTCCTTCTTTGCTACCTCATTTTTTTCTTTTCCCTCCGTTGTCTTTTGGTTTTAGGGTTTTTGTCTTGGTGTTTGTTTGGCCTAGGGCATGCATATTTCCTTCTCCCTGGTCTCTGAGGGCCTTTGGTGACTTTGGTGTTGAGCGGGAGGTTCATCCGTGTCAAGTCAGGTTTCACCCTTTCTAGTTTTTGTGTTACAGTTTTGTTCAATCACAATCTTTTTCATAGTTTTTTAGCCTCTAAAAGGCCAAAGATTGGGTCTAGCCACAGTCTATCTCATTTTGGAGATTCGACCCTTTCGGCATTTTGGACCTCTAAAAAGTATGAAATTATGACAGGTCCGAATCCCTAAAATTCCTGTTAACTCTCATCACAATTTTGGAGATTCAACCTTTTTGGCATTTTGGACCTTCGACAGGTCCAAAAATCTGACAAATTTGAATCCCTGAAACCTGGTCTTCAATCTTCATGATTTCAACTTTTTGGCATCTGCAAAGCCTTCAGAATTTTAGATGTCGAATGGTCCAAAGAAAATCACTCTCCAAATTGTGGCTTTTCACACTTTTGGCCTTTTTGGCATCTGATATGCCGAAAGGGCCAAAAGTGAAAAAAACCTACATCCCAGGTTACTTAGAGAATTTTTGCTCTATTTTCTTAGTTTAGTAAGCTTTCTTTCACTTTTTCCTTCAAATAAGATAATGATAGTTTCATGTTTTATTATAAGAATTCCTGAGAAAAAGACTACTTCACCCATGAAATACCAATTCAAGGGAAACACTCCCCCTTCCAAAATTAGAAATAGGCACAAAAAAATCACTGATACTGATATTAGGAACGTGGATTGGGATGATTTCCTAACAAGGTGTGGCCAACCAGCTGGGAGATCAAAGGATTGTACCTCCCTAGTATTAGAAGGATTGGTCAGCGCAACAACCCACCCAATAGCTGTGTCCTCACCTGAACTGATCATGACCCTAGAAAACCATTATGACTCTAACAAAAGGGTGATCTAGAATACAGAGGGCCAAATAGTATTGGATATTAGGCTAGATATCATAGAGGATGTCTTTCATCTCCACAAAGGCATAGACAAGTTCTATAAATTTTTCATAGAAAAAGGAAACTTATGGTTCAAAAACAAAGGGGAGGAAGCCTATGAAATAGTCAACAACCACTACCTCGAGCAACCTCTCCCCAAAAATAAGCTTGAAAAAGTAGAATTGAGGAGAGGATACATGAAAGATGACATCAAGGAAGCCATAACAATGATAAGACCAGTATACGGGTTACTGCAATGATTCCAACTGGAGAATTGGATGATTCTCCTTATAGAAAGACTTAGGGGCCGTAGGTCTAGGTTTGACTGGGGAACCATCATTAGCGACAAATTGGATGAACAACTAGTGGCGGTAAAAAACAACCCTAAGTTTTATATGAGTACTTATGTAGTGTACCTATTAGAAGCAAGGGTAGATTACCTAGGACTCATCAAGAGAGGAAGCCTAAATGATCCCAATGCATGGCCTCACATCGAATACCCCCAATTATAGAAAAGGGAAAAAATGTCAAGATAACCCAGACTACCGGATAGTCAATGATGCCTTCATTTTTGCAATCATCCAATCTATTGAGGGTGATTTGCAAAAAAGGATGTTAGAGGAAGCAATCACCAAGGTGAGGGCCATAGGTTCCTATTATATACAATTCAAAACTTTCACGTACATTTGGATAGCAGGATCAATTGTGAATCCAAAGAAGTTGCCTAGATATCCATCCGACTAGATAATCATTTTGGAAATGGCTCAGCAGCTCGCAAATGCATATGAACACATAAAACACAAGAAGAAGCACTGTTGGGATTTTCCCATCTCACTGGGACCATATACCCTACAGGACATGAAGGTCTATAAATATTTGGCCTTCAAATGGGATAATTGTCCCCTATAGCTCTATGACACGGTGCAACCTTGATTTGACCCGATAGGCACATACAACCACATTATCAGCAAGTTCTACATTCATGAACCACACCTGGAGGATCACTAGATGAACTGTGTAGATAATCATGAGGTCAAAATCTAGGATTATTGCAAAATGACTCTTACCTTGGAAAAAGAAGTCATAAAGACCCCTATTCCCCCAAAATTTTGGGAGTATGATTCATAAGAGGTCCTAGAGGCCATTTATATAGATGACAAGATATATGACCGACCCATCATGAATGCAGAGGTCAACAAAGATGAAAATGATGACAAAAATTTTTGGGCAAGGCACGTGATGAGAACAATGGAAGAATGGATCAATAGGCCCTACAAAATGAGCCTAATACCTATGAAAACATTAATGGATCCACCCAAGAAGGTGGATAAACAATGCAGAGAGATAAATACAGTGCCATAATACAAAAGGCACCACCACAGGAGCCAAGCATGGTGTATGACCATGAACATGCAGTAGAGTATGGATCAAACCCAAGGCCCAAGACTCCTAGGACAAGAATGACCATACAAATAGATCCTCCCACAGGGAAAGCACAGTTTTCACTAGATGAAGGGCCCTCTACTTTTGGATAATCCCCTCTTGCCACCAGAAAGGGAAAGAAGACATACAAGAGGAAGAAAGCTTCTGCATCTCCATAATTGGAAACTGTACAGGAAGACCCGCAAGGAGAGGAAGAGGAAGAGGTTCCTCTAGTCAAAAGGACAAGGTCTTAGAAAATGAGAGAAAAGGAGATTATTCAGAAACAACAAGAGGATCCTAAAGAGAAAGATAACCCCTTAGATGGTCTAGGATCAGATGAGTTCCAAATTTTAGACTTTGAGGGTCTAGAAGGTTT
Source organism: Thuja plicata (assembly GCA_018584345.1). Taxonomy (NCBI): domain Eukaryota; kingdom Viridiplantae; phylum Streptophyta; class Pinopsida; order Cupressales; family Cupressaceae; genus Thuja; species Thuja plicata. Next base: position 1,440,176 of record MU225068.1, read on the forward strand.
CTCAGACCAAGGCTAGGATACACTAGGTTATGCAACTAGATATGAAGTAGGTGGTCCTTCTCTTTTTCAACCATAGATAATCTTAACTCCACCTCCCACTTAATTTATTAATCCGAATCCAAATACACCCAAGGTGGGAGATATTTCTAAAGCATATCAAAGGTCTTGGAATCAAGAGTCTCCAATCACCCAAGGGGTGACTACCAATGAGCCTACAATAGAGACCAATACTACTATAACACACCTTCACATTCCTACTCCACCTACTACTCTCCCACCTCCTATTCCTACTCCACCCCCATTTCTCCAAACTCCACCAACTACTCTTCCACTTCCAATCCCAAATCTCTCAACACTTACTCCACCATCATCAAGCCCTTTGACTTGCCACATCATGACCCCTGGATGATCAATAACTAGAGGGGCTGCATCACCCTTTGAAACCACATTGAAGGTTATGAATGGTCTCATTACTGAAGCCTTGGTTAGTTCCTTAGGAGAGGAAGACAAAATCTAGGAAAAACAAGATGAGTCAATGCAAGAAGGAGACAAGGAAGAAGAGAAAAGGGAAGAGGAATAAGAATGCTAAGGAGAAGGGGGTGAAGGGGAACAAAGACAAGAACAAGAAGATGGGTGAGACAAAGAAATGACTCCATGGTCCTAAAATTTAGATTCAATTCTCCAAATTACCCCATATGAGCCGGTCACTGCATCTAGTAGACCTACATGGTTTACTAAAGAAATCCAGTCAAGGAGAAGAACCTATTTAGATGAGGATGAAGGGGAAAATACATATATAGCATCCTTAGGTCAAGCCTTTCATCAGGAAAAAATTATATTACTAGCACAGACAATGTCCTATGTCACTCAGGAAACTAGGGGGAGCTTTAAGGCATAGGTCACAGTCCCATCCGCCAGGACCTCTCAAGCCCAAACTACGTCAGAAGACTATACATTTAAGGAGGTAGATTTGGGGGAACCTACCAGGGAAGGGAGAAAAACAATAACAACCTTAGAGCTCAAACATGCTTTGGGTTTTATGAGTAAGGACAAAGAGACCATAAAGACCTTGATAGAAAAAAATGAAGCCTTGAAGAGGTTCATTCACAAAATGGTTGGTATCATTGACCCCAACTACTTAGAGGCCTCATTATAGGTAATGCTGGATAAAAGAAACACCCTAGAATTGCTAAAAGGTTTAACCCCATCCTTCATCAAGGCAAGTGTAGATTGGAAGGAGGATTTTGAGCAATACGGGGAAGGTGCCATCAATAAACTATTCAAACCTTATAGGGTTATTCTAATAGAGGCTACCAATTTGATTGGTTTAATGACAGATGAGGGTGGCCTGGAGTCAGAGAAAAGAAAATGGAGAGCTACCTTCTAGGATTTATAGATCATAAAAACAACACTTCTAGATCCTGGTGAAAATATATGAAGGTGAGGAGCTGGAAAATTTTGAGACATGGATCAAGCACATAATTAAGATAATTAGCATTTTTGATAAATGCCAACCTTCCATATTGGATTAATAGAAAGAGGTCCTGGAATGGGTGGAAGAAATAGATATCTTCTTCACAGGGTTCAGTCTTGATTTGTACCAGGATGAAGATAAGCATGTCTTATGGCCATCTAAAGAAGTGGTCCAACAATTCAGGGACATCATGGCAAGTGTAGGGACCAAGGAAGCCCTGCAACAGTTATTTGAGTCAAAGGAATAAATGATGAAGATGACAAATCACGTAGAGGAGATCTAGTTCTTCGCTTTCGATCTGATGACCTTCAAAGAAAAGAAAGAACGGAAGGTTAACAGGGAAAAAAGGAAGGAGATAAACTACAAGGAAGTTCAGGAGATTATGCAAAGGCTCTGGGAGACACACCCAGAGGTATTCCCAAACTAACCCCTTGGATCACAAAGCAGTTTTGAAGAAGCAATCTCCAACACTTAAGAGATTTCCTTAGAATAGGTTTCAAAGTTTTTAGCCTTTAGCCTTTCGGCCTGTCAGCCCATCCAGGAAGAATAGTTCTTTGGCCTTTTGGCCTCCCAGATTCTTCGGCCTTTTGGCCCTCCAAGTTTTTGGCCTTTTTGACCTTCTAGATATTTTAGCCTTTTGGGCCCTTTGATTTTTCGGCCTTTTCGGCTTTCTAGATATTTCAGCCTTTTTGGGCTTTGACAAGTCCAAACTTCAGACCAAAGTTCTAATGGTAAACACTTAGAAGTTTTTGACACTAAAAAGTTTTGGACTAGAGGTCAAGGTCTGAAAAAATTGGGTGTTTCTAGCGAGATCACATTTTTACACACCAGTTGAACTCCAGATCTAATTGATGGTTAGTTTGAGTTTATTTTGAAGGGACTAAGGGTCCCCTATCAATATCCACCACCAAAAGAGCTTCCAGATGAAGAGTCCAAGAAAGACTCCCAAAAATAAGAAAACTCCAAGTTTTCATAATAAACCCTCCTTCTTTTCTCTTTCTTCTTGGCAAGTTTGACCCTCCTTGCATAGGAAAAATAATTGTAATTGGATTCATGGATCCATATATGTTATCTAGTGTTAGTTAACAATAGTTTCCCTTTTAGTAAAGTTTTAGTTTAGTTTATTTTTCTCTCTAATGCCCTGAATTTAGAATTCAGAGTTGTGGATCAAATTCTATATATTATAATCACAAATCAATGTAAAGGGTCAGATTCCTAATGCAATACAGATATACATTTGGTGCTTCATTTGTGGTGTGTGAATTTCTACTACCTATGCAAGATTATTGAATGTATGCTTGCATTATTCATTATTTTCAAAGAGCCTCTTGTTTATTGTGTTTCAAATTTGCGTTCCTTTTAGTTGGAGTTTTTTGTTGTTTATTTTACCTTGCTATGACAAATGTGTGGAAGAGATCATCTTTGGGATTAACGATAGATCTGTCTTGTGGGTGTACACATCTTGGTGGCTTCATGATTTGATCAACCTTGAATATCTTGCATGAGTAAATACATTTTCTCTCCAAACACTTGCATCTGTGGGGTAGTGAATTGTGACTTGGCCTTATTTGTGCCTTGTGGGTTTATTCCAAATCTCTCCCATCATTCAATTTGCAAGGAAGGGTTTACAATGGCTTATGTCCATAGAATTTTATTTTCAGTAATTCATTTTACTTCTCCTTACTCTATTCTCTCTTTAAACTCTATCTTCAAATCTGAAAATCCATATCTTGAAAATACAAAATTGCATTTTATTTACAACACCCATATTTGTTAATGGAAAATACCAAAAAAGAACCAAAGTGTTTTGCAATTTGATGTCTTGAACGTACCAGCAAAGGCCTCCTTGTGAACATTCACATTTATCTTCAATCGAGTAACCAAGCAGGTTATGACCCGACCCTAGAGAACCTTGGGAATAACTTCATTATTCTTTCAATAGAGGAAATCAAATTCTCAAGATCCTAGCAAGTTGGCTTGTGTTAAAACAACGCTCAACAGGAGCAATGGGAGAAAATGATGGAAGACATGAAGTCTTCTCACTCACACACTTTTGATAATCTCTAAGGTAATTGACCTTTTCCCTTAATATCAAATAAAGGGGGAAATGATGCTTGTACAATATATCATTGAAAATGTTATGTACATTCATTCAGAATGGGAAAAAGGTAGATATACATATATATATGTATATATATGTATATATGTATGTATATATATATATATATGTATGTATATATATATATGTATGTATATATATATATATGTATGTATATATATGTATATATGTATGTATATATATGTATATAT
>MU225068.1:1449064-1461378 GCA_018584345.1 Thuja plicata
CGAATTTGGAGAGTTGGAAGACTTTGGTTAAGCCATCCCTTCTTTCCTTGCAAAAATTTAAGTCCATTTATGAAGAAGGCAAGTGGGGAGAGTAGATGGATTAGAGTCTTCCCTCCATTTATGACTCCTAATATTTTAGGAAGAATGCCTATATAAGGAAGGCCTTAGAGGGATTTTTGGGTACAAACCCACTCTCTACTTTTAGAGATAGATTCATTTGTAGGAGTAAGATTTGAGAGAAGGAAGGATGAGAAGGAGAAGCTCTTCACAAACCACCTTGAATTTACCATACCCTAGATTTGAGGTGAGTTTCCTTATTAGCATAGTTAGGAGTAGTTCTTGTTTTCTTTTGTACATAAGTTGAGAAATCCATGATTGAAGTTTATGTTATTGTTTTCAGCTTCATGGGTTTTCATGGAGCTTATGTGTTGAGTCTTGTATTTTATTTTGAAATTGATTGTATATGGGGTTCTTCAAGGCTTATTCACCCTTGGGAGGGTTGGGCAACCTTGATGGGGTGAAAGTTAGTGATCTACCCAAGTAGTGTAGAGTCTCCCATGTGTGGAGGGATGTACATGGGTATATGGGTGCCCATGATGCCTAGAATCTCCAATGGAATTTGGGGTTCATAAGAAAATTTGGAAGGCTTGAAGCCATAACTTGTTTTGTGAAAGAAAGGTAAATTTACTCCAGTTGTCATCGAAGGGCATGGAGGTGAAGGGTAGAAATTTGTTCATGAGTCCATGTGTGGTCATGGAACAAGATTATATATGTGGTACTTAGGAATGTTGAGCCCATGTGTGGCCTTCCTAGTGTACGTATTTTGTATTATTGGCTTTCTCCTCTTGTGGTAGTGCTATTTCACCCCTTTGTTTTAGGTCTTTTGGAGACCTATGTATATCCTTGGGTAATGGGTATTTTCTTGTCTTCCTATTTGGCTATTTCAGAATTAGTCTTATTGATAATCTAAGTAATGTAATAAGAAAATCTTAAGGCTATTTCACTAACTTAAATTGTAAATTAAACTTTCAATTATTATACTTTGTGATATTTGCATAGGTGTAGAACTTATCTCATCTCCTATAGTTAACTTAATAGGGTTAAAAGACAAATTTATGTTCTTTAGATTTAGGTATGTAATGCCCAAATTTTGGGGCATGACATAACAAGTGTAGCAAATAGAAGAAATCCTTTAAAGAAAGGTGGATTTAACAATCCTTTGTAAATCCCTTAACCGAGTGCACACTAAACAGTGCTTCTAAAGCTCTTAATAGAGTAGACCTTAACTAGTCTCCACATGATACTCCTAATAGGGTAGATTATTAGAAGTGATCAAAATTGTAATCCTTAACCGACCCCTTCCAATATGCAGATAGTGAAGAATTTTGTGGGTCTCATCCCCACCACAGTTTTTAACTTTTAGCAGGGGTTTTCTGCGATATCATATCTTGTGTTATGTGTCAATTACTTTCATGAATGTTTCAATGATTGTATACAACAATTAAGGTTATGAATTGATATTACATGCATAAAGAAAGAAGAATAGATAGATCAATAAAGCTATAATTTGATTACATGGTTAAATATTAGATTACCTAAACATTTTAGAGGTACTGATTTACCCTTCCCCTCTCATTACATACTTCCCATTAATTCCAACATTATTGACAACAAAATTACTAGTAGAAATTGCAGATAAATTGTCATGATCTTTTACTATGGCCAACATCTCTGATAGTTTATGGTTGCGTGCTCACATGTTTTTAACTTTGTTCCAAGCTAACATGAATTTTTTTGGCATTGATGCTTGTATGTATTGGTAGTGAGGCATTGAAACAAGAATATACATGACTATGATGATATGAAAAGTGATATGCGATATGTATATGTGATTTATTCATGTGTATAGAGAATTGATATATGTAATTTAGTGACTATATAGAGAGATATTTGTACTTCAATGTGAACTATATTTTATACATACATAGATGAAATTTTAATAGTTAAATTTTGTATTTTATACTTTGGCTATAGGCCAAATTTTAGCTAACACAACCAGTTTTTGTAATTTCCACGATAAAGATAATGGTGTAATTTTTTATTTACTTTTTGCACTTTCTTTTTAGCAAGTATAAATTAGGTTATGTGGACAATTGGTTAAACATTTTAAATTCTTCAAAGGAATACTAATTCACCCCTCCCCTCTAAGTATCTCAGATGCTCAACAATTGGTATCCGAATTAGTTCCTTTGGAAGAGTCTAATTTATAGACGGAGATCTAGAAGGTTGAATATACAATGCCTAGATCTACCATGGATTAGGATGATCTCATGTGTATATTTGAAGATCTTGAAATTATTGAAGATGAAAATAAGGATCTCTCAAAAAATATTCAAATGGAAAATCATTGCATTCAAAAGCTTAAAGATTAGATCTGAAAATTCAAGCTAAGGAATAAAGAGGTTAGTAATGAACTCAAGTTACTGAATGAGACTATTATTGACCTAAGAGCTAAAAGTGAAGAAGTTGAAAAGATCAAGAAATAACTGAATAACATGATCAAGATAAAATATGATGAATGCAAGAATTTAGAGTGAGAAGTGAAATCTCTCAAATCAAATTAGGAAGAATTAAAGAAGTGAAAAGACAAATCTAGATCAAGCTCCAAAAAGCTTGATAAAATACTAAAAATTTGAAGATCACTAACAATCAAGGAAGGCTTAGGTTTTGAGATTGGTGAATGCTCAAAAGATAAACTCAAAGAAAATAAGGAATATGCTTTGGTAACAGAAGCTAAAATAGAACTTGAAGATAAAGGAAAAGGTAAAGCTTTGGTAGAACAACAAGTAAGAAACCCTATTCTTTTAATGGTCATTACTTTAATTGTAAAAAATTAGGACATAAAGCATTAAACTATAGAATTATAATAAATCAGAAAGATAGATCTTATTCTGGTAGATGTTTTAACTATAATATTTATTGTCATAAAGCTAATCAATGTAGAAGAAATTAGTTTTCTAGTTATTGTTATAATTTTTATGCATATGGACATAAGGGTAACTAGTGCAGGTTAAGGAAAGATAAGAAGACCAATTGGTGTTATAAGTGCAATAAATTTGGATACATTTCTAGATATTGTATGTTTGATGAGGTCAAGACAACTGAGCCCATGAAGAATATCAATAAAGAGGAAGTAAGGGTAGAGGTGAAAAATATCTGGAGAAAGAAAGAGGATATTGGATCCAGCTTCGGTATAGAAAATGGTTCTGACTTCAGTGCAGATGTCTACTCCAGTAATTAGTATCCCCTCGACTTCTATTCATGGGGAGAATAGTTCCAAGGTCATCTCCTCCCTTGCAAAAGAGAAATTACTACAAACATCTTAGTTCTACTACATGTAGTTACCATTAAAAGGGAACAACTAGAAAATATTTGATGATATCATTTTCATCTAATGAAAAAGGTAATGATAGTTACAAATCATTTATTGCTTGAAGTGTATTTAATGCAAGTTTTGGATAAAAGAAGAAGTTTTTAAGTAATTTATTCACCAAAGAAAATAGAGTTTCAAAGTGATAAGGAGTTAAGGCATCTAATATGTGAACAAGGGTTTTACAGTTTCCAAAAAAGGTATTTATTTGCAATTTCTACCATGGCTTCTCTTGCTACTGCTATTTTGGTAAATGCATCTATTGAACCATGTCTTGAGGTTAAGAAATTCTCATATATTTTTATTGAAAAAGACATGGCTAGGTGTTTGTGAAGAATCCCTCATGGTGTAGTTCCTACAGAGGATGTTATGATTCATTTGCATTCAAAGTTGGATGTATTCAACCTCACAAAGTTGTTGAATTAATGAGAAAAAGAGTTTTCTAATAAATATTTGAATGTCAAACTAGAATTTAGGATTTTTGTGGAAAACAAGTTGGATGTATGGAACAATTTTCCACACTTTTTTTATAATTAGAAATGGATTAGAATGACAATTAGAAGGTTTCATGACACATTTGTATGGCTAGACAAATCACATTTGATCAATAAGGAAGTAATGAAATCTGTTACAAGGTTAAATGACATCAAAATTCTACTGAAACTGAAGGTAGTAAAGAACAAATAAGTTGAAAATCTTACCAAGGCAGTTCATGATGGTAGGTCTCTAGTCATTCATATAGTTAAAAATCATGTAGTGAAATTTGTAGCTCAGGTTATAGGGAACAAGGTCTACTACTCCAATCAGGAGAATTCACTTTCTACTACTACAATGTTCATATCTTATGATGTGGTCATCAATGGAGTTGAATATGATCTCTACGATCTCATCAAGGAGAAATTTATTGAAATATGAACTAGTGCTAGACAAGCAAGAAGAATGTTGTGTTCTGATTCAGAACCCTAGCTCTATGTTTGTTAGTTTTCTTCATGAACACTCCTCCCAATCAAGGTCCAACAATATGGTTGACTGAGAGACTGGTAGCACATCATATGCTAAGCACATGAGGAAGTAAAAAAGTATCACTAATCAGGAAAAGGAATTTACATTATTTTTCTTTGTACTACAATACATAATGCAAAACCACGACATGATTCCAAAATTTATTGTAGATAAGTGTAATAATGATATCACTTTCATTGTATCTATTGATAAGTGTATAATGGAAGAAGTTTTACCAAAAAATTAGTAGATACCGATACTTGGATATGAAGTTTTAGAGAGATTAGTTGAAAGTTATGTAAAAGCACTCCTAGAGAGTTTGATAGATACCCCTAAGAAGAGGTTCAATATTGCTAAAGAAAAGTCAAGTGAAATTATCAAATAATAGGTCTCAAAGAACATCAAGAAGAAATTTAAGAAGAATATAAAGGAGATCGAAGAAAAAGGAGGCATGACAGATAAAGATCCTATTTCTCTTAAAGGGATCACTTGAAGTACCATGAGTAGCTCTTCTGGCACCATTACAAAGGTAGTTTCTCCTCTACTTGTGAAGGCTAAGAAGCCTGAGAAAGAAAGCCCATTTGGTAAGAGGAAGAAAGGTCTTCCTTCTCTTCTCATACTCTATCCAAGAAGTTGATAATAGTAAAAGCTAAATTTTCCACATATAATCTTGTCTTAGTAGAATCTAAAGAAGAATTAAAAAAGAAATAGTTTCAGATTGAGGTCTGGGAGAAGAAGGCTAAAAAGGTAACCCAAGATCCCCTTGATGTAGATAATTTGTTTGATATGCTTTCAGATGGTAGTGTAGATGAAGTTGGTAGTTTGTATGAGCTCACCTCTTCAAAAGAAAAGGAAAATATTACACAAGTATTTGTATATAGTATAGTGCTAGATTAGATGTTGATATAGATGACATCAAAAAAAATATTCTAGATACTTTTTGGGTAGGATTAAATATAATTTGTGTACAAGAAAAATAAATAGATAAGGATATTCTGAGCACAATCATTGTTGAGGTTATCAACATTGTAAAGAGAGAATTTAGGAAAAATTTTGTACAATCAATAGAAATGAGTTAGGAGTGACAAGAAAAAGGGTACACATTCTCATGGAGAAGAAAAGTGTTGTAATTTAGATGAAGCAAGAAATTACCAACGAATTAACTATATTGGTAGGTAAACTGAGCATGTATTTTTGTGATGATAATGAATATGCTACTAGTGTTATTCCATATTACAATGATGAGGAAATTTATACTCTTGATGAAAATCATCTGGAAATAGAACATGAACACTCTCTGGTTAGAATTTTTGCTCTGGTAGGTCTGTTTGGTGTTGAAGCAGTAGGAAAAATAAGAAAAGAAAATAGAAAATGAAGAAGAAAGAGTAGAGGGGAAATTGAAGAGAAAATAAGAAGAAAAAGGAAAAGATAGATCTGAAGAGAATAGAGAAGAGGAAGGGGAAATAAGGAAATAATAAATTTTTTCATAAGAAGTTAGTACCAGTATGCAAGTGCAAGAAACTGAAGAACAAAGTGAAGACAAAGAATTAGAAATAGAAACTATTGAGAGAAGAGAATTGATTTCTAGCAACTTCACCAAAACAAACTCTAAATATTTGACATGTCACTACTTCCAAATTGTTTATTGATTTTGACAAAGTCACTCTACTCCATAATTTTTAGATAAGTGATTCTATTTTGGCTTTGGCCAAGAATTATTTATGTAAAGAGATAGAAGAAAAAGATAATATCATTGAAGAGACCATTTCTACTCTACAAAGTATTGTGTTTGATTGTAACATTGACCAGTTTGATAGTATAAAAGAAACGTGCAGAGCACTTGTTAAAGTAGTAAAAGAGTTGACTACATTTATAAATGAAAAGGTTCATCAAAGAGATGAAGCTATAAAGGATAAGCTACTAAAGGAATTCAAAAGAAGATGTGAAAAGGATTTTAGTCGATCTTCATTAGCTTATTATGAAAGGTCAAGACCTTCTTGAGGAAGGTAATTCTCTATATGAATATAGTCTTTAGTGGACAGAGGGCACAAATGAAATCTAGAAAGAAATTGAGTCTTTAGAATTATCTATCCAATAGGTGCATCATTCCTTCAATATTTTAGAAGATCTCATCAGAACTGGTAGAGCCTCAATTGAGGAATTACACAAAAATTTCTTTGCATTGCAAAAACAAAGAGAGAATATCATTCTTCCTTTGGGAATTATTTGAGAAATGTGTGTCAATTGTATCACATTAATGAATCATGCCATATTGAAAGCACAAAAAGTTACCTTTACCACCCTTGGCTCCATAGAAGATGGAGAAACATTACTAAAATTTGATTCATCTTCATTTTAATCTTATAATAAAGGGTATTCAACAATAGAACAACAACAAAGACAAATGGGTTGAGGAGCTCCATGAGTTTAAGAAGACCTTTGCGGAAGGAAAATCTGGTAAAACCTAAAGTTTTCTTTTTGGTTCTTGGAGTTGTACATAATTTTTGAGCTATTACCCTTTTCATTGATATCAAAAGAGGGAGTAAAATAGAAAAAGAAAATATTTTTGAAAAATAACAAAAATAAGGTTCCTCATCTTAGGGGGAGTTTTTGACAGTTTTGGATTTCCAAAAAATTTGTTTTCCATCAATAAAAAATGGGGAGGTTGTTAATATTATCATTAACATGTTGTCATCAATGATATTATTCTATTCAGTTTGACAATCATATCTCTGATCTATCTCTAGACCCAGTAGTGGTATTATCGACAACAACATTACCGGTAGTGATATTATTTATACTTGACTCATTCGATGACATAACACATTGGTGTTTTGGTCCTGACCCATTGTTCTTTGAGTTATATATACTTTACTATGGTTGACATATTTGATACCTTTCAATTGTGTGCTCAGAAGTTTTTATCTTCGATCCAATTTGACATGAATAGTTTTGGCACCAATGCTTGTATATATTAGTAGCAACATCAATGCACGAATATACTTGACCATGATGATTGAAAAGTGATATGTGATATGTGATATGCATATGCAATTTGTTGATGTGTATATTGAACTGATATATGTAATTTAGTGACTAAATATAGAGATATTTGTACTTCAGAAAGAACTTTATTTCATGCATACAAAGATGTAATTTTGACAGCTCATATTTTTATTTTAAACTTTAGTTATAAGTAGACTTTCATTTAATACAACTATTTTTTGTATTTTGGGAAGTGAGCCCCATCGATAGTGAGCCAAAAAATAGTGAGTCATCCTTGTATTTAGTAATTGGTTACCTAATACTTGAGAGTTATCCCTCTTTATGGTTTTCCATCTTGGGTTTCCACAACAAAATTTCTGGTGTTATGTGTTATTTACTTTTTGCACTTTCTTTTCAGCAAGTATAAATTATGTTATGTGGATAGTTGTTTAAATGTTTTAATTTCTTCAAGGAAATATTGATCCACCCCTCCCCTTTTAGTATTATGGATGTTCAACATATATTTCACTTATGTACTTGTTGTTTATCTTACCTTTTAAAAAAATTGTTTTGTGCATATTTAACCTTGTGTTTCAAGGGTTCCTTGACAAGGCATTACACTTTTCACAAAAAAAAGGTTCACATATAAATTCCATCACTCCACATAATAAAAACTCATAAAAACCATAAAAATCTAACTTTTTACAAAATGCAACTTGAGCCAAAAACCAATCCCAAGCCATTTCCACCATTGTTGACCATGAAAAAGCTTTAAAATTCAAACTTCAAAACTTAAAAAAGTGAGAATACCCTTTGGGTCTCTATATGCTTGAAATCACATAAAAACTCTCAAAAAGATGATTCATCCATTTTATGAAAAATTGGGCAACATAACATTATCTCAACAATAATTTTGAAATTGCAAAACACATAAGCCCAAATGACAATTGAATTGAATCAAGGAATTGGGGGATAACTAACATCTCATCTTATGAACTAGATGCAACAAGAAATAAGTCAAGAATCAAAGAACAATGTGAGATATGAGGTTTCATACCTCAAAACAAAGAAAAAACCATAATGAAGGAGGAAATTCACAAACTCTGTAAATTCAAATGAGCTTCTTTGCAAAGTGAAGCAAACATAGCCCAAATCGAATGAGCCACTACCCACAAAATTATTGTGATCGAGTCAAACCCAATAAGAAAGAAATGATTTTTCTCTCCAAGTGGGTTTAAGAGAAAAATCCTAATTCAAAACAAAAAGTGAAGAAAAATAACTCTTTCTTATAATATAAGTCACTTTTTCTTTCAAAGCCAAAAATGCTAGAATGAAAACCACTTAAATCAATAAATATAGAGCCAACTAAATAACCAAAAACCCACCATAGATTAAATTAATTGATTTTAATTAAATGGAATACCACTACATAAAATTTGTTGATAAATTATAAAATAAGCAATAATGTTTAAAATTAGCATATGCATTAAATCACTCAACTGTGACAATTGTGGATGCAAGACTACGCACAGACATTCACATCTATAGTAAAAAAATGTAAGGTCAATCTGGACTTTACCCACATGGTAACCAGAGGTACAATACTAAAATTATGGGTACATTGTCCATACAAGAGTGATATTGGATAAATGTTGTGAACTACCAATGAAACTATCTCTTGTGCCACTAATGGGGATAACACACACTCAAACCTATGTAACTAGGTGAAGTCGATGTCTGGACTTGCCATCACTAAAAAACTTGCACATAAAGTGTAGATACTCACATGATAAATAGCCAAAGCACATATATAATAATAATCCAGAAATAAAATTTATGAAATAAAATTTTAGCGGTGTAATTATTCTTATGTATTCAAATGTTATGAAACCATTCCTTTCATTTTTAATCCTCAATAAAATATCATAAATAATCATTTCATTTTAATCAAAACATTTAAATATCATTTTTAAACATTTAAGAGCATAACTCAATGAATCTCTAAGACAAATGATAACCAAGCCTGATAATGCACAATATCTCAGTAACCACTAACACATACATGAGTGAATCAATCGTGAAACAATATCAAGATAAACATAATGAAAATATCCTTAGATATAAAATAAACTAGATATCATCATATAGCATAATGTCCCATCACAATAGGATCATCATGCATATATGGTCATCATTGAAAGCACACATATAATCTATCATCTACATCAATAGTGATGTTGATATGAACAAAATAATGTATTGTAACTAGGTGTATCTCACAATTCCAATACAAAATGACAATGTGCAAATAATAACAAAACCACATTAAAGAGTTTAGTTCAGATCAAAATAGAGAAATGCATAATGAAAACACGAGAGTCATTATAGAGGTTCCACTATAGTAGAATTTTTTGGCAATTATTGTATCTTCTTCATACTTCAAAGGAGGTTCTTCATGTTCCTATTCTATTGAGACATTATTTTGGAGGCTTATTAGTCCCATTCTCTTTCTCTCCTTTGGAGATGATTTTTCTCCCACTAGGTTTTTTCCTTTTCTTTAATTGTGAAAATATTTTCATTTGTACATAGGTATTTCATTATACTTCTAGTTTCCAAAACCCATCCTTTGCATTTCATGCACTTGCATTTAAAGTTTTTTACCCTTTCCCGAAGTTTCACTTAATGTAGGGTGTTAGTGTATTTTTTATTTAGGAGGCATCCTATGTTAAATAGGTTACTCTTGGGCTTTTATGAGATAAGCTTAGCTCCTTAATGATAGATTAGGTTTCTCTTACTTTTATATAAAGAAATTTTTTATCCCTTTTTCATTAATTTTGCACTCTTTTTTTTAGAAATATAGAAAATATTTTCTCGTTTCTCTCATCTATGGAAGACATTTTGTTTGTTGTTTGATCTAGGATGTGCTTATGTTGCAAAATTAAACATTTGAAAACTTAGAGAAAAAAAATAATGAAATACACCTATGAAAGGGAAATGAAACCTTGATCAAATATAAAAATAAAATGGAGAAATCAAAAAATAAAATAAAAAATCCTTAAGGCCAAATCCTTGAGGCGTGTGAGGTAAGTTAGATTCACAAAAATATAAAGAAATAAGTTTATTTTGATAATGATTAATGGATAAAGAAAAATAAATGTAATTAAATTAAATTGAATTAGAGCTAGGATGTGTCATGTAATTATAATCGAGGTAATAAGGATATATAGTACCTGCAATAACATCAAAATATCAACTACAAAGAGATCTGTTAGGCAGTTAGTATTCCCAATATCAATAAAGGAAACAATGGAAATAGAAAGCATAAATGAACAATAATATTAAATCATTTCAAACAAATGAATATGTAAACCATGTAGTCCTTTCTTGTTTTTCTCCTTCTCTATGAAACTTGGGCTCTAAAAAATGAGTGCTCAATGTGATAGCAAAAGAGTTCAAATCAATTATGGTTAACAAATTGATAGAATTAGCTCCTTATTTATAAGAATATCGAGGTTCCAATCAAAATTTCATGATTGGTGGGACTGATTGCATGTGATTGAAGATTTAAACTCAGAGTGAGTGGGAGTTGAGCTCAATTTATTGCCTAGTCAACATGATAGATTGATCTGTTAACCAAAGATATTGAAGAGTTGACTGAATTGATTGAAGAATTAACCGATGAGGTGAAATAGAATACTAAATAGATTAAGTAGATAACTGAATTGTTTGATTAGTCAGGGAAAGTTGATTGAGAATTTAGATTTAGGGTTAGTGTTAGTTATAAGTGAGAGAATAATTTACAAATAAATAAATAAAATAATTCATTTACTTGCACATGGGGGAATATAAATAAACAATTAAACTTATTTATTTATTTAGAAGAATAATTAGTTTAATTAAATAAATATTATTTAGTTACTCATGAGTGGAAAATTAATTTAATTATTACCCAAATGTAATAATAAGAAGGAAGCATTAATTAAATAATATGATTATTTAATTACCTTATAGATGAACAATTGATGAAATATTGATTGGATGTTTAATAATTAAATAATTAATTAAAATCACTTAATTATGAAATTATAGGGAAATGATTATTTTGAATTCAAAATATAGTAGAACGATATGAATTGATTAAGTAATAAATATTATTTAATAATTGAAGAGGAATGTTAGTAATGTCATTGTGTCATAGACATAGGTCATGTTTTAGTGTCTACATTTTGCCTCTCTTTGATATAATGCGTTATCAAGCATTATTTTAAAGAATATTTGATAAACATATGCCTCAGTATGCCCTTGTGAAAAAGCATCACTAACTACTTATTATGGTGCCCCCTCAAGGAAATGAGTGAAAAATATGATGGAGGGATCATTTGGTTAATATCACGAGCAGGATCACAATGCAACTTATAGATTAGAAAATAGAGGTGATACACAAAAGTTATGGACTCGAGAAGATGGAAAACATTGCGATCAATAGAAGGGAAAGATGTGCACATCCATCGAGGTGGGTTGGGAGGGTATAAATAGGGTTTTGGGGGGTCATTTTCAAATTATATTTGTAGACACCCTAAAATGGACAGGCTTGCAACTTTACATTAAAACCCTAATTTTCATCTATTAATTAATGGTTCCTTAATCATTAATTAATCATCTATTTTCTTCTAAATTCATTTCTCAAATCATCTAATCCAATCCCCAAAATTAATTAAATAATTAATCTTATTTAATTAATTAAGNTTTAATTGATTAAATTACCATTATTTAATTAATTAAACTCAATTTCCTATAGTTTAAACCCAAATATTTAAACTTACTAATTTATTCTTCCAATTAAATTAATTTCAATTAAATTAATTTAATTTCATCAAATAAAGCAATTCTTAATTAA
>MU225068.1:1473180-1511766 GCA_018584345.1 Thuja plicata
TTTTCAACATGTGAGATAATTGAATTCTTTTTTATTTAGAATTGCTTTATTGAATGAAATTAAATTAATTTAATTGAGATTAATTTAATTGGAAGAATTTAATTAGTAAGTTTAAATATTTGAATTTGAACTATAGGAAATTGAATTTAATTAATGGTAATTAATCAATTAAGGTTAATTAATTAAATAAAATTAATTATTTAATTAATTTTGGGAATTTGATTAGATGATTTGGGGAATGAATTTAGAGGAAAATAGATGATTAATAAATGATTAAAAAACCATTAATTACTAGATGAAAATTAGTGTTTTTAATGTAAAGTCACAAACCTGTCCATTTTCAAATACCAGCAGGTTTTCCATCTGCATTGCCAACTACTCTATTTCTCAAAACATAATTACCCCTTTCTTGTGCAACCATATTTTCTGTGATCTTAGCAATTTCTTCATCAGATGGCCTTCTCAGAATAGGGGTCTCATCACATCCTTCAACATTACATCTCATATTATCAATCTCCCAATCATGTCTGTCAGAATCATCAAGATGATAATATGTTTCATCATTAACAAGTGAGGAAGTCATAGCACAACCACTATCATCATATTCTTCCTTTTCATCTTCTTCATTTTCTTCAGGGGCAGAAATTCTGGCAGAAGTAACACAATACTCAAGATTATGTGGAGACTGGCAAGCTACACACCAGGGATTATCATTACACGTATTTATAGAGGTTTTGTGTAGGGGATCAAGATTTTTTTCATTAGATTTATCCTTCTTTTGTGGGACAATAGGTTTCCCATCTTTCCACTGAGTAGTATAAGGATATTTTTACATCCTAGGCTATCTGTTGAAATTTCCATAGGAGGGCTTATCATTGTTTGAAACCCTATTGTTACTACTTTCTATAGGCTTTAAATTTTTCAAAAAATTCAGAATCAACTTAAGGTTATCATCCTCCTTAGGTTTAGAAATCAAGAGTTTATCTGATTCTTTCTTATTATACCTGGTGGGAATCCTTTTATAAAATAGGATTGAACCAAGCTACGGATCATTTGGAATAAGGAAAAAAAAAATGACTCAGTAAAAAGAAAAAATAGCTAATGAAGTGATAACCAATTTTTACAATAGATATTTAATATATATTGTCTCCTGACCGCTTTGTACTTGTAATTGCTTCAAATTTGTTCTAAAGCATCCACCTGGAATCTATTGTGCTTAATATTGGTGATGTAGGATCTTCAACTTTACCGGTTTCATCCAATATTTTGGGCCTCATTGTCCACTTGCATGTCATCACCTTCCCTTGGATCATATAAAGTGTACTTTTCCTTCCAATAGGTATACACCTCATCACTTTGCCAGGTGAAGTTAATGACTTCATCCTTTCTTTTGTTAATCTCTTTCCAGTTGACACTTGCCTTCTCAATTTCTTATGACCAAAATTCAAAAAATTCTCTAGCTTTACCGATTATCTCAACAGTTTGAACAAACAATAATGTGCTTTCTAGAGTAAGAATTCTATTGGTTCTTATTGCTAGTGCCTCATTCATCTACCTATACCATAGTGCTTCATCTTTTATACCACTAATATTTTAAAAATATTGGAAAACATCTCATGCCTATCCTTTGAATATTCCCTTTTTAAATCCATTACCTTCCTTATGATGATTCTCCTTCTTATATCCATGTCCATCAACAATTTGACACATTTATAAGCACTAGTTAAGACAATGTCAACATTATTTTCTTCTTTTCATGTGGTGTGAAATAATTTCAATTCTCCTCCCTTTCCCTTCCATCTATTCACCATTTGATCCAAATTGTCCTTATCTACATTGTATTCATCCAATATGTTGACATTTTTCTTCCCCTATGAATAAATAGCAGTAGGAACTAATTCATGTGTGCAATGCTTGAGGGTGTAATGTATTTTTTCAGCATACTTCTGTTTCACCCATGCCTCTACTTCCTTGAAAGTTGTAGACTGTTCAACCCGTTCCTTCTTTAATTTTTCTAACTCATTTCTTTCAACAATTAATCTTGCCTTCTCTACCTCCAACTCCTCTTGTGTGGTAGGATTTGATGGTGTAGGGGAAGGAGGGTATGTTATGATAGGGCTTGATGATGATGGCTAGTGAGGATCTTGTGTAACCATCCTCTGAGGAACAAATTGAACTGATTTCTTTCCTTCAAGGAAGGAAATTTTATTGTCCTTTTCAATGAACTTGATCCTCTCATCATTATAGGCCTTCATAACCAACTCATATTTTTCCCTCAGTGTCTTGAGTTCATCTTATTGTTTCTCAGCTACCTTTAAGCTCAATTTTGTTATTTGCAGAGTGATGTTAGCTACTTCTACCCTTGAGGTATCTGATACTCTTCTCACTATGAGGCTACCTGCATTCTCATCCTGATCACCCACACTAGATACTTTATGAATTTTCCTTTTCATATGCGACATAACAAGGGCTGCATGATCTTCACTAAATTTCACTCCCTTAGATACTTGTCTTTCCTTTGTCTTAGTAGTATGGACAGATTTTTTCTCTTCTCTCACAACATAAAAAATAATGGCATCTACAAGATCCCACTCTGGAAGTATCAATACTCCTTCCTTCTTGAATAGTGCCCTTCCTTCCTCAGGAGTTATCTTTTCAAATTTAGATATCATTTCTTGATTAATTTCATTTTCAATCTCTTCTTCACTCCTTGTAGCCTATTCCTTGTGTTTTTGTTGGCACTTCTCCTTGAATTCATTTATGTGTGTTCTCCATAAAAATTATGAGAATGCCCTAGCCTTGATAAAATTGTCATCACAGAGAAACTCATTACTAGCTTGTTGTGTCAAGGGGTCCAATTCCTTTCCAGCATATTCTGCAATAGTTAGATCCAGTGAAGCATGCTTTGGAACCTCAAGCATCCCTTCTTGTAATTCTTGGGCTATAAAAAAAAAATTGTCCAACATCTCCCATTTGTAACAATTGTTCTACGACATCATGTTCATCAATACAAAGTGGAGATTGAGAAGGAGAGTATACATTTTCCTATTGTTTTTTCTATTCTCCTTCTATCCTCTACCTCTTTGGAGATGGAAATGATTTAGGGTTTGGGTCTAATGGCCTTTTTCCCTTTGTATCCAGGGTCTTTTCAACTTGTGACAAGACGGTACTATACCCTCTTCTTTGGTAAACCATATATTTCCCTGGGGGAACATTTCTAATAGGATCTATCCTTCTCATCATTGCTTTGGCTCTTTCTAGTTCAATTTGTAAGATGTTAGCCCTTTTCTGATTTAGTGCCTGCATGATGTCCTCAAACATCTCCATGAAAGATTCCATCTTTTTAGCCCAAGGCTGAAAATCCTTCAATGGGTCATATAACTTATCAAAGTGTTGTACAAAATCTAGGCTCTTCTTGTATGCTAGCCATTTTTCCTTCTTTATTTCCTATCCTATCAAATCAAATTCATTTTTGACTACATTTTTAGGATAGTTGAATTGATGGTTTAATACTAGGCATCTTATTTTTTCCCTGATCATATCTTTAATAAAAGCTTCAGGATCAACACATCTTGACATTGCAGTACTCAAATGATAAGGGTCCATATATGTATCTAGGTGTCTCCACCCTCCCTTTGTAATAATGAACTAAT
Source organism: Thuja plicata (assembly GCA_018584345.1). Classification (NCBI taxonomy): domain Eukaryota; kingdom Viridiplantae; phylum Streptophyta; class Pinopsida; order Cupressales; family Cupressaceae; genus Thuja; species Thuja plicata. Next base: position 1,476,834 of record MU225068.1, read on the forward strand.
GGGCTACTATGATTGTGGGAAAAATAGTTCCTTTTCCTCTTCCTATTAATGCTTCCTTCTATAGACCTCCACTTTCCCTTATTATTTCTGCCAACCCTAACCTGACAAGTATCCTGTAAGGTAATATCTTTGGGATTCCCTTGAAACCATAAATTCTGAATATTGTTGATACTGGGTAAAGAATAACATCTCCCCAGTTATGCACTATTTTTAATTCTTGACTATATTCTTTAGGCTTCAATAGTTACAAAAGTGTCAAATGCATTCTGGGATCATCAGTCAGCAACAATTCCCTAACTCTAGCAACAAAACATCTATCAGAATTAATGTAACTTGCCTCTTTTTTATCCCATGACATGTCTGCATTCCACATTTGTACTGGCATATCTTCATCATTTTTGACCTTTGTCAATTCCATCTCCTTTTCAAAATAATCCACCCCTTTGAAAAGAAACATGTGCATCGGCAAGGAATACCATGTAAAAGGCCTAGTCACCTTTTTGTCCTAGATGCCTATCAATCCTTCATGTAATAAGTCTATAAGATATGGAGCAAAATGAAAAATTATGGCCAAATGACGATGCAAAATTTGTACCATCATGAACATATAGTGGATGGGCATTTCCTTTTCTTCATCATCACCACAAATATGACATAGAGCTCTATATACTCCTTGGACCTTTGGGATAAAGTAATCCAATTTGAAAGGTTCCTTTGTATTTGGCCCTACCATGATCAAATCCCCAATTTTGTTAAATTATTCTTTTAAGGGTCCATTTCTCAAATAATCTTTCTGAGCTTAATACACTTCAATAAATTATTTGAAGTCAATTTTTTCCATAGGGGTTTCCTCATCACTCAATTTAAAGACTTCCCTAATTTCCTCTGCAGTTATACTGACCATAATTTGTCCATCCTTATCTCTGACCACCCTAGATATTTTGTCATATTTGTCAGCTAGTTGCCTAAGCATGTCTATATCCATGAAATCCCAAGGCACCACTAACTTGCCCACATCAAATTGCCACACATTACTATTAGGAGAAAAGGAATTTCTTTGGTCAAAAACTACTCTAAACAGAGCCAAACCAGTCATTCCTATATTTTCATCCCTAGCCCACTGTCCCAAATCATACAAACCTTCACCAATTTTAAAAGGTTGACTCTTAGGGACCAGTTATTTGATATTTGTCGAATCATTTGTTGACCTAGTTAATTGCTGCAATAGGTCATCACAGACATTTCTATCTTTGTAATTTATATGACCCTTAAATTCTCTCCTAGGTGACATCTTGAACTCAAGATCTTTAAAAAACTAATGATTTAACAAATTTTGATAACAGAATCCAATGACTGCAAGCCCTAATATTTCTTCAGACTTTAGAATTTAGAAAGACTTGAACCAGAAAATTATCCGTTCTCCAAATAGCTTGGGAGTTAGAACGTGATCACTACAACTTCGTTTTTCTCCACAAAATTGACAATTATGCCAAGAAAGAATTGAATGATCGATCACATAAAAAATCCCATCATCCCTTAACATTAAATTTTAAATATGGAAAGAAAATGTTCACCATTACTTCATCTGAGTTCAAACTCTTGCGGCTAACGATTTAGAATTGCTAAAATAACTCCTTTGAAATATGACCATCGATCCTAAAAAAATTTCTTCGCATCAAAAAACTTACAAAAAGTCTTTTGCAATGTTCATCTCCCCAGAGACATGTCATCACAATGCAATCCCTTAAAGCTTATCCTTTAGGCACTTTCCATCTAAGGCTTTGCACGCACTGTTAGATCTTTCTAAAGATGCAAGCACTTTATCTAATTTAACGCTGATAGAGGGTCCCAACACTTAGGACACACATCACAATGGCGCAGTCCCTTGATGACTAAAGATTGATCACTTTATTCTCTAGGATTTATGCCATCCGTTCGATCTTTTATGATCCTTACTGTCTTTAACCAATCTTTATGACCCGCGAATTTGATCTACTGGGACATGTGGCAACACCTCGCAATGCCTTAATGGCTAAAGCCACCTCACCTTTTATTGGGGGCTTTGCATCAACCATTGGATCTTTCTTAACTTGTCATATCTTTACCCAACCTACTTTCTATTAACCATAGTCTTCAACTTACTTAGACGGACATGTGTCATCACAGCATAATCCCTTAAAGATTATCCTTTAGTCATCTTTTAATCGTGGGTTAACGCCAGCCGTCTTATCTTTTTGGAGATGCTGTATATTTAGTGAATCTTTAATTACCCTATTGGACCAATTGGACACCATGTGGCAGCATGATGCTTTCCCTTAGTGGCTATTGTATCTGCATCTTTATCATAAGGCTTTGTGCAGACTGCGAGATCAAATCTAACATATGCTTTATTTAAATTCATCTGTTCATTCATGCTTGGGCCCACTGAGGACACACGTCATCACAATGCAATCCCTTAAAGTTAATTCACCCACTTCTTTGATATGAGGGTAATGCCTGGGCCATTATATTTAAAAATAATCTGTGGCTATCCTTTGATCTGCATCTCCACTGTAGCCGGTCCTGCCACATACAAGTGTCATCATGACATGTTGCCTTGATGCTTAGATCTAGGTGATCTTCTCATCACGGGACTACATGAACCATTGGATTAAATACATTAGCTCAACAGATAATAGTTTAATAAAGTTCTTTCAGACTTGGGCTTAGGGATTAATAAGGGACCACGGTATTAGGAAACTTACAAATCTATTGAATGTGAACATCTTTAAAAAGAGCACATGCAAGACACATGACTTAAGTGGCAAAAAGTTAATGCAAAATTTGAAGTCACTTCGACACTTAGGGTTTTAGGACCAAATTTTACACTTTGAGATATGAGAACAAGGGTTTTTCAAGTATCCTCATAAGACTCTTTTGCAAAAATAGATTAAGGATTCATTTTTTTGAAAAAAATTTAACTAGACCTAACACAATCCATAGTAGATCCCTGGTCAATATTCCAACAAGATCTTACCGAAGATAAATCTATAGAAGTGAATTCCTAACATAGTCCTAATGCGACGTGCAACCTCCCACACTCTTTGTCAAGTTCTTTGACCAATGCGCAAAGACCCCATGAAAACACCAATCTCAATGCCTAGCTCAGCCCCCTTCTAGAACTTGATCTAGGCAATTTTTAAGTGTCTGAGCACTATCTGTAGCTCAGCTCCCATTGATTTTATATCCGATTATAATTCCTTCAACCTCAACATCCTTTAGTCCAACTTGAATCAGATTCAACATGGGTGGACTCAGCTTTCAACATGACAAATCAAGCCCCAACATGGGATTCACTACATGATTCCTTAACCTAGATCCTACACTACATTCAACTCAGGAGTTCATATCTGAGCTCCCTCCAGCTCGACGATTCACCCTAGCATCTTCACTCTAAAATCCATGATCCCCACACTTCCAAACTCCCAACTCAATGCAGACAAATTGCACACATAGCAGGTGGACTCAGATCTAGGATAGTGGACCCCCATAGTTTTCATGTGGGACCTCCTCCTTATCTTCACAGTCAACATTTGGACACATTAGGAGGGAATTTTTTTTCTATCACCACCTGAAATTTTCCTACCACAACGGGGACAATTAGTACATTTCCTAGTCATTAGTGACATTAGCAGCATCCTGTTGGCAGTCTAGTCAGTGATTGATTCATCCTCTCAATGGCCATGTTTTGTCACGTGTTCCAACTTATTGTAATAAAATTGATGGTCATTTGATCGTCAAATAGGGGTAATTTTATTATTATTGCGGCACCCATGTGATAGTCAACATTTTTATCCTATGGTTCGCTAGTGTCATCAATGGTTGAATTTTCTGGCCCGTCACTATTTACAGTTTTGATTTGGTAGTCAAACTTTGGAGGCCTATATCTTTCTCATTTTAACTCCTTTTTCAATCCATTTTTTTATATTTTGGGTAGAATCTCCTAAATTTTTTAGTAGTGCTATTAGTTTCTAATTCTGATAGACAGATTTTTTAGAAATCTCAGTTTTTGGTGACTGTCCCTATCCAATCCTTCATTTTTTAACTTCACAGGCTTCATTCAGACTCATACAGACACATTTTCAGGTGTCATTTTTCTAAAGTGCATGATTTTTTGTCTACTTTCTAGAAATTCTATTAGTTTTTAGCTATTGAGAGTGAAAATATTACTTTCAATATTTGGTCTATTTTGACATAATTTTGGTACTTATACCAATTTGGATCCTTGAGTGATCTTATGTTCTAATTTCTTGATTCTGTAAAAGCTTCCTATTTTTTTTTGTAATCATCAAAATTAGAAGTCCACTTTGGCCATTTATAGTAAGTGTCAATTGTACACGCACTGCATTAAAGTGCCAAAATCATCTATTTTGGGGAGGTTCTTTGATTCATTGCATTTTTTTTTTGGGGGGGGGGGTGCGATGATTTGTTGATCTAATTTTTTCATGTGAGAAGTGTATCATTTGTGTAATCATGGAGATAGCACCACATCCTTCTATCATAACATTTTATGGGGTTAATTATGAGTCATGGGAAAAATGAATCATCTCACATTATATATGGCTTAATCTCTTGCCTCATCTTTATGGACTCGCCCCTGAACCAAATATTTGGTGGAATCATGGCATTCGGGAAAATAAGAATGATCATATCAAACTTTTGATTTGTAATGGCATCAGTCTATTTCTCTTCTATGGATTCTATGGAATCTACCACAAGATCAGAGGTATTGGGTGCCCACTCACAATTTTGACTATTATTTGGGAGTGTTTTAGAGATTCAAATGTTTCTCCATTCCTAAAAGATCTAGTTGCACATTGTCACATTCCACTTGATGCTATAGATAATATTAACTTTGGTGATGATTCCTTATAGATGTTATCAAATTGGAATTATGTTTGAGACCCTAAAGATACTCCTCTAGTTGATATCATTTCCACTGTTGCTCCTGATGATGCTTGTATTCCTATAGCCATGGATGCTTGTAATTCAGTGAAATAGGATATTCCTTATCTTCCAATTATTGTTCCTTGGGATGACTTCTTGACATACATTGCAAGTTTGTTTGTGGATTCCTACATTTAGGATTTGGGAGACACTATTGATGACATTCATCTTCTCTTTGATGAGGATGATCCTTCTTCAGTTGTTGTGAGGGAGCACTCCTGGTGGAACCCAGACTCGTAGATCAATTTGTTAGAATAGTCCTAAAGGATAACTGAGAGGGGGCGGGGGGTGAATCAGTTATCAACTACTTTAATTATTTTCTTTGCTTAGATACAATTAACATAAAGTAAATGCACATTCAGATAACACAATAGAGAACACAACAATTTTGGTTACAGAGAAACCAAATAGGTAAAAACCCCAGTGTGAATTAGCACCCACAAAGAACTATACTTTAGTATAATTATCCCTGTTAAGAGATCTTGCAACCCTATTAGGAGTTGTTCTTTACAATGCAATAAGTATAGAGACCTGGTTAAAGGTCAAACCCTGTTAGGAGTCTTTCAAAAGTAACCCTGTTAGGAGTGAGGACTCACTGTCCAAAAGCTCATTGCTAAAATGATGAAGGCTACAACCTTCAATAGAACAGATATACACTATATCTGATAGATGAATTGTTTGAGTAGACCTACTATCTTGATTAGTTCCAGTGTGTTGTATAATTCTACTTCTTCTTCACATAGATCTTTTCTTGATGAATGAAATGTCTCTACTATCCCAAAATAATAGACATTTTGTCCTGCTCTTGTTCTATCTTTTTCTTCTCATTCACACTTGGCGTTCATCAAATGAACTACTATAAGTATCTCATCCAAAATATGTGATCTTCATCAACTCTAGGAGTCCATTTAATAATTCTTTAGTTAGCCACATCAACGACACAACCTAATTAGAAACATGCAACTCATACTGAATAAACGCGACACTTCACAAAGTCGGCTCCACCAAATTAACTCCATCTTCACGATTCTGATAGAACATGTTTGGAACCTTTAGATAATTATCTTTAACTCATAACTAAACATGAATACAAACATGCATGTCCCATAGATAGGCGCAACTCAAGAAATAATGTAATTACATCAGATCTTCACAGATAGGATTTAATCTCTGTAACTGTCATAACTGATTAACGTAACTTAATGGAAACTTCATATATAACTCGGTGTGAATGCACATAGAATCTAGAACATATATACACCATGGAAATGAACACACATAGCTCGAGAACATCGGTACTGATAATTTCATATAGAACACTACTGTATATTATATGTTGTCATCAATGACAAACATACAATTAATTTTTTTCACAAAAGGAAATCTCCAACAATCTCCCCCTTTGACATTGATGGAAACATATGATATCATCAACTCAAAGTGTCTTCCTTCTTTTTACAATCTTCTCAATATCCTCATCAAAAGTTCTTCTTCACTATTGTTGCTCTGTATACTCCCCTAGAGTATATGCTCCCCCTTACTAATACTTCCCCTTTGACATCAATGACAAAGGGTGTTAAAAACCACTAAGCACATATACTACTCCAGAAGTAGAGTAGTCAACCATTCATCAGTCACCAAGGACTGATGATCTTGCTGCAAGTTCTAATCAAACTCAGGAAAGGGAATTACTCCCAACTTCTCCCTGAGATACTCAAAAGTATCTTTTGATAATGGCTTTGTAAAAAATATTTGCTAATTGTCCTTTAGTGCTCACATAATCCAACTTTACTTCTCTGTCTACAACTTTTTCTCTTAGAAAATGGTATTTGATCTCAATGTGTTTTGTCTTTGCATGCATCATAGGGTTCTTTGATATATTGATAGTACTAGTGTTGTCACAGTGAATAAAAATAGGATAATCAGTCTGAATACCAAGGTCTTTAATCATCTATTTGATCCAAACCATTTTTGAACAATTCAATGTTACTGTAACATACTCATCTTATTGTGTTGACTGAGAGATACTATTCTACTTTTACTTGTCCAAGTGACCAATCTGTCTTGAAGAAATACTGCTCCTCCTGATGTACTCTTTCTGTCATCAACACAACCTACCCAATCTACATCTGTGTACACATGAAGTTGTATATTCTCTGAGTTAGGATACCATAAACCATAGTCATTAGTCACTTTTAGGTATCTGAATATTATTTTTATTGCCATTAGGTGATTTTTCTTGGGTTCATCTGCAAATCTTCCAACAATGCCAACTTCATTAGAAATATTAGGTCTAGATTGAGTAAGATATATGATTTTTCCAATCATATACTTGTATAGGGTCTTTTCAACTACTGTGGAGTCATCATCTTTAGAAATCTTGCTTCCTGTTATCATGGGGGTGCTTACTGGTTTGCAATCTTCCATCTTGAAAGTCTTCAATATCTCCTTCACATACTCAGACTGATTTATGAATATGCCTTTGTCTATTTGTTTTACATTCAATCCAAGAAAGTATTTGATAGGTCCAATCATGCTCATTTCAAATTCACTTTTCATTTCTTTGGCAAATTCTACACTAAGTTTGTCATTACCTCCAAAGATAATGTCATCAACAAAAATAGCAACGAGTAGTAGTCCTTCATCTATCTCTCTTATGAATATATTATAGTCTGCTACTCCTTTTCTGAATCCTATCTTTTTTAAGTAACCATCAAGTCTCTCATACCATGATCTTGGGGCCTGTTTAAGTCCATAAAGTGTTTTCTTTAATTTGCATACCATGTCTAGTTTATTTGAAAGTTTGAATCCTTTAGGCTGCTCTATGTAGATTTCTTCCTTCAAGTCACCATTCAGAAAAGTTGACTTGACATCCATTTGGTATACCTTAAAGTTCTTAAATGTTTCATATGGAAAAAAAAAAATTGATAGCTTCAATTCTTCTCATAGGGGAAAATCTATCAGTGTAATCTATATCATCTCTCTACACATATCCTTTACACACTAATCTTGCCTTGTTCCTTACCACTATGCCTTCTTCATTCATTTTGTTCCTGAATATCCACTTTGTTCCAATCACGTTCTTGTCATGAGGTCTAGGGACCAGTTCCCATGTTTCATTCTTGATTATTTGATCTAATTATTCTTGCATGGCACTTTTCCAATTTGAATGTTTGCACGCATCTTCAAAACTTAAGGGTTCAATCTGCAAAAGTAAGCATACCTCTTCATCAACGGTTGAACCTTTTTCTCTAGATCTTGTCATGACTTTTGTGCTTTGATCTCCAATGATATCTTCCTTAGAGTGGTATTTGGATATGTATCTTGAGTTATTAGGAGTGATACTTTCATCTGTAATTTGTGATTCTTCTTCACTTGGTTCAGGATTGTTACACGAAACATCAATATAGTCAAACATTTCTTCAATACCTATGTGCTTATTGATGGGCCTAGGCTCATATTCAATCATGGGATCATAGTCATAATATCTTTCTTGAATCATAAACTTCTCATCAATCTTCACATAAGTACTTTAAATGATCTTCTTTAATCTTAGATTAAAACATCTATAGGCTTTGCTTTTAGTAGAGTAACCAAGAAAAATACCTTTGTCGCTTCTAGAATCATACTTTCCAATGCTATCATCTCTCTTGATGTAGCACTTGCTTCCAAAGATTATAAAGTATTTTACAATAGGTATAGTAACAAACCAAAGTTCATAGTGTGTCTTGTCTATGCCTGGCCTTAATTGTATTCTATTGATAGTATAGACTATTGTATTGACCACATCTCTTTAATAAGTATGAGCAACCTTACCTTTAATCATGATAGTGCATATTGTATCAAGTATTATTTTGTTCCTTCTTTCTACAATCCCATTCTACTAAGAGGTTCTAGGTGCACTTAACTATTTCTTGATTCCATGTTCTTCACAATAATCATAAAACTGGTCAGAGGTGAATTCTCCTCCTCTATCAGATCTCAGACATTTTATCTTTAGTCCAGATTCATTCTCAACTTTATCTTTGAACACTTTGAACTCCTCAAAAGCTTCAGATTTGTCTTTTAAGAACACAACCCACATCATACTTGAGGAATCATCAAAAAAAATAAATGAAATACCTTTCTCCATAGTAAGATCTTGTTTGAGTAGGTCCACATAGGTCTGTATGTATTAGATCCAATTTATTTTCTGTAGAGTCTTGTTTGCTCCTGAATGAGGTCCTCACATGTGTCCCCATCACACATTCCCTGCAAATGGTTTCAACTAGTCTTTCAATACTTCGAAGGTCTCTTACTGCCTTTACATTACTTATCTTGACTATGTTATCAAAATTGATATGACAAAGTCTCTTGTGCCATAGCCAACTGTCATCCACTTTTGCAACAAAACAACTTACTTCTGAATTAAGCTGAAAAAGATTACCTTTGGTTTTTTATCCTAATGCAATCATGTGTCCTTATTTGTTTTTAATGATGCACTGGTTGTTTTTGAATTCCAACTGATATCCTTTATCAAGCAACTGTCCAACACTTAGTAAGTTATGATGTAAACCATCAACATAAAGAACATCATATGTCTTGTTCTTTCCATATAAGGTGATAGAACCTCTACCTATGATAGGTTTGGGAGTGTTATCTCCAAATATAACCATTCCACCTTTGTATTTGTCCAAATGTACAAATCTGTCTTTGTCTCTTGTCATGTGATGTGAACATCCACTGTCAATGATCCAGTCAGTTCTAATGTCAGCTTTTGAAACTAATGCTAACTCTTGTTCTTTTTCTTCATCTTCTTTGTCCATTTCTTCAAGCATCTTTTCAATGTCTTTAATGGAAACAAAACCAATTTCATCTTCTCTTGAATCATCATCAGTTACACCATATTCACCATGATAACATTCCTTAGTGTACTTGGGCTTGTAATCTGATTTGAACTTCTTGACTCTTGTAGGACACTTGGATGCAAAGTGACCAACTTTGTTGCATGAAAAACATTTGAATGGTAGCTTTCCTTCAAATTTCCCTTTACCTTTCCTTTCTTTCTTGGAAATCATAGCAATGATTTCTTCTAGTTCTTTATCCACTTCTTCATTATTACTAGAGCTTCTTATGTATTTCTTGTTGTGGATTGAGGCTTTGAAAGCTGTCTCACTTTTGGGTTCTGTCTTCAATCTTGATATCTCAAATGTAGATATTTTGCTGATCAAAGTCTCTCTCTTGAAGTCTTTTGAAAATTGCATAGTCTCATCTAAGATATTGATCTTTCTATCATAGTCTATTATTAGTGTGGTCATTAGTTTGTCCATTATATCTTCCTCTGAAATTTCTCCACCATTGTTCCTGATACCTGAAACTGCTTCATTAATTCTTTGATTGTAGGCTCTGGTGTTTTCTTCAGGTATCATCTCTAAGTTGTTGTACCTTTTCTTCCATGTCTTTCTACATGCATTCTTTTCTTGAATGTCTCCTTCAAACATATCTTCTAAGTATTTCCAAATAGAGTATGCTTTATCTGTCTTCTTGATCTCAGAAAATTCACTGTCGGATAGGGCACTGATTAGGGCTTCTTTGGAAATTGCATTATTAGTGAATACTTCCTTTTGTTTGACTATAGAGTCATCTTTTGCAAGGTATTTCAAGGTGGGAACTTCAATTTCTTGAGTGGAAATCTCATAGATCTCAAATTCAACGCACTGAAGATGTGTTATCATTTTGTTCTTCCAGTCAAGATATTTTTCTCCATTGATCTTAGGACTCTCTTTCCTGAAGTATGCCATCTGATCTACTTTAAGCTATTAGATTTTCTCTCCAAGGCACTTGGCTCTGATACCAATTGTTAGAATAGTCCCAAAGGATAACTGAGTGTGGGAGGGTGAATCAGTTATCAGCTACTTTAATTATTTTCTTTGCTTAGATACCATTAACATAAAGTAAATACACATTCATATAACACAATAGAGAACACAAAAAATTTGGTTATAGGGAAACCAAATAGGTAAAAACCCCAGTGGGAATTAGCACCCACAAAGAACTATACTTTAGTATAATTATCCATGTTAAGAGATTGTTAGTAAACAGATTGTTCTTTTAAATTTAACTCTAAAATACCCAAAATACTTAAGAACAATCGAATATAACAGTTGGAAAATTGTTATTGAAAGAACTAATTTCCCTCTGAATTTAAAGGTACAGCTCCCTTATATGAATGATTTTTAGTAAATATTGCTCTTTCCTAATCTAACGGAGGTATGTTCTTAACCTAAGAACAAAAGAGGCAAACCAATCTAACCCTAGGTAGGAAATAGCTCAGGCAGGATGAATTCAACTCTAAATCTAGCCAACCCTGAGATTTCATCAATTAGATTAACTCCCAAAATTGGTAATGCATGAACTTCTACTGAAAATGCAGCTGTAAGACTAAAACTAATGATGAAACAACAATGAATCAATCTATATCATGAGGATGTTTCCCAAATTTAAGATAACAACGAGTTTCCCCTTTTGCTAATTGTATCAATTCATAATAAAAATGTTCTGGTTTGAACATAGATTGTAAATAAAACTTCAAAGAGACATCTAAATTCAACACAAAGATAAATGTAATGCAGATGGAATAGATAAAACAATGGTATTCAAACATACAATTTTGACTCAGCGAAATGCTATCTTTCACACCAAAATTTAGCCGACCTTTGTATTGATTTTGGAAATAGTACATATAGGGTCCCAGATTGGGTCATTACAAGAAAAGGGGAGAATCAGAATAGTTCAACTTCCCCAACTAGAAATGATAACTAAAATATTTATCGGTTACAATAGTATCAAAAATAGTACAATGGGGAATCTATTTAAGTTTCAGTTTCCTTTCCCTTGTCTGATTTAGCCCTATAGGCTGTAACAACTATAATGAATTGAATGAGTTCTTCATGCCTATTGACTTGGATGTTAGTGTATAGAATGAGCCACCTGGAATGTTCCTTGGTGAGAACCTTAATGGCATCAGTCTGATCTTTTCATTCTTCTGTCACTATGGAAATGCATCCACTCAATTGCTGGAGTTCTGGTATTTTGTCTAGATGAGAGATAGAATCTTCCGTTAGTTTATGCAAATAACTGGAAAATGAGTTCTGCATATTGGCTACTCCAATTATTGCTTTTCCCTAACCACTGGTCTCTAATTCTATATGAATCCCTAAGAGGAGCTTGAAATCGTTTCTCTGCTCTTCTTTGATCTTGACATCTGTCTGTTGCAATCCTGCTTCGGCTTGGATGATCATCTCGATCTTAAAATATAGGCTTTGAAGCCATTCAATCAAGGGCTCATCTCCTTTCTGAAAAATCTTGGCTTTTAGAGCCTCTTTAGTCTTCATCTTTACTACCACATGTAGCATAACTATACATTCCTAGCACTTCACCCTCTTCAACGTGAGAGTTTGTAGGTTTGTAGCAATGTTATTTCTCTCTACCTCCAACCTTAGAAGGGTGTTACCTAGTTGCTCAACCATTTCTAGTCCCTTAGACTCAAGCCTTTCAATACACCATTTACCAATCTGTCCATAATGTCAGTCTTCCTGCAACTTAGCCAAAATGGCTTGGTTCTCTGTAGCACTAGGGTCAAAGGTGGTTTTGGTGGTAGGAATGCTTGCAATCAGAGTGAGGAGTTTCTTGATGAATTTGGTTAGCTCAGCCACTTCTGTCTTAAGTTAAACTTTGGCGATCTTGAGCTCCTCAAGCTCTTCTTCTATTACTACATTGGTAGATTTCCATCAATCTACCTTGGTATCACAACAAGCCAAAACCATATCAAATGATTGCAACTAAAAGTCTGAAGCACTCATATCTTTGAATTTACCTTCCTTAATTGGCTTGGCCACTTCCATGGTGAAGTGCCCAGTCTCAGGATCCCGACCTAGAGTAGACATTGTCTTCACTTTCTTCTATTTCTCATAGTGGCTTTGGGTTGAAAGGCTTGTGACAAAGTGTATTTGATGGAATCCCCTTCTTTTTCCCTCTTCCTCTTTCATTCTAGAGTATGTTCTATCCATGACTCTACACTAGTAACTTTGTTGGCAAAAACCAACTCCTTAATGAACAATTTCCTAATGACTAGGGATGTAGCCTTTGGTCTCAAAGCAAATGGATTTGCTAAATTAGGAGAAGAGGACACCAACTTGTCTACTGAAGCAACCCTCTGATTCTTTCTAGATTCTCCTTCTGATTCTATGGTTGAAGGAGTATCTTCACCTACTTCCACTATGATGGGAGACCCAATCCTGGGAGAATCTTGGGTTGGGGTGTCAACCGATACATCTACTGTGACTGCTTTTACCGATTGCTCTGGTTCTACATCCTTGGTGAGCTCTTTCGTTGTTCCAATATTTGGGAGTGGACCTTCTCCACAAGTCTTCTCCAATGTGATTGTTTTCTTGGGAGGTTCATCAGCTCCTCCACAAGTCTTCTCCAATGTGATTGTTTTCTTGGGAGGTTCATCACCTTCTCCACAAGTCTTCTCCAATGTGATTGTTTTCTTGGGAGGTTCATCACCTCCTCCTACCAGCTGGGTTGATTCTGTAGTAGTAGTTTGAATTTTCACCAATGAAGTGGTTGAAGTATTAGTAGTATCCTTTTCTAGGGTTTTCTAAGTAGGAGGTTTCGTACGGTCTGCAGTCCATTTGACCCACTATTTTGTTCTTTTATAGATACCCCCCATTAGAGTCATCGAATTGCTAATGGCTTGGTCTAGCATGGGTTTAGAACTGACAGGAGTGAGCTTTATCTCCTCTAGATATGTGTCATCATACATATGATTGCCATCATCTTTTAACCCCTCTATAGCAATGCTAACATTGAACTTTTTGACTTGTTCAATAGTTAACCAGGCGTAGAATCTCTCTCTACTTTCCAAATCATCCTTACAATTAGCCAAGTAGTATTCAATATCATGTACATGATGAATTGCATGACTTATTTGCATTACATCCTTGACATAGTTCACTGGATCATATTTCTGTCTCAAGACATCATAGGTTTCCAAAGAAAACTTCTTTGAGAATGTCTTGAGAACATTCTTTGCCTCTGACCGAGATGCACAGCTGTAAGCTCCAATGGTCATGGGGAAATTATATCCCTTCTTCTTAGCCTCATCATAGAGTAAGTTCACCTAGAGTGCTTGCCTCATTAATTTGATCAGCATGATCATATCAGTACGATACCTGGACAACTTCAAAGGGAAATCATCAAAACCTGCAAGACAAAGATAAGAGAAACCTCTAAATTGAATGAAATAGAATCCAAATTGGCTGATGAAAGCCATGGCTTTAGGGGAGAATCTCCTTTTGGGACAGCCTTGTAACTCCCTGCACAATCTCATTGTGAATTCATCATTGACCCAAAGATACTCAGCATAACTATTATGTAATTGCAAAGAGGGGAAAAATTCATAACTCTTGACATCATCAAGGAATTCCTCTAATCTGGGAAGACCTGGCCAAATTTGGAGTGTAGCTAGAATGTATAAGAGGATTGAAGACAAGTAAAATTCATTCTAGCATTTAGCTCTATCTAGGGCCTCCGAGAGATTCTCACCTACCATAAGTGCCCAATCTATGAAGCAATTTTGGGAACAGATTACCTAAACCAGGAAAAGGTGATGGTCAACAAAATTGAGTGCCTCACTCTCACCTCTGATCCTATGGAGTAACACCAGGATGTAAATGATCTCCGACTTCAGATTAGTGTCGTATAATGTCTTCAGCAGCTTCCCTTTGGTGCTCTTGGGTTCTTGAAACCATGCTTTCATTATCTCCTTCTTCCAAACTATCTTTTTGGAAATATCCTTAGTCACCACTCGACTGTATGTCATTTCTAAATACTTAACTTTCTCTAGGATGCGAAGTGAGTTCTGGACCAATTCCCTGTCAATAGATAACAACAACGTATCGTTGGGAAAGATAATTTGCCTGGTATCTGGGTTGTATCAAGCAATGCATTCCTAGATTAATTCTGGGGCTTGAACAACCATGGGAAAACTAGCAGCCTCAACTAATCCTCTCTCCTTCAACTTCTCCATAATAGGATGTATCTAGTCCACTTTTAATCTATTCTGGAAGTTCCGCATGTCAAATAACTTAAGAGATGTATCTGAAATCTTATACCATTCAAAAGTAATGCCATTCATTCCATCAAATCCCATGAATCTAGAATTCATGCTTTTGATGACTCATATTTGGAAATTAGAAGTATCTCTTAGGGACGCGGGAGAAAAGAATAGCTAAAATACGAGACTTCAAATTCAAAACAATTTGGTGAGTAAATGGTGACTCTCATTCACAATTTTCAACTGATTTTATAACTTTTGAATTCTTACCTTTAATGGCTTACTTCCCATGCCACATGAATGAAAAGACCCCAACATTAATGAAAAAGCCTGTTATGAAGTAAAACGGATTTATTTGAATTAATTACCTTGCTTTTATGGGCCGTTAAGAAATGTCTTTCCACTTTTAGTAACCACAACGGTAACTTTACTGAGGTAGCGAAAAATCACTTTTCCACTTCTCCTTTGGCAGAGAAGTGCTTTTGGAGTGCTCTCGGTTCAGAAGTCCACCAAGGGAAAAATTTAGTCTATCAGGATGCAAAAATGGCATGTGTCGATTTCATTCGCCTTCTTTATAGCTCAAATACTTTATGAGATAGGTTCTTCCTCAAAATCACTTTATTTAAAATGTTTGGTGGAAAACATACACCGTGGGTCAAAACTTGCTTGTAGGAGTAGGGGAGAAGCGATTTTTTGCCTTTGGCTTATTTCCACATTTTCTTTCTATTGAATCATTCCCTTTGGCTTATAGAGGTGTAATCTAGGCACAACAACCCTTATTAAGCCTAAAGGATCCATTTTAGCACTGTACTTCTTGCTGAGACATCACTTATTAGTCATCGGCGGAAGATGC
Source organism: Thuja plicata (assembly GCA_018584345.1). Lineage (NCBI taxonomy): Eukaryota > Viridiplantae > Streptophyta > Pinopsida > Cupressales > Cupressaceae > Thuja > Thuja plicata. The sequence goes on from MU225068.1 coordinate 1,492,772, forward strand.
ACTCTATTGATACTTTTCTGCCATTGGAGAAGCTCGAGCCTGATTCTCTGCCAATCTGCAAAATGAAGAATTATGTCTACATACTTCCATTATGTGTAATACTGATGTTAGAAATCTTTGAACTAGAGCCTTTACTAGATTCGGAACTTAACCTACCTAAATAATACATGAACTCAGATACAAATTCCCTCCTGCTTACAAAAGAGAAGGTAATTGGGAAAAATCCGGTAAAGGCTCCCTAGCCTAAGGGAAAGATTTCTAGACTTAGACTCAGGACTAACAAGAAGCTAGCAAGACCACCACTATACATTAAACACTCACTTTTGTCCAAAAGGTATGTGGACCAAAAGTGAGGCAATAACTGGCTCTATCTAGGGAATTGGACATTCACATGTCCAAGCAAGGAATCTCAAATCTCTAGTTTCACAAAGCTCAACAAAAGGTGGCTCACAACAAAACTAAAGCAAGACACGGAAAGGGAAAACAAGAAGGGAACCTAACTAGGAAAACAAAAGAAGGAACTAAACGTAACTATTGTACAATATAGGGGTTACCTATTTTCAATTTAAATCTGATAGAGCTTCAAATCCTAACCATTATACATGAAGGGTAGCACTTCACCATCTGGATATGTCAACTTGAAAGAATTATTCTTGAATGGCTGATGGATCTTGAAAGGTCCTTTCTACAGTGTTTTGAATTTTCCATGCATGCCCTTGGGTTCCCTATGTTTGTCCCACAACAACACCATGTCTCCTATCATAAATTTCTGGGATCTTCTCTTATTGCCAAAAAAACTCTTTACTCATATCTGATGCTGTGTAATGTGGTCAACCATTTTATCTCTTTCTTCATCTAGTTTCTTTAGGTACATAATCCTCTTCTCTAAACCATTTTCATATATGCCATCTTCTACTGTCATTCTCAGTTTTCAGGTTGCTAGCTCCAGTGGTAATGGAAGGCTGGCCTCTACTCCGTAAACAAGTTCAAAAGGGGATACACCTATGGCTCTTTTGGGAGTCACTCTATCTGCCTAGAGGGCTTCATATATTTTCTTGTGCCAGGTTCTCTAGTTTTCTGCTACAAGCTTCTTCATGATATTCACCAAGTTTTTATTGTTGGATTTGGCTTGACCATTCCCTTGAGGGAAATAGTCAGAAGAATGACTAACCATGATGCCATACTCGAAACAAAATTTAGTAATTTCTTATGAAGAAAAGTATTTTATGTTATCCATAACTAACTTAATAGGCACACCAAACCTTACCAGGATGTTTTCTTTGATGAACTCACATACTACTTCTGAAGTAGTCCTCTTGGTTGCTTTCACCTCCACCCACTTTTTGAAGTACCCAGTCGTAGTGATTATGTAGGTATGACCTGCACTAGATGTGGGTTTTATAGGACCAATAAAATCGAGACCCCATTGTTGAAAAGGACCTTCAATTATCGCTGGTCTTAGAGGTAACGCTACTAACTGTGGCTTTCCAGTAAACATTTTTCATTTCTCACACTTTGATACCCAGTGGTAAGAATCTCTGAACATTCCTGGCTAGTAATAACACTTTCTCAGGATCTTGAATGCGGTGACTGATGAGGAGAAATTTCCTCCATAGGCTTCATCATGAAATACTTTTAACAACTTCTCTTGTTGTTGTCTGTCAACACATCAGAGAAAGGTCCCATCTATTGATCTCTTATATAACCTATCTTCCCAGATAACATACTTAGAGGCCTTCAATTTCATGTCTCTTCTTTGCTTGGAAGTCATCCCTCCAGGGCGTTCCCCATATGTAAGGAATTATACAATGTTTTTAAACCAGAGGTCTTGCATACTTACTACCAAAACCAATTGTGTAGCTTCTGGATCTTTGCTTGCTTGGTTTTCCGTAATTGCTCTGCATAATGCATTGCCTCTTACCAGCTTTGTGGGCTTGATCTCTACATCATATTCTTGCATTTTAGATACCCATGCTCCTCTTTTGTTGCATCCTACATCTTGCTGAGTCAATATACTCTTTATTGCGATATTAGGTACATACATAAGAGAATGTGAGTGTAAGATGTAGAATCTAAAATTCTTTAAAACCCTAATGACTGCGAAAGCGTGTTTTTTAGTTTGGGAATATTTAAGATGATGATTTTTCAGAGGCATGCTAATAAAAGCAATCGGAGCCTGGACTCCCTCCTCATTTTCCTACATGAGAATGGCTGATAGAGTATGTTCAGAAGAATAACAATAGATTACAAAGTATTTCTTGTAATCTGGGTGACATAACACCGGAGCATTGGCTATGGCATTCTTTATGTTTTGGAAGGCTTTCTTACCGGGTTCATTCCACTTGAAATTCACATTTACCTTCATCATATATACTATACATTTAGTAATTTCTAAAAACATTGGAATGAACCTTCTGAGAAAGTTAACCTGACCACAATAATAATTTACTCCAGTTTTATTCATAGGTAAACCCAATTGCTGAATAGCTCTGACCCTTTCTGGATCGATTATTATGCCTTCCTGGGAGACAATGTGACCTTGCAATTTCCCCTCAGTTACACAGAAGAGTGACTTCTTGGGATTTAATGAAATTCCATCCTCCCGACACCTTTGCAATACTTTCCTTAAGTCACTTATATGATCTATTCTTTTCCTAGAGAACACAGTAAGATCATCCAAATACATACCAATGATTTTATTCTTCATGTCACTGAAGGAAAGGTCCATACCTCTCTAAAAAGTATCTCTAGCATTGATCAACCCAAATGGCATTCTATATTAAGTGAAAGTGCCCCATGGGGTGGTGAACGCCATTTTATGCTGGTTCGCTTTCTCAACTTCTATCTGATTATACCCTAAAAAGTAATCCAACATAGACATCATTTCAGCTCTAGCTACAATCTGCAGTAAGTGATCCATATTGGGAAAAGCATAATTATCTTTCAAAGAAGATTGGTTAAGATTTCTGAAGTCTACACATATTCTTATCTCTCCATTCTTCTTTAAGGATTTTAAGAATTTTAAGGTAGAGTGGTGTATAGGATAGATGATCCTTGCTTTAAGCATTTTATCTACTTCCTTGAATATTGCATCTGCAACTTTGGGATTATAGTTCCTTTGCTTTTTCCTGAACGGGGTAGCTTCACATTTTAAGGGGATTTGATGCTTGAATTTCCCACCCATAAAAATTTTTCAGGTCCTCATAGCTCTAGGCAAAAATGTCTGAGCATTCTAGGAAGAGTTTTTTTGCCTCATTCCTTTCTTCTTTAGTACAACACTTCCCAATGTTGATCTCTTGGGATATTTCTCAGCTCCAATATTCATTCCTTCATATTCACCGATAGTAGGACCTCTTTTGATTCTTTTCTTCTTCACAAATGTGTCGTTCCTGTTGAAGAGTTTTTCAAGAGTAACTAGATGGGGCGGGATGATATTACCTTGCAATTGGATAATATCTAACTTATCTTTCTTTTGGTTATCTAGATGATCTCCTTTATGATCACCATAGACCTCTTTATGGAAGTCACCACCACTCTCTAGAAAGAGAAGGATATTCTCGTCATCTTCGAACAATTGCCAATTTTCCACATTGTCAGGTACAGACGGTCGATATATGACTTCCACTTAGTACTTATTGTCTTTGAATTCTGGATGGGGAAGGAGTAGTGAAGCTGACATAGCCAGGGAGTCTACTTTGGCATTCAACTCTTTGGATACTGATTCAATAAAGAATGCATCTAGTGTTTCTATCTCATCCCATACTCTATTCTTGTAGTTCTTCAATCTATGATTTTTAACAGAATATTGATTCTTAACTTGGCACATGATAAGCTCTGCAACACCACAAGCTCTCAAAATCTTCACACCTTTTTCCTTTGCAGTGATGATTCCTAATAGAAGGGCTTCATATTCAAATTATTGTTGGTATTTCTGAATTCTAATTTATAAGCCAAAGGCTCACATATCCCATCTGGTGATATCAAGACCACACCTACACCAGATCCTAACAAAACACAATTACCATCAAATTCAAGTGTCCAGATTTGAGAAGACTCTTCTTTGGCAGAAAATTCCTTTCCCGATTCTCCTGGCTTCGCTTCCTCATCATGATCCTCAGTAAATAGCATATAGTTTCCAAATTCCAATTCTTGATACAGAATTTGGGCTTTACGATCATCTGACTTCAGCATTGTAAACTTAGCTTTCTCTTCTGGGACCAGTTTAATTTTTCTATTACCCACCAGGATTAAAGCTTGAGACCAATATAACTTTATTTCTCCTCCTAGATCTCTATAGAAAATCCTAGTTAGCAACAAACCATAGCTAGCAGGTATATCATCAACTAGAATTGTTAACAATATCTTCTTCTCAAGGTGCGCTGCCAGAGCCACTTGAGCATCCTTAATTTGTCCAACCAAAGGTACTTGCTTGGAGTCCATAGAATAACACCTACCATGAGCTTTAGTAAGGGTAAGTCCCAAAGATTTAGCTACTATTGATGGCATCATGTTATCTAAGGCTCTAGAGTCTATTATATAATTTCTCAACTTGCATCCATTAATATATAAAGACACATAAAATAGATCAGGCTTCTAACCTGGGAAAGTAGCTAACATAGATGATTCACCTTGCTCAATGGGTTTCACAAAAAATGACTCATTTTCTATAGTATTCATGAAATTTTGGTTTAGGTTATGATTCCCTTCAGTACAATAATCTACTAATTTTTGCAATTCTATAGGATTGGACTTGAGGTAATCTATGGGAGAGATTTGAATTCAAGAGTCCTTACAAAATTGAATAATGTCAAAAGAGTTCTTCTCCATACCTGGTTGTAGAATTCTCATGCCTTGATTTTCTTCCTTAGAGTTGGAGGTAGATGCTTCATTACCTTTAGGTGGGAGAGAAGGGGCAGGACCTTTATCTTTTTGGCTCTTGGTCAAGACTGTATAGGAAGTCCCATCTATGGTCGCATAACATGTTACTCCTTGTTCAGAATCAGACTCATACTCTAAATATAAATTTTCAGAGTCGCCATGTGAGCATGAATCTGGTTCAGCTCCAGAGACTCCAGCATTCCATTCATCAGTCTGATGCATTTTCCAAGCATGGGCTACATCAGGGCAGCTTTCTCCATCGTGATCTGTAGTTAGATGAAAGGTGCACATATTCCCTCTTTTAGGAGGGATTCAATAGCTTGTCTTTGTGGTGGACTAGTTAATTGAAATTCTTTACTGTTAGAATTCCTCACATCATTGCTCCTTCCAAGTTGCTCTTGATAATTCCATTAATAAGGGTTATTGAATCTAGGGATTTTCCTTTTGAAGGCGATGAATTCATTTGACAATTTTTGGATCATCTCATTAGATGATGTAGTACCACTAGTACTAGCTCTTGACTGTATCTCTCTCTTCCATTTCCTGGATGAAATCATGTGGTCTTCAAGTTCCACAGTAGTCCTCTGTGTAGCATCTAAACCAGTGGGGTTCACTCTTCTTAGATCATAATTGATGTCTGGTGGCATAGCACTTATAAAGAATGTTTTCAAATTTCCCTTCGTAGGTCTGTCAGCCGTTGGAATATGATTTACGAGCTTATTGAATTTGGCTATGAAATCTCTCATACTAATAGAAGGCTCTTTCTTGATAGAGGTCAATTGCGTCAGGAGAGCATCTTCATCTTTCACAGTTTTGAACCTTCTCTCAAAAGCAGCTCTCATGGAGGCCCAGTCTGTAATAGAATAATTTGGCAGGTGATGAAACCAATCGGCAGTGCCCTAAAAAAGTGTCTCAACAAATAATATGATGGCCATATCCTCTTCTCATACTGCTAGAATATTGACCGAGGCAAAGAATGCAGAAATATGTTCATCTGCAGACACTTTCCAGTCTCCAAAAAATCTAGGAAAATTCTTTGTGGATCCTGAGGGAAGAGGATTATATGCTGCTAATTGTAGGGGTCTGACTGCAGTGGCCCAAGGGAGGGCCATCATTTCTTGAGGTAAATAAGGGGTTAGATTGATAACAGGGGGAGCAACTACTACATGTAATGTTAACACTTGGAAAGTGGTAGATAGAAGAGTAGACTGCTTAGGGGGTGAAGAAGGTCTGCTCTAGCTTTTTGCAGTTCTGTTTCTTCAGCAAGGTACTTCAAGAAGAGAAAAATTATTATCTGCAAGTCTCTCAAAGACTGGATCTGTACTTCCTTCTTTCTTTGTGCTCCTGAGAAATCTTTTAGGCTCCAGATTTTTGACTAATTCTGTGGCCTAACTTCACACTATGATATTCTTTAATTTCTCCGTTAGAATTCTCTTTCAAGTGCTTCTACTTTAGCTTCTTCTTGCTATAGTACTTGACTAGAGTTTCAATAATGTTTGGTGCTTCTTCTGTTCCTCTAGGAAAAAGTGTTCAACGAGGAAATAAGGTCCTCTTGATCATCTTGAAAACCAAGATTTGGTTGGAGTACAAGAAATATATTTTCATGGGGAAGCACCATCTTTCCTCATGATATGCTTCTAGAGTAATGACTGTTCAGCTCCCCAGTGGAGTCACCAAAAATTTGTTAGTAAACAGATTGTTCTTTTCAATTTAACTCTAAAATACCCAAAATACTTAAGAACAATCAAATATAATAGTTGGAAAATTGTTATTGAAAGAACCAATTTCCCTCTGAATTTAAAGGTATAAATCCCTTATATGAATGGTTTTTAGTAAATCTTTCTCTTTCCTAATCTAATGGGGGTATGTTCTTAACCCGAGAATGGAAGAGGCAAACCAAGCTAACCCTAGGCAGGAAATAGCTCAGGCAGGACAAATTCCACTCTAAATCTAGCCAACCCTGAGATTTCATCAATTAGATTAACTCCCAAAATTGGTAATGCATGACCTTCTACTAAAAAATTAGATGCAAGAATAAAAATAATGATGAAACAACAATGAATCAATCTATATCATGAGGATGTTTTCCAAATTTAAGATAACAATGAGTTTCCACTTTTGTTAATCGTATCAATTCATAATACAAAGCTCTGGTTCAAACATAGATTGTAAATCTAACTTCAAAGAGACATCTAAATTCAATAGAAAGATAAATGCAATGCAGATGGAACAGATAAAACAATGGTATTTAGACATAAAATTTTGACTTAGCAAAATGCTATCTTTCACACCAAAATTTAGCCAACCTTTGTATTGATTTTGGAAATAGTACATATAGGGTCTCAGATTGGGTCATTACAAGAAAGGGGGAGAACCAAAATGGTTCAACTTCCCCAACTATAAATGATAACTAAAATATTTATCGGTTACAATAGTATCAAAAATAGTACAAGGGTGAATCTATTTAAGTTTCAGTTTCCTTTCCCTTGTCTGATTTAGCCCTATAGGCTATAACAACTGTAATGACTCAAATGAGTTCTTCATGCCTATTGACGTGGACGTTAGTGTATAGAATGAGCCACCTGGAATGTTCCTTGGCAAGAACCTTAATGGCATCAGTCTGATCTTTTTGTTCTTCCGTCGCTCTGGAAATGCATCCACTTAATTGCTAGAGTTCTGGTATTTTGTCTAGATGAGAGGCAAAATCTTCCGTCAGTTTATGCAAATAGCCAGAAAATGAATTCTGCATATTGGCTACTCTAATTATTGCTTTGCCCTGAACACTGGTTTGTGATTCGGTATGAAGCCCTAAGAGGAGCTTGAAATCTTTTCTCTACTCTTCTTTGATCTTGACATCTGTCTATTGCAATCCTGCTTCACCTTGGATGATCATGTCAATCTTAAAATCTAGGCTCTGAAGCCATTCAATCAAGGGCTCATCTCCTTTCTATAAAATCTTGGCTTTTAGAGCCTCTTTAGTCTTCATCTTTACTGCCACATGTAGCATAACTATACATTCTTGGCACTTCACCCTCTCCAATGTGAGAGTCTGTAGGTTCATAGCAATATTATTTCTCTCTACCTCCAACCTTAGAAGGGTGTTACCTAGTTTCTCAACCACTGCTAGTCCCTTAGACTCGAGCCTCTCAATCCACCATTTACCAATCTACCCATAATGCCAGTCTTCTTGCAACTTAGCCAAAATGGCTTGGTTCTTTGTAGCACTGGAGTCAAAGGTGGTTTGGGTGCTGGGAACGCTTGTAATCAAAGTGAGGAGTTTCTTGATGAATTTGGTTAGCTCAGCCACTTCTACCTTAAGTTGAACTTTGGCGGTCTTGAGCTCCTCGAGCTCTTCTTCTATTACTACATTGGTAGATTTTCACCAATCTACCTTGGTGTCATGACGAGCCAAACACATATCAAATGACTATAACTGAAAGTCTGAGGCACTCATATCTTTGAATTTACCTTCCTTAGTTGGCTTGGCCACTTCCATGGTGAAGTGCCCAGTCTTAGGATCTTGACCCAGAGTAGACATTTTCTTCACTTTCTTTTATTTGCTCATAGTGGCTTTGGGCTGAAAGGCTCATGACAGAGTGTCTTTGCTAGAATCCCCTTCTTCTGCCCTCTTCCTCTTGCATTCTAGAGTATTTTCTATCCATGACTCTATGCTAGTAACTTGTTTGGTAGAAACAACCTCCTCAATGAACAATTTACTGATGACTAGGGGTGTAGCCTTTTGTCTTGAAGCAAATGGATTTACTGAAGTAGGAGAAGAGGACACCAACTTGGCTATTGAAGTTACCCTCTGATTCTTTTTGGCTTCTCCTTCTGATTCTATGGTTGAAGGAGTATCTTCACCTACTTCCACTATGACGAGAGACCCTCTCCTAGGAGAATCCTGGGTTGGGCTGTCAACCGTTACATCTACTATGACTGCTTTTACTGACAACTCTAGTTCTACATCCCTAGTGAGCTCTTTTGTTGTTCCAATATTTGGGAGTGGACCTTCTCCACAAGTCTTCTCCAATGTGATTGTTTTCTCAGGAGGCTCATCACCTCCTCCCACTGGCTAGGTTGATTCTTTAGCAATGGTTGGAATTGTCACCGATGAAGTGGTTGAAGTATCAGTAGTGTCCTTTGCTGGGGTTCACTGAGTAGGAGGTTTCCTTTCTGATCTCTTCCTTCGTCCTGCAGTCCATTTGACCCACTGTTCTGTTCTTTTGTAGATATTCCCCATTGGAGTTGGAAAACAGATAATGGCTTGGTCCAGCATAGGTTCAAAATTGATAGGGGTGAGCTTTATCTCCTGTAGATATGTGTCATCATACATATGATTTCCATCATCTTCTAACCCCTCTACTGCAATGTTAACATTGAACTTTGTTGTCTTGTTCAATATTTAACCGGGCGTAGAATCTCTCTCTTCTTTCCAAATCATCCTTACAATTATCCCAATAGTCTTCAATATCATGTACATGATGAATTGTGTGACTCATTTGTAATACATCCCTGGCATAGTTCACTAGATTGTATTGCAGTCTCAAGACATCATAGGTTTCTAAAGAAAACTTCTTTGAGAATGTCTTGAGAACATTTTTTGCCTCTGACTAGGATGCACAAATGTAAGCTCCAATGGTCATGGGGAAATCATATCCCTTCTTCTTAGCCATAGCATAGAGTAAGTTCACCTAGAGTGCTTTCCTTATTACTTCAATCAGCATGATCATATGAGTAGGATACCTAGGCAGCTTCAAAGGGAAATCATCAAAAACCAGCAAGATGAAGATATGAGAAACCTCTAAATTTAATGAAATAGCATCCAAATTAGATGATGAAAGTCATGGCTTTGGGGGAGAATCTCCTTTCTGGATAGCCTTGTAACTCCCGACACAATCTCATTGTGAATGCATCATTAACCCAAAGATACTCAACATAACTATTATGTAATTGCAAAGAGGGGAAAAACTCATAACTCTTGACATCATCAGGGAATTCCACTAATTTGGGAAGACCTAGCCAAAATTGGAGTGTAGCCAAAATGTATAAGAGAACTAAAAGACAAGTAAAATTCATTCTAGTGTTTAGATCTATCTAGGGCCTCTGAGAGATTCATACTTACCATAAGCACCCAATCTATGAAGTGATGTTGGGAATAGATTACCTGAACCAGGAAAAACTGATGGTTGACAAAATTGAATGCCTCACTCTCACCTCTGATCTTGTTGAGTAACACCAAGATGTCAACGATCTTTGGCTTTAGATTAGTGTTGTATAATGTCTTTGGCAGCTTCCCTTTGGCACTCTTGGGTTCTTGAAACCATGCTTTCATTATCTCCTTCTTCCAAATAGACTTTTTGGCAATATACTCAGTCACCGCTTGACTATATGTCATTTTTGAATACTCACCTTGCTCTGGGATGCGAAGCAAGTTTTGGACCGATTCCCTGTTAATAGATAACAACACCATATCATTGGGAAAGAGAATTTGTCTGGTATCTGGGTTGTATCAAGTGATGCATTCCCATATTAATTCTGGGGCTTGAGCAACCATGGGAAAACCAGCGGCCTCAACTAATCTACTATCCTTCAACTTCTCTGTAATAGGATGTATCTGGTCCACTTTTAATCTATTTTGGAATTTCTGCATGTCAAAGAACTTCAGAGTTGTATCTGAAGTCTTATACCATTCAGAAGTAATGTTGTTCATTCCATCAAATCCCATGAATGTAGAAGTCATTCTTTTGATGAATCATATTTGGAAATTAGAAGTATCTGTTAGGGATGCGAGAGCAAAGAATAGCTAAAATATGAGACTTCAAATTCAAAACAATTTGGTGAGTAAATGGTGACACTCATTCGCAATTTTCAACTGATTTTATAAATTTTGAATTCTTACCGTTAATGGTTGACTTCCCACACCACACGAATGAAAAGACCCCAACATTAATAAAAATCCCGTTATGAAGTAAAACAGATTTATTTGAATTAATTACCTTGCTTTTACACAGTTTTAGTAACCACAATGGTAACTTTTCTGAGGTAGCAAAAAATCACTTTTTCGCTTCTCCTTTGGCAAAGAAGTGATTTTGGAGTGCTCTCAATTCAGAATTCCACCAAGGGAAAAATTTAGTCTATCAGGATGCCAAAATGGCATGTGTCAATTTCATCTGCCTTCTTTATATCTCAGATACTTTATGAGACATGTTCTTTCTCAAAATCACTTTATTTAAAAGCTTTGGCAGAAAACATACCCCATGGGTCAAAACCCACATGTAGGAGTAGGGGAGAAGCCATTTTCCATGTTTCTGCCTTTGGCTTATTTCCACAATTTCTTTTTATTGAATCATTCCCTTTGGCTTGTAGAGGTGTAATCTAGGCACAAAAACCCTTCTTAAGCCTAAAGGATCCATTTTAGCATTGTACTTCTTGCTGAGACATCACTTAGTATTCATCGACAGAAGATGCACTCTATTGATAGTTTTCTACCAGTGGAGAAGCTCGAGCCCGATTCTTCGCCAAGCTGCAAAATGAAGAATTATGGCTACATACTTCCATTGTGTGTAATACTAATGTTAGAAATCTTTGAACCATATCCTTTACCGGATTAGGAACTTAACCTACTTGAATAATACATGAACTTAGATACAGATTCCCTCCAGCTTATGAAAGAGAAGGCAATTGGGAAAAATCAGGTAAAGGCTCCCTAGCTTTCTAGACTTTGACTCAAGACTAACAAGAAGCTAGCAAGACCACCACTATACATTAAACACTCACTTTTGTCTGAAAGGTATGTGGACCAAAAGTGGGGCAATAGAGATCTTGCAACCCTGTTAGGAGTTGTTCTTTAAAATGAAATAAGTATAGAGACCTGGTTAAAGGTCAGACCCTGTTAAGATTCTTTTACAAGTAACCCTATTAGGGGTGAGGACTCACTATCCAAAATCTCACTGCTAAAATGATGAAGGCTACAACCTTCAATAGAATAGATATACACTATATCTGATAGATGAACTGTTTGAGTAGACCTACTATCTTGATCAGTTCCAGTGTGTTTTATACTTCTAATTCTTCTTCACATAGATATTTTCTTGATGAATGAAATGTCTCTACTATCCCAAAACAACAAACATTTTGTGCTGCTCTTGTTCTTTCTTTTTCTTCTCATTCACACTTGGTGTTCATCAAATGAACTACTATAAGTATCTTATCCAAAAGATGTGGTCTTTTTCTACTCTAGGAGTCCCTTCAATACTTCTTTAGTTGGTCACATCAACCACGCAACCTAATTAGAAACATGCAACTCATACTAAATAGACGCGATGCTTCACAAATTCGGCTCCACAAAATTAACTCCATCTTCACGATTCTGATAGAACATGTTTGGCATATTTAGATAATTATCTTTAACTCATAACTAAACATGAATACAAACACACATGTCCCACACATAGGTGCAACTCAAGAAATAATGTAATTACATCGGCTCTTCACAGATAGTCTTCAATCTCTGTAACTGTCATAACTGATTAACATAACTCAACGGAAACTTCATATCTAACTCATCATGAATGCACATAGCATCTAGAACATGTATACACCATGGAAATGAACATGCATAGCTCTACAATATCTATACTGATAATTGCATATAGAACACTGTTGTATATTATATGTTGTCATCAATGACAAACATACAATCAATTATTTGCACAGAAGCAAATCTCCAACATAATTTGCATGTCTAAATTCTTAGGGAAGTAATCTTAGTATACCTATGTCAATAAATTTTAGTGCTTTTCTGTTTTTATTTTACCTTAATGTCCTTAGTCTTATTTTCAAATTTGTTTTCTAACTTTTGCATACGTTCTTGCGGGATTTTTGTTGCTCATGTCTTCGCGCAGATCAGACCGGTGATTCAAAGACTTTAATAAAGATCAATGGTTGGTGCTTTCCCTTAAGAAAGCTGATGGACATCCTTTAACCTTTGAGACATTACATCTACCTAACATGTGTCCCCTGATATTAGCTAACCAAAGTCAAAACAATTTAATACATTGAACAAGTTGAGAGTCATCCAATGACTGGTGCTATGCCTAAAAGATGATGATGAATGATCTTTACAATCAAGGAAATGCATGATGTTGAAACAAGTCCTGGTCCCACTAAAATTTGAGCGATGAAGAAGAAAATATCTATGGTTAATCTTTGATGAAGATTAGATCTCATCTGCGGTTGGCGTAATGTCTCAAAGCCAAAGATGAACAATAGTTGATATTCAAGGTATCACACAATGATAATGCATGTCCCAGGCTCATAGGTTCTAAAAAGTGAATATGTGATGATCAATAGTTAACACTCGGTGAGGATCTATGGCTAGCACTATCCCTCAAAACAAAGATGCATTACCTTTATTCTTTGAGGGAATGCGGGATGTTGACATGTGTCCCAAACCCACCGAGGCCAGAGGCAATATGATAGCAAGGATACAGATGGAAGCATTTTGATTGGTCGAGTGAGGTGATAAGGATTCACATAAGATTACAAGGCAAGATTAAAAGATGAGCTACTAACAGACTCATAATTTAGCAAGTAGTTTTAATCGGCGATGATAAATTAACTGAGCCTTAAAGGTGACTGATTGTTAACAAAAGCATTGAGGGTTAATCGACGGTTAAGTGGATGAAGATTAACAACAGGTGTTATGCCTCAAAGAAAATTTTCAGCATCTTTAACCATTGAGGTATTGTGATGTGTTAACATATGTCCTAGACCCACAAACAACGAGGGATGAAATCATTTGTTAAAGCTCAAAATCATCCATAGTGGGTGTGCTTCCTTGATGGCAAGATGCAATAATTTTATCCATTAAGGCATTACATGATGATGCCAAGTTTCTTTGACAGAAAGAGGAGTGTAAAGTTTGGGCAACAATGTTGATAGGGAGTTTTATTTAAAATTTATTTCATTACATATATTTTATGTTAACAAGGGTTTATATACTTAATTAATATGTTGTCAACATGCAGGATTTTTGAAGGTGGCAAAGCATGAAGTTATTTGTCAAAAGAAGAAAGTGACTTTCATGAAATACTGAGAATGATAAAGACATACAAATGTCCTTAGTAGAGTGTTCATGAGGATGGATAATATTTGAAGATAGTTGATAATGATGATTTGGTTCTTGTCGACAAAGACATGCAAAGGAATATATCCATTATCAAGAGCAGAAATATATAGATGAAATTATGGTTGAAGTACCATAATGTTTTTAACATGGAATCTTTATTCTGAATTGTCTATAACAAATCATAAGTGATTTGTTAGTGATCATTATTTTGATCCCTTTTTGGTTGATAACTGATTTTCAGACAAGGATATTAATCATTCATGAGATGTAATTATAACTATTCAGCTGTTGATCCTAGGATTAGGTTTTAGTTATGAATAGACATATTGATCTAAAGGTTGTTCGCATCCTTTGGACTTGATATAAGTAAGGATACCAAGATCAATACAAAAGGAGAATTATCATGGTTATTATAGTTAGATTGGTTAGTTTTTATCAACAATTGTAACATGGACCTAAATGTATCATTTTCCAAAATCAATAAAGATAAGTGCCCTTTTTCTCTCATCTATGGGAATTGTCTCATTTTCATTTTCAATTAGTCCTTTGGATAAAATATTTTAGGAGTAACAGTCTAGAAGAACATTTAAGAGGAGGGGTGAATCAGTTGTGATATAGATTATTAAACTTTAAACTTTATAAACCAAATCCACAATGAAAATGATAACACAACAAATGCCAACATAATAATACAATCCTTTGTTGTCAAGGAAACCCTATTAAAGGTAAAATCCTGGTGAGAATTAGAACCCACAAATGATGTACTAAGAGTATAATATCCCTGTTAAAATATTTAGCCATGTTAGGAGCTTATTACAACATTATAGTACATAGTCCCTGTTAAAGGACAGACCCTGTTAGGAGTCAAGAATAATAGTGGGCTCACTAACCAGACACACTGCCCAAAGAAGGTTAAAGACACCCTTAAGGATTAACAATCTGAACAAGTGTATATTAGAAATATACAATCCAGTGAATTGTCTGATAGAAACTATCTTTTCTTTGTTAGTTCCAATGAGTATTACAATCACAAACTCTTCTCTACATACAATATCCAATTAAGCTTCATAGCTTCCACACTTCTCTGTCTTTCAATTACCTTCTCATCATTCCTCTATCACCTCTTTTCAAAATAAAATATCTCTCATATATATCCTATTACAATAATTGATTAGGTCGGCCAATTAGGCTTTCCCAATATACAAATAATTATTTAACCCCTTTCTAAGATACACAAGGTACCTAAAACAAGTAAGCATCAATTACAATACATCAAATATAGTCCAAGATCCACAATCCACACTCACAATACATAATACACACTACATCTCTAAAATCAGCCAACAAATAGGTCTCCTCCAAAATACATGCCACAACTGATGTCACCAACAATCTCATGACTATAGATAAACAATGAATATTCCTTAGTGTGTCCTATTTCATCCCATAAGCTCTCATACTTTGAAACATCTTCTCTCGTAAGTTATACCCAAAACATAGAGACCTTCTCTGTCAAGCATCACTGTCACAATCCAAAAACCATTCTTCACTAAAACATCTGTTACATCTCCAATATGCAATATTAAGCCAAGAAACCTTAGGAATAAGGTCATCACACATCCTTCTTTACATCCCTATCTTTGATCATTCTGATTCATCCATACACTACCCATACACTTCTATCAGTTATCATACAATAGTAATAACCAGTCTGTTCACTCCACAGAAACATATGTTGACATTAGTGGCAAAACATGAATATCAACAACATCCATATTACCCAAATCTGATACCATCCAATAATCTCCCCCATTGGAATTGAGGGCAACATATGGTAAAATCCATCAACCTAAAAAGTACTCCCTCTCAATACAATCTTCTCAATATCCTCAACACAAATCTCCCTAAAATAGTAGGGATTTTTACATAGAATCTTTCCCCCTTACAATTCTAATCAATTTTGGTGCATTTTCTCATCATCGAATTCCTATTGTACTAGGAAAGTTCTCCTTCCTAATTGTCTTTAATTGACTAGTCTCAAAAGCAGAAAACCTGCATTGGCATAAATCTCACACTATGTTTAATTCCTCAATTTTCAAGATTTATTAGCTAAAAATCCCTATGATTAATTAATTTAATCCTAAATTCCTAAGCACTTATAAATTAAATTAATTCCACCCCCTTTAGCTAATACACATCAAAAGGAATTAAATAGTTATTTAGTTATTTGAATGGATTATCCTCAAAAGAATTCCATAATTCCATGTGAAAAGTCACTTATGTGGCAATAATTCCTTCATTTAATTAAATAAATATTTCAATTTTGTCTCACCTTCCTCCATGGAGATGAAGAGTCAGCCCTTTATTTCCAAGAAACTCTTCATCCTCTTTCCAAGCTCTTCTATATTATGGACTTCCTTTTCTTCATTTAAAGAGAGAAATTTGAGAGTATCTAAACTATAGCCAATTCTTGTCTTAATTTTCTCTCACTTTCAAGCTTTTGTTGCATAATTTAGCTTAATTTCATTTAGAGTAATCACATTTTGCATCTTAATTTAGTTTTCTTATACATCAAATAGCTTAATTCTATCATATTTCCAAGTTCTTAGCTTAATATATGTACTTTCATTCTTAGATTGTAGTGGCATTTCTCACATAGAATAGTTTCAATTTCAGTTTCTATAATTCTTTAAAATCCTCCATTTTAACAATGGTCATGGTTGTTGGCTCTCGTTCTGAGAGTAATTGAAAAACCCCAACTAAATAGGAGGCAATAGGTTGATTCAATCAAATTTGTGGAATGGACAATTCATGTTCATTTTTGAATATTTGATGATTGAGTAATGACCATGTTGTGTTTGTGCCTGATTTAGAGGTCACCTTCAAGCACACACTTTTTGGCACCCACTGTGGGGCAGAAAACTGATTTCTGACCTCACTCTCAAATTCTTTTCAGATAAATTTTTGTGCTTTTCCGTACAGCCGTACTTGTCTATGTATAGATTCTCACGCGAGGATTCTGAGTAGGCCGCACAAATTTTTGCACTTCCTCGTGTGAAGCCTTGCAATTCCTCGCGAGAAGTCCTGTACTTCCTCGCGCGAGACTCGGGGCTAGTTTTTTATAAATTTTACTATTTTGCAAGTATAATTTCTATTTTTTTTATCATTCTAACATGCTACTATTTTTTATCTTTCTAATTTTTCTGATAGCATAACAATGGGCTCCAAGTCACTTGACAAAGATAAAAACTTCCTAACGGTTTTCTTGTAGGACGATTGTCAAATATTATTCTAAAAAAGTTGTTCTTGTTTTTTTTCTCTTTCTTCACATAGTATAAATAGGGCCTTGTTAAAATTTCTTAGGAATCTTTATATAAAAATAGGGGAATAGGCTCTTCATTACATGAAAGTGATGCCCATGGATGAATCTGAGACCCATACATTGCTAGCATAATGGAGACCTAGGGAAGCAAGGAAAGATCAACGAACCTTTAGCACGTTCACTTGTTAGGGGATTATGCTCTTCTCTCTTTGAGAGAATTAGAAACCCAAAGGCTTGTGAATTGGTTGGAGGAGAGTTATCTTGATGATGAACATGTCTTGCATGTTTGGGTAAGGTGAAGAGGTAGAGAAGTATGCTCTTCTCTCTTTGAGAGAATCAGAAAATCTGACCCTCGAACCCAAGCCAAGTTTTGTGTCACCTTTAGAGGGCCTACCGGAAGTTGAACCTCTGGGAATGACCCAAGTGAGTACACACCTATCGCCAGTGATTCCACCTCACTATAATAAAGTCTACTTTATTGAGTCCAAAGACTCCAAAGCCATGGTAACTTCTTTCTCATGATTTTGACTATCATCTTGAGAAAGCCTTGCTTGTTGTACTAAGCGGCGCCACTCCTAGCCCTGCTTGCAGGGGTGTATGACTTTCAAGTCTTGGTGTGGCCGTGAGGTCCTAGCCCTGTATCAGGGGTACCAAAGGTTATTGTGAATGGAATCCCACTAAAAAATTTCTTAGTTATATGCCTACCTAGATCACCTCCAAAAGAAGACATAATCTGTGCATAAGGAGGGGGAAGAATCTCTCCCATAGATTCTCAATATAGGTATGTACCTGGATGCTTGAGGTGGTATATGACACTGGCCCTTGCTTTAAGGGTAACCTTCGAACATATATTGTTGATTCCTTGCAAACACCAAAAACATGGGCACTCTCTCAAGGGTGACACTGCTGTGTGAGGTGGATGCATATGCATAGGACAGTGAGGCACGGATTTTGTCTTCTCTATCATTTTTTTTATAGGGACAACTAAGTGTTTGTTTTGAGTCTTAAACTGTCCAATCATGATTAAACAAAGACTCCCATGATTCTGCCAAGTTGCTTTGTCCTTGGAAGAACTGTTTACGACTACTTCTTGCATCAATATTGTCTGATCAAAACTTTGTTCTTGTTAACAATTGCTTGTCACATTCAAACTAAGATTTTTGATCTGAACTATCATAAAACTGCCCTAAATCTGGAAATTATGTCAGAGAACAGTCCTGACTGTGTCTCAAAATCAGTGATTTATTCGGTGGCTAATATTCGCTAATTGCCTAATTTTTGAAATTTTAAAATCCAAATTTGGCTAATAATTCAAGATTTAAGGCGACCTAAATCGCCAAATTTTTACAAAATTTTATTTTTGAAATATTTAAATCACCAAATAATTTATTTTATTAGAAATTTGAACTCAAAGATTTGCCTAATATTTGATAGATGGTTAGATTCAATTCGCCCAAATTTTATCAGTTATTATAGAAATCTATATTAATTCACCAACAATATATCATAACTATTAGGTATATTAGGGTTGTGTCACCATATTAGTTGTCATTATTGATTTAAAATATAATCTAGTGATCTTCATTATATTCCATGAGGCAAAAATGTTACTATCTTATTTGTAACGCTTATCGGGGCTAAGATTTCCTTTGGATTGTTGATAAA
>MU225068.1:1511828-1522553 GCA_018584345.1 Thuja plicata
ACAATGAGGATTATTTGATTATATTTTAAATAAATGGTAGCAACTAGATACTATAGAGTTCCCTTAAACCCATCAAATATTTTCATAGTTAGCCTAATAATTTTCTATAAGAACTCTTTTTTCTTTATATGTAATTATTTTCCATGGTCATTAATGAAATTTTGGTTATTGTTTGAGATTCGCCAATATTTTCTACAATAAATTTGTGATTAAAAAAAATTGCCAATACAAATAATTTGTTTTCCCCAAAAATTGAGAGATTCGCCAATAGGAATTAATTTTTTAAAAAATAAAATGAAAGATTCACCAAGATTTTATATATTTTTCTAGAGGGGGGTTTCTTAAAGTTATCCTTGCTCAAAATCTAATTTTATTCTCAAAATTTGATTTGATCTATCGAAAGATGGAGTTTTCTCGCACGAGATTTTAGAAACTGAGCACTTTCTCACGTGAGTTTTCATTTTCTTGTGCGTAGTTATGAGTTTCCTTGCACAAAGAAAAAATTTCTCGTGTGAATCTCTCCTTTGGTGTCCTAAAATAGTGAGTTATTTCTTGTTGACTGATGAGTTTTTTATTTGATCTAATTTTTGCCTAAGATCTGATTGCCTATTTCGCTATTGTCTGTAGTCTAAAATTGATTGTCTCGAGTTGTGAACCAACCGATTCTTTGTCAAACTCATTTTGTCTCTTTTTTCTCTATCGTACCTTTCTGTGCTTTTGTACCTTGTGATGTGATAGTCACATCTCTGCTATTCTAGCCATACTCTTTCTTGACGATTCGTGCCAGGTGCATTTCACATCTTGGTTGTTCTAGCCTATTATCTCCTTTTTTCTATTTCTAGAGACAGAGTTTTGAGTTGGATCTTAAGTCCTCCCTCATTTCCATCTTCTAAGCAATCGCATCAAGACAATCTTACAATGTCTAAAAGCAAAGAAGAGATTCTTAGGGCAACTTTATTAAAACAACTTCAAACTTTGGAATCTAAACTCCAATGATTAAAGAAGGAAAATAATACTTCATCTGACGAATCCTCCTTAAGATCAACTCATCCTTTTCTATTTTATCATGATTCTCATATCTCTCCACTTTCTTCCAACATGGATAAATCTTGGTATGAAAAAATCCCATCTTTGATCAAGAACATTTTTATGACAATCCCAACTTTGATCAAGAATAGTTTTATGACAATCCCAAATTTGATCAAGAGAATGTAGAGGAATCTATGAAAACATCAGATTAAATCCTTTTCTATCCACAAAATAAGGATATTGCAATTCAAGATGCGTCTAATTATCCTTTAGAGAAAATTTTTACTCCTTTGGGACAATCTTATGAATCTACATTGGTAAAACTTCTTGAGCATAATCTCATCACATTGCCTCAAGCCACATCATATAGATTCAGATTCTTGAGTCCCTATTGTGCATATCATCAAAGAAATAAGCATAATACTTCATATTGCATGGAGTTGAAACATAAAATACAAGATCTCATAGATGGCATAATCGAAGTGGAAATTCCTAATGAATCATCTAGTGAAGATACTAACCTCAAGCATGATCAATATCAGGAATCCTTGTCTAGCAATGGTTTTCATATCCCATCTACTTCTTCCACTATTCCTCCATCTCCTAAAGCTTCTCCATCTCTATCAAAAATTGAGTCTAATGACATTTACTCTCAAGGACTGCCTCTAAAAGAGATCCAAGCTAATCAACAGACAGATGGAAGCCTTTCTCAAGCTTCAATGATCAGAGACCTAAAGCCTCCATGTGATTCAATTCTTATCATGCCTATTCCAAATGACTATCCATCAGCGTGTCAAGAATCCCATATGCAGATAAAAACTCCTACCTCATCCTTAGAAGTGGCTCCATGTCAAGAGGAGAATCCATAATGTGAAGAAACATATATCAGCAATGATCAAGATCAAGACACCATCCATCCTTATCTAATGGTTGAGCAAAGTCACACATCTCAAGAGTCTCATGATGATCCTTCCATCCCATTCCATTTCTCCCCAGAAGAAACTCTTACATCTCCTATATCTTATCCATCTCCCAAGAAAGATCAAGATATCCTTTCCACCATCTCTAATGAACCTATTGAAAATCAAGAGAAAGGTACCCTTTGTACACCATCAAAAGATCCTTGTCAAGATTAGAGCATCTCTTCATCTCCTTTCCATGCTCCTCCATATCCACCTCAAGAAAACATCGTTCCTCCAAATCCCCTGTAGAAAAATAAATCCCCTGAAGCTTCAACTGCTCCTATCAAAATTGCTCCTATAAAAGCTACTCATGCACCTATTGATATAAAGGTGAATTCAAATGAGAAGAGCCTTGTTCATGCAGCTCACTCTAAATATGTTGATATCCCCTCCACACTTTATATCCCTCCATTTAAATGTAAGCATCAGTCTTCTTCATCTTCCAAATCCATCCTTGGTCCCTACAACCCAAATCTAAGACCATCAAACCTTCCATCTATATTGGGTCCTTATGTCCCCCCATCTACCATGCCTATCAATAATAGCTTGTCATCCACTTACCCTATCTCCTATCAAGATAAAAAAAGACATGCATCTTTGAAAGCTCCCTATCAACCCCTCCATATGAACCAGTCATATTGGCCCTATTCATCCACAATTCCTAAGTATTTTGGAAGCAATCTGGATGTGCAACGAAAAAATTAGAAACACAAGAATCCATTTACATATGAAGATCACTAAGTCCCATCTAATCGACATGTGACTACAAATAAAAATGAAATATTCAAGAGACCACATAGGTCCACTGAGCAAAGAACCAAATCAAAGAAAATATAGGTTCCTAAATCCATTATGGAAAAATTACGTTCTAAATCATATGATACAAATGGAAAATCAAAAGCTATGTGGATTCCCAAGTCTCTTCTAAAGGACTTGGATACAAAAAGAAAATAAAAAGTTATGTGGATTCGCAAGCCTCTCTTAAAAGACTTTCACAAAAAGGCAAAGTCAGAGTTGACATCCAAGCTTCCACTTCATCTTCTTTCACACATTGTCTATCTTCCAACTCTATTTTGGGTCCTCATGTCCCAAAATCCATTACCTTGAATACTTCCTCCATATTGGGTCCTTATGTACCAAGATCCCTACCCATTCATACATCAA
The DNA here is from genome assembly GCA_018584345.1 of Thuja plicata. Lineage (NCBI taxonomy): Eukaryota > Viridiplantae > Streptophyta > Pinopsida > Cupressales > Cupressaceae > Thuja > Thuja plicata. The sequence goes on from MU225068.1 coordinate 1,514,984, forward strand.
AAACTCAATCCATACATTCCTTCTTTTTCTCTCATCCAGTCCATTGCATAAAATATTGGCTTCCATCTTCCTTATCCTTCATTTCATCACCCTATCAACATCTTTGAGCATACTTTTAGTGGCCTTGGCCTTTTATAAAATATCCTTCAACAAAGCACTATCTAAAGAGCAAGAAGCTTAAGTTCCTCCATAAATAAAAAAAGTACAAAAAAAAAAAAAAAAGAAAAGAAAAAGGGCCTTGGTGAAAACCTAGTAAACAGGCACCTTGGTAGAAAAAGTAAAGATAAATCAATCCATTCTATGGTGAAAACCACTTCTCTTGGTGACTTGGATAAGTACCATGATGAAAACCTAGCAAACAGGTGTCATGCGTAATTCCTCATACTTGCACTCTTCACTTGGGGGAAAGTTCCTTCCATGTCATCTTCTCCCATCATATCTTACATCCAACTAGCTTGTGAACATCCATGTTCCTTCTGCTAATCTTGACAAGGTTGAGCCTATCCATGAGCATCATGCCTATTGACATTCATTATCCTTTCCATCAGCCTATTCACTTTCTCTCATCCTCGGTACCCTATCATGATCTTGCTTATCCCAAGCCTATCCTTCCTATCTCTGAGCATCCTTTGCTCCATAATCCAAAACTTTCATTCATACCTCCATCACCCCTTATCTCAATTGCACTACCTTAGCCCTATCCTATCTAATTGACCCCTTGGTCTTGATCTAAATGAAGAATGACAAAAATTGAAAATTGTTTCTCATAAGTCTCTTGACATGTCCACTCTTTTAGACCACATGATTTTCATGACATCAGGTCATTACCCTAAATGCTATACAACATCGCTCCATAACCCTACATTGCTATATTATTGTTTCCCTAGCTTGGGTAATCTTGTGGAGAGTGTCCTTGAGGGTCGTATTCACCCTCTTCATCCATCATTGGCTATTCGTCTCATACATCAGCTTTCTAATCCATTTGCAATGTCCTACACCTTGCTAGACAATGGGGAGCAATTCAAGAACAACGATCTAACATATTTTTGCACTAAGTTTAGAATTATTCAGCACTGGTCTTCTATCTATTATTCCTAGGTTAAAGGATAGGTGGAAGCTTCAAATAAGACTATTCTCAAGATCTTACACTCCACAGTACACAAATCTGGACAAGACTAGCATCTCCAAATTAATCCAGCTTTATGGGCTTACCACACCAGTATACGGACACCAATAGGGGCCACAACCTTTGCTCTAGTTTATGGTGTAGATGTAGTGCTTCCTATTGAGTTTGAGATTCCCACCTTGCGAGTCTCTCTAAAGGGCCTCATTACTGGTGATGATATCAGAATATCTTAGCTTCAAGAGCTAGAACTACTGGATGAATGACAAAAAGTGGCATTTGATCATCTCCGAGCATATCAGAAGAGAATATCTAAAATCTACAACAAGAATGTCAGACCAAGGGAATTCCAAATGGGTGATCTTGTCTTGAGAGAGAACCCCAAGAATCAACAACAACGGGTCCAGAAAGGAAAATTTGAACCAAATTGGCTTAGTTTGTATGTTATCACTACAGTATTTGGGTCTAGCGTTTACCATCTCTCTACCACAGAGGGATAACAGCTCAAAGATCCTATCAACACTCTTCATATGAAGAAGTTCTACAATTGAGATGTCTTCTGAATGCTCATGTACATACTCTATTCTGAGAAAATCCTAAAAATTGAAAAATGTCCTGAAAAAATGATCATCTTAGTGAAAACCTGGCAAACAAATGCTTTGATGTATCTATTATCCTGGTGAAAACTTGGTAAACAGGTGCCTTGATAATACCAAAAAAATTGGAAAATAAAAAAATACAAAAAAATCAAAAAAAGGAAAAAATACAAAAAAGAGAAAAAGAAAAAAATGTGCCATTGATGAAAACCTGGTAAATAGGCGTCATGGTAGCAAAAAAAAAATTTCTGCCAAGATGGTGAAAACCTGGTAAATAGATGCCTCTTGTTCCACAATGCTCTATCTATCATGGCATCCCTTGGCTTTCTTGCAATTTTCTCTCCTTCTTTCCTGCTTTAGTTTGCTTTCCTACTTTAGTTTTCTTTCCTTCTTTAGTTTTCTCGCTCATGCATTCATTCTCAGTTATCTTTGAGATTTTTCTTGACTTCACATGGATTGAAACTGGTCACACTCGGGGGCATCTTCCTAGTCTAGTAGGCATTGTCCTATCTTTTGGAGTCTCTCTCCTCTTCGCATTAGTCACCAGTGGTTCTCACTAAGTCTACCTGTTGATGCCTAGATCTCACGCCAATCTTTATACTTGAGAATCTTTCTTGTGTCAGTCACTAGTGATTCTCACTGTGTTTACCTATTGTCGCTATACAACTGAGATTTCTCATGTCAACTCACTATTTGCATAGTTAACATCAATCCATTCATTACTCGAGGGCATGGTTCCCCACTTTGATTGCATCTTCGGTTTACACTCGAATCAGTAATCTTGTCAGTTCTAAAGGACAACTATCTACTGGCACAAACTAGTGTTTCTCAACACCCCAATCAAATAGTATTTTTCAACACTCTCTTTGAACACATCTATGTTTTTCAACACACATTGGAGACATCACAACATACACATCTCTCGATAGCAATCAAACACATTGAACTCACAAGCACAACGGTGTTTTTCAACACCCTAAACACATACAGATTTGTAAACTTTGAAACATGCTGAGCTATGATTGAATCTTTCTTTGTATGATGTCTATTCTCATGAATTTAATTGATATTTTCTTTTGTCTACTACTTATGGGTGTGGTTTCGATGATCTGACAACGTAAAATTAATAGGGCATATGTGATAAGAGCTTCTGCATTAAGGTGGAAAAGCTTCACATCCCTTGATCTTATTTATTTTTATGCCAAGGGGAGGTTGGAACTATCTCCTTGACTATTATTTCTCTATTTGTTTACTTGTGTAATCTTACTATATCAAATTAGAAACAATGTTCAGGTCATCTTGGCTTTTGTGCCCTGGTGCTTATGTTTGTTTCCTACATTTTATCTGATGAAAGTCATATTCATATTCTTATGGTTGCATTGGAGACAGTAAGGATTGTATCAACTCCGATGTTCTAATACTCAATGATGATAATTATGCAATGAGTCCAACAACCAAGTCTTGGGATTGCATTTAGCTTAGGCTTGCATTCGCATTTTAGGCTTTCATTGTGATAGTTTTGGTACTCTCTTCATTATCTTCTCATTCTTCGAAGGTCCTCATCTTTTGTCCTGGGTTCCTCTCAACTGCACAAGTGTCCGATACTCGCTCTTGATCTTTATTCATATTCTTTTGGTTAGTAACTGTTGTATATTGCAATATCATGCATGAGATGATTAGTACCATTGCATTTCCATACATTCATTTGCATTTACATATCCATAAACATGTGCATCCATTATAAGCATAAATCAAATCATACATAGCATTTATCCACCTAACATCTATCATTGCATACATCAATAAAACATGTGCATAAATATTTGCATATTCATCCATGGCATACATTTCTAATCCATACATCTAATCATATGGGAAACATCTCACAAGACATACAAATCTAAAGCAATATATAAAGAAGTACAATGATGCCAAAATCAAGCTTATATATATGTGTGTGTGTGTGTGTGTGTGGTACAACAATGTATATCAATATATCTCATCTAGCCACTCCCACCTAGAGGAGGTGGAGGAGGTGGCATGCCCTGCTACTGAGGAGGTGCCTATGGTGGTGCTTGTGGAGTGACCTGTGCCCCAACATACTCTAAAAATGGTGGAACCTGGTCCGTTGCCTCAGGAACTGTGATCGTGTATGCAACATAGTAATAGGCTGACTGAGCAGCCCCATATCTCACCTCTATCTAAGCTCTAGCTAGTGCCTCCTACAAACCCTAGATCTCTCGGTCTCATTGTGCCACTCAAGTCTCATGGACAATCACCTGTGTGCAGAAGTTGTCTTGCTCCCTCCGTGCCTATCTCACTCTCTCTCAACTCCTCCTGAGAGCCTCCTATAGCTGTGCTACCTGTCCTACCGGTGGATCGGCTGTAGCACTATCAGCCATAATGGTATCCTCTCCCTGCTCAGTGGACCTCTCTTGAGTACCACTGCTCCCTGCACCTACGTCCGATCCCATAGGTCTAGAAGGAATAGGATTATGCACAGTCCTTAGATTTACTCTCTGCTAAGGTGGTGGCTAATGTGCCTGCTGTGGTGGTGGTTGTTGTTTCTACTGTTGTGGTGGTGGCTATACCACCTGCTGTACATGTGGGCCCATGCCCACAGGATCTGTAAATCTAGGGAAGGGATGCACTAAAATATGATCCATGTATGCAGGTGTCATCCCTACATTCTTAACCCCTGCTAAGTAATCCCACATGGCTGGTGGTACCTGAGCATCTATCATGCTCCTACCTTGGTCTAGCTATCTATGCCAGCCCTTCTTCATCTCATCGACAAATTAGGCATAGGTACAACACTCGTGAGAGGCATCCTGGGGTCTCCCAAATTTTTGTAAGACTTGTGTCAATAGGAAGTGCTCTATAACACTGATGGTACGTTCAATCAAAGGACGCAAGTAGAACATATGCGGCAGCTCATGTTGTGCATCATCCCAAACCTCAGTGGCTATCCATGGCTGCCATATAACTACTGCCATGTCATCGAGCTGATCTTTCCACTGATCCATCTTACCCAGCGCTGGCTGAGTCATGGTACCTGCATACCTGTAAATATATGACTCTAAGGGCTATCAAGTATCATGGAAAATCAACCGACATACGGGAAGGTGCTCCCAGGCCCAAATCTATAGAATGATGACTCCTGCTGCCATATTCTGCACACCCCGATACACTATCTCATGCATCTTGCGATACATCTGCATGAGCATACACTCGCCCCATTTGAATCTCACTACTGGTGTAGCTAACTCCCTCTGTAGAATGCCTCCCCAGCCGCACTCCAATCTGTGCTGACCCCTATTTGGCACTAAGGGGCAACTCAGGAACAATGCCAAGACAACTGGTAATGTGTGATTCACACCATATCTACTAGATCATCCTGGAATATCACTCTCAATTCCAGTGTACCTGTCCTTGGTTGGGTATCATACTCCACATGAGCCTCGTGGAATGGTACTCTTAAGATCTTATATATATCCTTAGGAGTAACTATCATCTCCCCCTTGCGGAAAGTGGAATGTGTTCATCTCTGAATGGAAATGCTTGACAAGGGCACCCAATAGACCATGATTTACCTAAATATCAGGTGCATCATGAAGATATGACAATCCTAGCCCCTCGAGATGGGCACCATCAGCATCTGACAGTCTCCGCAGCAACTCACCCATGACAAGATGATGAGACTGGAATTCATTATCAGGGAATTCAACCTACAAAGCAAGCGATGACAGTTGATCAGTACCTCAACATGATGATTTTTCAAAGCAGTAACAACAAATGTAGCTATGTATCTATCCTAAACATAGTTTTGAGGCATTCTAATTGGCTGACTCTGCGACATTGAAGATGACAACTTTCTGAACTAAGAAGGATTCCCATGTGAGGAAACTCTTTTCCCGCATGATATTTCTGCCTTGCGTGAGACAGGATCTCTCCTCATGCGATATTCCATCGCATGCGATGAAATCTCATGTGGCATCAATGCGCACTTTGCGCAAATACGTGGAAGGCCCCTATATGAGGAAGCCCTAACTCGCATGAGGAATATGATTTCTTGCGCGAGGGGTGACCTAGGCCAGCACGAGGGAACTATTTCCTCATGTGAGACATGACGCGACAGACTTAAAAAGCTATAAAACATGCTAAAATGATCTAAAAAGTGATAAAAATTTGAAATGCAGAATAATGTTTTGATTACTTACAGGTGCGTCATACTTCGGTGGCCGGTTGTGTCATCGGGAGCGCTCAAATCGATGTGAATGCACGGGAATGCTATCAATGTCAGTTGGAGCTCTCGCCATCGCTAAAGTCAAAGGTGAATAATGATTTGAAAATGACCCCTCCGGGCCTTATATAGCTTTTGACGTAATTTTCAAAAGTGCTCCATTTTCTGTGAAAATTGCACCCTTGGCTAAATCGACCGTTCTGAATCCATTTTCGTGATCAAAATCAAAATCTAACACTCCTAAGCAGCTCGAAATCACATTTTAAAATTTTGGGACCGACACGATCAAACGCTTATGTAGTCAATATTCTTACGTCACTTTCTTGTTAGAATCATCTCTCATCATCATTTTCTCACTTTTTGCAATCTTTTCATTAAAGTTAACTCTAGTCAATTCTGGTCAAAATTGGTCAACTATGGTCAAACCTAGTCAATAGGACCTCCCAATCACTCTAAATTGATTCTGCCTTCTCTTGATCTATTCTCTAATTTCCTCTGGATCTTCATTCTTGCTTCTATCTAGAATATTTTGCTATCAATCATCATTTTGTTGTGTCATATTTCAATTTTTCTCCCAAGGGGGCAGGATGATTGCATCATTGAATCTTTTCGCATCATTCTTGATTTAGTCAAATCTGAATCAAAAGTCCCCATTGCTAGGGGCATCTCATCACTTGGGGCATATTCAATTTTTCATACCTGATGGTCAAAATTGGATATTCCATGATCTTGAATCTCTAGGGTCATCCTGATGCCTCGCATCTTGTTGTCTTGTCATCTATCTTTCTAGGTATCTGAGCAATCTAACTCGGATCCTCAAGGATCAAGCTTCATTCTGGAGATGATTCTTGAAATCCCATTGGGTATTGGGGCAATCTAAACCTAATTTCTAAGAGTCGTGATTTATTCTAAAGACGACTCTCAAAATATATTTTAGACCATTATCTGGGCAACCTAACCCAGATCTCAAAAGGCTAACCTTTGTATTGGGTCAATCTAACCCTGATTCTGGAGATATTCCTAAATCTTCATCAGCTATCAGCAGACATTGGGGCAATCTAACCCCGATTCCAATCTTCTCTCAATTGGTATTTGGACCATTGTCTTCGCAATCTAACTTAGACTTTGAAAAAACATGCTTCATTTTGAAGATGGTTCTACTTCTCGATCTGATCGGTGTCTTGGAAACCTAACCTAGACTCCTGAAATCTTCATATGTCACATTAGACTATTCTTTGAATCAACGCGCTGCTCGCACATCAATTCAAAGAGGGGCAAAATATAACACCCCAAAATTGGTACCTTACAATTCTAATCAATTTTGGTGCATTTTCTCATCATCGAAGTCCTATTGTACTAGGCAAATTCTCCTTCCTAATTGTCTTTAATTGACTTAGTCTCAAATGCAGAAAACTAGAATTTGCATAAATCTCACACTATGTTTAATTCTTAAATTTTCAAGATTTATTAGCTAAAAATCTCTATGATTAATTAATTTAATCCTAAAGTCCTAAGCACTTTTAAATTAAATTAATTCCACCCCCTTTAGCTAATACACATCAAAAGGAATTAAATAGTTATTTAGTTATTTGAATGGATTATCCTCAA
>MU225068.1:1522603-1552441 GCA_018584345.1 Thuja plicata
TGGATTATCCTCAAAAGAATTCCATAATTCCATGTGAAAAGTCACTCATGTGGCAATAATTCCTTCATTTAATTAAATAAATCTTTCAATTTTGTCTCACCTTCCTCCATGGAGATGAAGAGTTAGCTGTTTCTTTCCAAGAAACTCTTCATCCTCTTTCCAGATTCTTCTATATTATGGACTTCCTTTTCTTCATTTGAAGAGAGAAATTTGAGAGTATCTAAACTATAGTCAATTATTGTCTTAATTTTCTCTCACTTTCAAGATTTTGTTGCATAATTTAGCTTAATTTCATTTAGAGTAATATCATTTTGCATCTTAATTTAGTTTTCTTATACATCAAATAGCTTAATTCTATCAACTTTCCAAGTTCTTAGCTTAATATATGTACTTTCATTCTTAGATTGTAGTGACATTTCTCACATAGAATAGTTTCAATTTCAGTTTTTATAATGCTTTAAAATCCTCCATTTTAGCAATGGTCATGGTTTTTGGCTCTCATTCTGAGAGTAATTGAAAAACCCCAACTAAATAGGAGGCAATAGGTCAATTCAATCAAATTTGTGGAATGGGCAATTCATGTTCATTTTCGCAAATTCAATGATTGAGCAATGACCATGTTGTGTTTGTGCCTGATTTAGAGGTCACTTTCAATCACACACAATACTTGATAGAAATATGTTTAGTCTTTGAATGCATCACATGATTCTTTGACATATTCACTATGCTATTGTTATCATAATGGATAACCACTCGCTCTTCAAAAATTATTCCAATGTCCTTTAGCATTTGTTTCTCCAAACAACTTGTGTACAATTTATAGCAGAAACAACATACTCTGATTCAATAGTAGAATGAGTAATACAACCTTGCTTCTTACTTAACCAATAAACCAACCTTTTCCCAAGGAAAAATGATCCACCTCTTCTAGTCTTTCTATCATCCACATTACCTACCCAATCAACATTAGTATAAGCCCTTAAAATAAAATCATATGATTTTCCATACCATAATCCATATTCTATTGTTCCTTTCAAGTATCTGAAAATTCTTTTCACAATAACAAGGTGTGTCTCTTTAGGATCTTCTTGATATCTTTCCATAATTCCAACTGCATTGGAAATATCTGGTCTGGTGTGAGTTAGATATTGTAGACCACCAATCATTGATTTGTACTTTATTTGAAAAACACTTTGTGCCTCATCATTACTAGTCAGTTTGTATCCAGTCACCATGGGTGTCCCAACAAGTTTACAATCTTCCATTCCAAAAAATTTCAACATTTCCTTAAGATACTTGGTTTGAGATATAAAAAATAACACTCTTACTCTGATTAATTTGCAAACCAAGAAAAAATTTCATCTCACCAATCATTGACATTTCAAATTTATTTCCCATTTCTTTAGAGAACTTCTTACTCATTTTATCATTGCCTCCAAAAATAATATCATCAACAAAAAATTCTATGATTAAGATTCTATCTTCATTAGTTCTTAAATATAAATTACTATCTACATTACCTTTTCTAAAACCAAGATGAATTAGATATTTTTCTAGTCTTGCATACCATGCTCTTGGTGCTTGTTTTAGTCCATACAATGCTTTCTTCAACTTACAAGCCATGTATTCATCTTCTGTCAAAGGAAATCCATCAGGTTTCTCTATGTATACTTCTTCTTCCAAATCTCCATTCAAGAATGTTTATTTCACATCCATCCGATATACTTTAAAGTCTTTATGTGTAGCATAAGAAAGAAATAATCTCACAGCTTCTAGCCTAGCAACATGAGAAAATTTTTCTTCAAAGTCTATGCCTTCTTGTTGTGAGTATCCTTTACAAACTAGTCTAGCCTTATTTCTTACCAGTGTTCCTTCCTCATCCATTTTGTTTTTGAAAACCCATTTAGTTTCTATCACATTTTTTTTTTAGGTCTTGGAACTATTTCCCAAGTATTATTTTTCTTTATCTATTCAAGTTATTATTGCATAGATTTAGTCCAAGATTCATCTCTACATGCTTCATCAGTGGTTTTTGGTTCAACTTGAGAAATCAAACAAATTTCATCTCTTACTTTAGATCTAGTCATCATTCCTTTACTTGCATTACCAATTATTTGATCTTCAGGATGGTTCTTCTTAACATATATGGGAGTCTTAGGAGTCTCAGTAAACTCATTTGATTAATCTTCAATCTTATCATTAACCATCAAAGGTTCATCAGGTTCAGTAGGGACCTCTTTTATCTTTGCAATCTATCCAGAGTCATACATTCTTTCATGAATCTAAAAATTTTCATCTATTCTCACATTAGTGCTTTCAATCAACTTCCTCATTCTCAGATTGAAACATTTATATTCTTTACTCTTAGTAGAATAACCAAGGAAGATACCTTCATCACTTCTAGCATCAAACTTCCCTATCTCATCACCTCTTTTGATATAGAATTTACTTCCAAATATTATAAAATATTTTATAGGAGGTGTATGATCAAACCATAATTCATAAGGAGTTTTAATTGTACCTTCTCTGATCTAAATTCTATTCAAGGTGTACACAGCACTACCAACAACCTCTCTCCAGTGAACATGTAATACATTTCCTTCTAGCAACATAGTTCTGGAAGCATCTAATATTGTTATGTTTCTTTTCTCTGCTATCCCATTTTGTTGTGTTGTCCTAGGTGCAGATGTTTGTCTGAATATTGCATTCTCTTCATAGTAGGTATTAAATAATTCAGATGTAAACTCACCACCTCTATTTGATCTCCAACATTTTATCTTCAAACTAGATTCATTCTCAACTTTTTCTATGAATAACTTGAATTTTTCAAATGCTTCAAATTCCTCTCTCAAATATGTAACCCACATCATTCTAGAAAAGTCATCAAAAAAAATTATAAAGTACCTTTCACCATTATAAGATATTGTTCTTGTAGGACCACACAGATATGTATGTACTAGATCCAACTTCCCTTTTTCTGAATAAGATTTTCTTTTAAAAATTCTTCTAGTCCACTTCCCATAACACACTTTCTACACATAGTGTTAGATGGTTTCACAATCTTAGGTAGATCTCTTACAACATTTTTCATATTTCCTTCACAAGGTTATCAAAGTTAACATGAAAAAATATTGTATGCCATAACCAACTGTCATCAACCTTCATAATAAAACAAGAAGCTTCAGATGTGTTCAATTCAAATACATTACCTCTAGATTTAGTACCAGATGTGATCAAGTCTCTTGATTTACTTCTGATAGAACATTTATCATCAATGAATTTCAATTGATAACCTTTGTCCACTAGTTGTCCAACGCTCAATATATTATGCTTAAGTCCATCAACAAGCAGTACATTGTTAGTATTATTCTTTCCATCTAGAGAAATAGATCCAACTCCAGTGATAAGATTAGGATTATTATCACCAAATCTAACAACACCACCATCATATCTTTTCAGACTAACAAAATCTCCTATCATATGATGTGAACAACCACTATCTATAACCCATGTAGATTTATTTTCAACATGAGATACTAAGGCTTTCTCTTCATGTATAGGTTCATCATCCTTAATAGAAATAAATCCAATTTCATCATAATCAACATCATCATCAGATACGCCTTCACTATCATAATAACATTCCTTGTCTTTTGAATACTTTGATTTTTAAAACTTAGGTTTATGTTTCAGAACCCTTGTAGGACATCGAGATGCAAAATGACTAATCTTGTTGCATGAAAAACATTTCAAAGGTAGCTTTCCTTTAAATTTATCCTTACCTCTCTTTTCTCTTCTAGCAATCAGGTCTACCACTTCATCTATCTTTGTTTCTTCCTCATGTATCTGTTCCCATTAATCAAAATAGTCTCCAAGTTCTTTTCTCAAGTCACTATTGCTAGTGCTCACAATTCTAGATAAGGTCTTTTGTTTCTATGTATAGTCACCTTAAATATTGACTAAACTTTAGGTAAATAATCTCTGAGTTCTACGGCCTCAAAAGTAGTTAGCTTTCCAATCAAAATCCTCTCTATTAAAGTTAGGAGTCAAAGGTATAATATCCTCTATATCTTGTACTTTAGTTTTGTATGTAGGTGTCAGAGATTTGAGCATCTTCACAATCACTTCTTCCTCACTGTAAGTACCTCTATATTTTTTGATGCCAATAACCACTTCAGTAATTCTCTATGCATATGCCCTAATGTTCTCATCATCTCTCATTTTCAATGATTCCATCTCTGTCTTCCATTTTTTTAGCTTCACTTTCTTTGTAAACCTATCTCCTATATATAGTAATTCCAATCTTGTCCAAATCTCATGTACAAAATCCAAGTCTTTTACTTGTATGAATTTACCTTCAGAAAGTGCGTTGATCAATAATTCCCTTGCAACCATATTACAAGAAAATAACTTCTCATCATCTTTAGTAGATTTATCAAAGTCATCCTCAGTCACTATCTTTTCCTTTCTTTTCATGATCATCTAGTAATTGATTACCAAAAATAGCAAATGTGTTCTCATCTTGTTCTTCCAACTGTCAAATTTTTTAGGATCAAAATTTTGACTACCCTTCTTGTAGTAAGACATCTTCAGGATCACCTTAAGTTCTTAATATTTCTCTCTAAGGACCAGTATCTCTGATACCAATTGTTAGGAATAATAGTCCACAAGCAAAACTGAGATGGGGGGGGTGAATCAGTTGTGATACAAATTATTAAACTTTAAACACAATCCTTTTTTTTCAAGGAAACCATATTAAAGGTAAAAACCCGGTGGAAATTAGCACCCACAAATGATGTACTGAGAGTATAGTATCCCTGTTAAAATATTTATCCCTGTTAGGAGCTTATTACACCATTATAGTACATATTCCATGTTAAAGGACATACCATATTAGGAGTCAAGAATAAAAGTGGGCTTACTACCTAGGCACACTGCCCAAAGAAGGTTAAAGCCACCCTCAAGGATTACCAATCCAAACAAGTGTATATCATAAATATACAATCTAGTGAACTGTTTGATAGCAACTTTCTTTGCTTGGTCAGTTCCTATAAAGTATTACAATCACAAACTCTGCTCTACATCCAATAGCCAATCAATCTTCATAGCTTCCACACTTCTCTATCTTTCAATTACCTTCTCATCATCCCTCTATTACCTCTTTTCAAAAGAAAATATCTCTTATATATATATCCTATTACAATAATTGATTAGGTCAACCAATTAAGCTTTACCAATATATAAATAATTACTTAACCCCTTTCTAAGATACACAAGGTACCTAAAACAAGTAAACATGAATTATAATATATCAAATATACTCCAAGATCCACAATCCACACTCACAATATTTAATACACACTAGATCTCTGAAGTCGGCCAACAAATAGGTCTCCTCTAGAATACACACCACATCTAATGTCACCAACAATCTTAGGACTATCAATCAACAAAAAACATTCCTTAGTGTGTCCTCTATCATCCCTTAAGATCACATACTCTGAAACATCTTCACCTGTAAGATTTACCCAAAACACAGAGACCTTCTCTGTCAAGCATCATTGTCATAGTCCAGAAACTAGTCTTCACTATAACATCTATAACACCTCCAATAAGAAATATTAAGCCAATTGCCCTTAGGAATAAGGTCATCACACATCCTTCTTCATATCATTATCTTTTATTTTTCTGATACATCTGTATAGTGTGCGTACACTTCTCTCAGTCATCATACAATTGTAATAACCTGTCTATTCACTCCACAGAAACATATGTTGACATCAGTGAAAAAACATGAATATCAATAGCATCAGTAGTACCCAAATCTGATATCATCCAAAAAAATCTATATATTTTCTTCAAAGTGATAGTTTGATGTTGCATGCTCCTGATTAAGTTGATAGTTTCTATTGTCAATTGGTCTTTTCATATTGCATGGTTAAATTCAATTAATTGTGGCCACAACCAATCGGTTTGTCATTTGAAATGTGATATTCAATTGAGATAACTATGAATTTATCTGAAGTTATATGCTCATTTCATAACACCTTTGAAGTGATTTGTTTCTTGTAAATTGTCTCTAAGGTTGTACATAGGGTTGGGATGATTTTGACTCTTGCCCATGATAGAATAAGGCACTAGTCTATATGCATATTGTATTATGGTTATTTAGTTAATTGTTCATAGTTTTGTGATATTCTATACATCTATCATTTTCAATTCATATTCATATGTACAAACATTATCTTAATAAATTAAAGCATTTTAGTTAGCATTTTGTGACATACTACTTTTAGTTAAGATTTCTTTCAAGTACCTTGCCATATTTTGAGAGAAAGAAGTTTGAAGTATACTTTATCTGCTATTAAAAGCCTTGAGATCTGGAGGATAAATCTAAGGTATAGGCCTACCATCCTTGGTACTGCAAAGTCATAATTTTAGAAGGTTCAGCCTTGTCTTGGTCAAAACCTTGTTAGTTGGCCAAATCACTTGGGTTTCCCAACATTGGATTGGAAAGTACATAGGAAACGCAATCTTTTGATTTGAGCACCAACAACTCCAACCCTCATCTTCATTCTCCACTTGATCCTTCTTTCAATTTTGACATGATTTTGGATCCTTTGATATAACATTTGGAGGGGGTCTCTTTATCTTCCAAGAAGACATTTGAGTCCTTGGAGATTGGCTTTCATGAGTCTCAAACTTCACTTGAGATGTCACATTGCATGATTTAGGTCTTTCATACTCATGTGTTAGAGATTCCTATTTTTTTTCTTGAGACATCATACATCTTGAGGATTCTTCCTATAGATTGGGGAGTACTCATTGATACACCTATGGCATTATTTCTTCTTAAAGGGAAGAAAATCATTCAGTTTTCATGGAGTAGTTTCTACATTGATCTTGGAGCATCTACCATTGGTGTACATTATACATTGAGGGGGATACATTATCTCTATTCCTACTTCCTATTTTGAGGAGACATCTTTGTCTTTGGAGGTTGATCACAATCAATTACCATTGGTTCCTTACTTGTCACCTTATATTGGGTATGTTCTTGATTGGTTCGTGACATCTTCATCAACCAAGGACATGGTGACAATTAAGCATACTTTAGAGACATCATACTTCATTTGGATTCCCATTACTTCTTCCTATCCACAATGAGAAGCATTCTCAATGCATTTGAACTTGGTCTATCTTCTTCCTAAGGGGATAAATGTTGTTTGTAGGCACTGAACTATATTTTTCCTTCAAGCACTCACCATCCTTGGAGACGATTATTCATTATGGGGGATTCTTGATTGTATATATGTGATATATGTTGTACTAGGGTGTCTTGATTACTCCATCTATCCATGCATCTTGTTTTTTTTTCATCTCTCTTTTTGGGGGAAGGTTTTTCCCATGATGTTTTCCCTATTTCCCTACTTTATGAGAGATTTAATTGCCCATGTTTTGCACTTGCATTTTGTACATGGGTACCTAACATGGCCTAGAAGTTAAGACCCATCTGTCATTGTCATCTAGCATTGTGAGTTTAAGTGCATTTCCCTAAGTTGCACTTGTGTGTGTGAATATTTTCTCTCCAAATAACCTACAACACAACACTTCAATAACTCATTGCATCAATTGTTAGTGTTAGAAAATCAATCAAATCAAACAATTGAAATTGAATTATTGCCTTCTAGTAATGAAGATTACTATCTAATTAAGATTTCTCTCAGAATTAGGCATTTAGATTAGTAATTGACACTCATGAAATGAATGATTTAAATATAATGAATCCAAATTGATGCTATTTTGATCTACAATGGATGCAATTAACCTAATTGACCAAATTATGCATCTACATGATTGATTAAGCTAAGAATTGAGATGATTTTAGATATAAAATGATAAATTCAAGATACAATTGCTATGAATGATCTACTTGAAATGAAATTAGCATTATCTAGTTGAAAATGAGAATGGATATGAAAACTAGCATTATGTCTATGAAAAATGAAGGATGGATGGATCCAAACGCCTTGATTGAGATTGGTTTTATAGATTTCCTTTCGAAGGGAAAGATTCAAATTTGAATTTTGTGGTTGAGATTCAATTGGAGATGTGTGGTTGACATTCAAACTTGAGAAATTGTGTCCTTCCATTTGATTGGTTAGTAAGTTGACTTTTAAGCCATGTTGAGGTGGAATTAGATCAATAATTAATTCGATTTAATTAATAACTCTAGTCATGTGAATTTTTTTATTTTAATTTGATTAATTAGGCTAGGATTAATTAATGAATTAATTCCTTCTTTATGTTGTATCTTTGATATTTTAACCATTTTATGAATGATTTATGATTGAATTATGTAAGAAAATTAAATTCACTCACATAATCAGGATTGAAGTATGATTTAATTTCTTGATTAGGACCTAGGGAAATTCAATTGAGATTTAGGCATCTGATTAGACTAGATCAATTTTAGGTGATTAGATTTTCCCCTCTTTGAATCAATGTGCAATCAGTACATTGATTCAAAGAACATCCAATGTCTAATGTCAATAATATTTTGATTGAGTGAACAGTTTGATATGGATCCTAATGAAACTACACACAACTTGACTGATGTTTGATGATATATTGAGACCAAAATAACCAATTTTATGTGAAGCAATGAAATTGATTACCTATCCTATATTGATGATGATGATGATGATACTGATAAGAAATAGTCAATTTGATTTGATGTGATGAATAAACTACTGTAAGAAATATTCTGAGAACTTGAACAAATAACCAACTTCATGTGAAGTCATGAAACTGATTACCATAAAAAATATTCTGAGAAGATAAACAAATAACCAGTTTGATGTGATGCAATGAAACTGATTACTGTCAAAAATTTGATCGAGATAATTAACTTGACTTGATGAAGTCAACTATGCTCTGATGTTCCAATAATGAGACTAAAAATTTGATGTAGTGTGATGAAATTGATATTCCCCTAATGATATTGAAACACTGATGCTGATAAGACCAAGCAATTTGATATGATACCTGGCGAAATTACTCATTCCAAGATTGATAGATTAATCATCAACTTGATATGATGCCTGATGAAGTTGATCCACTGACTAATGAAATTCCATTTTGATATGAAACCTAATTTGGAGATTTGATTTGATCGATAACTCAATTGATGAAGAATATTTTATGCTTATGATCGACTACTTCAATGATTGATGAAGAAGATTTAAAAAATCCACTAAAATTCACTGTTGAAAAATCCATTAAAATCCACTAATTTTTGATCAAATGATAAAGAAACAAGGTTGATGATTCTCAAGTTTAAATTTTGTCTATACTTGAATTAAAATGAAAAGTGTGCTGATCATCCCCTCTTGGAAGTGAAATCGAACAAAATCACCTAATTAACTGATTAAATGATGAACTGGCTACTTTGAAGATAGTTGCATCAAAATTTGATTTCGATTCCAGAAATATGATGGGAAAATGATGATACCCTTTTGATTGTGATTTGAGGGAATAATTTATCAAAAGATAGGCTAAAATGACCAAAAAGGGGTAAAAAAGGTCATTAATTAGGCAAAATAGGTTTAAAAGGGTGAAACACCCATTTACTATTCATTTTTACTATTGTCATTTGGAGAATCTGAGAGCTCTAGAGAGAGAAGATTTCAAGTCCTACTGCTTCAATCTAATCATACATCATTAGAGGCATGCCCACTATGGACCAACAGTAGGTCCTCCTTCCCATTCAATTAATTCATGCATTTATTGCTTGCTTTGGCTTGAAAAATGTGCTATAAAAATAGGTTTATTTTTGGTACAAACTATTTGATGTTTGTTTCTTAATTTACCATCCATGTTGCTTCGTCTACTATCAATAACCTTTCATTTTTAGGAAAAATGTCATTTACCATTCATGTTTCTTCATTCCCCATTTCCTTTTTACATTTTTGGTAGATGTAATGTCATTTTCGGTATATTTGGTCATTTACGAGATTTTTTGTGTTTTTTCCTATGAACTGTATCAGTTTTGGGATAACTTGTTGCATTTCTCAGAGTTCTATGATTTGTGGTAACTTTTCCTTCATCTAGAGATAGTGAGAATATACTTTTGCCTGAATATTGATTTTTTAGTCATTTGTCACATGTGATTGCCTTCCAAGTATGTCTACTGGTACTATTTGATTGCACTAAACCTATCTAATGATTGATGTTTGACCCTCTTTTCATTGTGCAACATGATAATGGTATTATTAGTTTCTATGATCAATATCCCAAATTATTTAGGTCAATTGGTTTTCTAACAGATGATGAGCATGGACTACTCTTACAGTTTCGAATGTTCCATTTGCTCGATATACCTGAGTATCAGGTAAACTTAGGGTTATTGACTACTCTTGCTGAGAGATGGAATTCAGAGAACAACACCTTCCACCTTCCCACTTGAAATATGAGTGTTATGCTAGAGGATTTCTATAGGATCCTTTGTAATCTAGTTGTAGGGGACATTGTGTATTATGATAAGAGGGGTCAACAAGATATTACTATAGCTCAGTGAGCCTTCAATGATCCTTCTATTAGCTGACATACCATCTCGTGGGAGTCCATGGAGACCCATTATGTGGTGCTTTCTGCTATGCTTGCTAGATTGATTAAAGTTTTTCTAGTTCTAGATTGGAGTACATAGGTTTTTTTTCTTGTGGTTTGGCCCGCTTGTTGGAGCACTTAATACATAGACCTTAGCACTTTTATTAGAGATCATGTTTACTTTCACATATTTACCATGAGCTCCATCAGGTTGTGTATAGATATGATCAGAGTATGTCTCTTGGCATGATACTATTGTAGATCTGGGCCTAGGAGCACATCCCAGTGATGAGGCCAATGGTTCCATGAGTATGAGGGGAAGAGGAGCCATATATTTACATGTATGGTAGTGACATGGTACAACCTTGATTGGAGTGACTAGAGTATCAGCATCATGTATTTGATGAAATCATAGTTGTAGTTTGGTGTCCTTATTTGGATTATTAAGAGTGGCATGAGGATAGGGTGGAGATGCCTTATATTTTCATAGGTGGGTATCTGATTGGCTGCACCTATTACATAGTTGGGTAGTTTATGGTTACCCAGATGCTTAGATAGTTCAAAAGAGTATAGCGAGCACCACAGGGTATGGAAACATATGTGAGGACTAGAGATGATGAGGTGCAATGGGGTCCCAGATCGCACTATGAGTCTACAGTACAAGAGTATGGAGAGATTTTTCTAGTGCCATGGGATAATGCTCTAGAGGTTACAGATATAAGGATGACTTGTAATTGTGCATAATACTTTGTGAAACATCCCTTACCCAGATTGATAGTTCCAGAGGAGGTTCCACCTATGTTGGATGATGGGGATGATGATGATGAGGATGAAGATGGAGACAAAGATGGATTTGGAGGGGGAGGAGACAATGAGAGGATCTAGGAAGATATTGAGAGGTCATGGAGGGAGGTCACCTTATGGGAGAGATGGAGGTAGATGTGGTGGTGGTTGAGAGAGGGTGGTAGCTTTGGTGTTGTAAGTGGTAGTGGACAAAGAATGAGGTTTCATCCTCCATCAGCTCTGAGTGATTAGGGTAGGGCAAGTCCATATGTATAGGTTCCTATTCCTCCTCATCGAGGATCATAGATGAAAATAGGGCAGAGTTCTAGATAGGCACAGGCTCCTAGTGGACAGGTTCCTTTGGTTTTTCAAACTAGATACATTCTAGCACATAGAGATATAGGTGATGTAGCCACCATTGCCAGATTATGATAGGAGAGGACACAATCAAGGACCTAGATAGTAGTGTTATAGGAATAGATGGGAGACAAAGATAGAGCCTTGCTAGTATGACCATAGAGAGGGATAGGGCCCAGAGAGATGCAACATTAAAGTGCAATAGAGAATCCTATTATCAGGCAGCATACTTCATGACTATTCCATATCCTATTGCTAGAGTACCTCCTCATTCACAAGTAGTTGTGCAGTCACAGGGTGTAGTTCCAACACCAACGAGATAAAATGCACCCCATCTGATAGATGGGGTCCAAATGTAGGAAATAAGGCATGCTATATCATGTTGTGTCTCCTTTTTTTATGTTCTCTAAAGCCATGATGTATCTTGATGTATAGGTCTCTAATGTACGATAGACAAATAATATATTTTATTGACATGTGATGACTGATACATCCACCATTTTGATCTTAGTGTACCTTTATATACTAACATTTACATGCTTATGATATATGAGATGTAGTTCTATGTGATTCATTTGTGATCTTTTATGAGATGCTTTTATGATGATTTTTATATAGGATGATGATGATGCTTACATTCTTATTTTTTTTATGATATGGATGTAGATGTACATGCAATGTATACATTGAATTTGATATGATTATGAGATGTCTTATATTGATGCATTTCATCTTTATCCTTTGTGAAATGATAATGATAATGATAATGATAATGATGGTGCACTGAATATGCAATGGAAACTATTTTTTTTCTATACAATGCAAAATGTTGATGAGATGTATGATGCATATGGTTTTGTTTTTGTTTTAATGATGCACATGCTTGATACCATGCATATGAATTGAAAATGTTTATATTCTGAGATATCATTTATGCAAATGAATGTAATGCACCATGGATGAAATTGATAGGTAGATGGTACATGTTATGGATTTATTATGCAATGTTACTAACATGTGATACATGTATGTTTTTGTGCTAGTATTGTAAGATACTTGATCATGTGTAGATTTATGTGATGATGTCACCATAATCGATTGAATTTCTGATATTTATGTTATTCCCTTTTAGATTTTCCCTCACAAAGATAGGCATGATTAGCTCAATCAAGACAAAGGACTGCAATACTAAATAAATGTGGTCTATTATGCAAATTTCATGAGTGTTTGATCTTTAGTTAGCATTTCATCATTGAGTGTTTTGTAATTTAGAAGTAGATATGACCACCACTGGTACATAGTTAACCATTATGATACAAATGTTGTCTTCTTCTTGTTTTTAATCAAGTACAATTACCACTAGTACTTAGGCAATTATGATGATATGAATGTTTTGCAATGTGATATAAGCATCAAGATATGTAGAATCATGATGACCTGAGTATCATTTGCAATAATAGACAAGGAATAATATTCCCAAGCTCTATCTAGGTACAAATATTTGGATTCAAGGTATGTACAGTGTACCACAAATGTGGAGGCTCTTATCATCGACACCCAAATTATCTGACCTTTGATTTCATCAGAAAAATATCCCACAAGCAGCAAAAAAAATATCACATTCCTTCCTTTTCCTTGTAGTTCTTTAACATCATGGAAGTCCTCAAGAAATATGACAGTAAACAATCAATGATATTTCAACAAACAAGGAATGAACTCCTTCCTATATCTATTACAGATATTTGATGTTGTCTTAGAGTCTAAATATTATGCATTATGATCCTTATTGGATACATAAATATTTCTCATCATAGGCATTACAAAATATTTGTCCCATTGGCATTGTTGGGATACATCCTACAAGATGAAACCAAAGAAAACATCTTGCTCCATTCCCTTACTTCTCTAGTACAAAGACATCATAGAGTTTCTTGGGAGACATGATAAGATAAAATTGAATCAACATATAGAAAATAAAGAAAAAATGTCATATCTTCATCGTTGCTTCTCTAGTACTATTGACATCATTGAGTTACTCCAAAGATACCAACATCAAAATCAATGGCAAGACCATCCATTGATAGTTTGTTGAGAAATAACTTTGTTTTTTGAGTGGTATTGAGAAACACTGTTGTTTTGTTTTTCAAATGATAGATGAGAAACTTTCTTGATAGGTCTAATTACAAGATTGACTAGTCATGAGATGATTAAAAACTTTCCCCAAGTTAAAGGCAACAAGTGGTGTTGATGAAACACCTTTTCTGAGGTGGTGTTGATGAAACATCATTTAATGAAGTGGTGTTGATGAAAACATTGTTGTTGAATTGGTGGTGATGAAGCATCATTAAGTAATTTACCCCTAGTGATATATGACTATCCTAAGGATAAGACATGACACGACTCCAAGCCATAGTTATTAGGATACATGACCAACTGATATGTACAAGGATGCAAAAGCATTGATAGATATATACAAGCGACAAAGCTGATGCATGCAAGATAATCTAGACAATGTATTGATAGATGGAGCAACTTATTAAAAGTAACACCTAATTGCCAAGTTTTCACTACTTGGATTTTTATTTATATTTTTTCTACCAAGGTGCCTGTTTATGAGGTTTTCATCAAGGCACTTTTTCTTGTTTTTGGTTTTTTTGTACCTTTTTCTCTTTTTTATTTTTTTCTTAGTATCAAGGCACCTGTTTGCCAGGTTTTCACCAAGAATACTACTTATTTCAGGAATTTGTCTGATGTTTTTGTTTTTCTTCAGGATCATTTTCCACTATTTTTGGATTATTTCAGGAACACTTTCTGTTGTTTTTTGAATTTTCACAGGATCAATATCTGTTGTATAAACTTCTGACTTCAGGATGTCAAGAATAGAATTTCTTCAAGTGGATTATGTTGATTGGATCTAGAAGTACATATCCTTCTGGTGTTGAGTGTTGATATGCTCCATATCCAAAAAAATTTGTGATGATGAAGGGTCCCAACCAGTTGGGTTCAAATTTTCCCTTCTATTCTCTGTGTTGCTGATTTTTAGGATTTTCTCTCGATACAAGATCTCCAACTTGAAATTCTTGATGACAGAATTTCTTGTTGTAACCTTTACAAATCAATTTTTTTATATACTTGTAAATGATCAAATGCCTCTTTTCTATGCTTATCCTATAGTTCTAGCTCTTGAATCTTTTTGTTTGATAGTTCTTAATTGTTACAAGCCCTTGCAATTGCATGCTTAGAGATGGAATTTCTTCTTTAATGGGTAATACTAATTATAATCCATATAAAAGAGAAAAATTCATTTCCCCCATTAACATTGTGATACTATTATTTTAGGCCCATAATGTTAGATTCAACTATAGATACGAGTATTTTCCTAATTTTTTACTGTTCTATGCAATATTTTCAAAATTGTTTTGTTTGAAGCTTCATCTTGTCCATTACCTTCTAGGTAGTATATCAAGGAACAATGTTGTTTGATTATGAATTTATCACATAATTCATGTATATCCTTTTTTTTAATTTTCCCCTATTGTCTATCATAATTGGAGAGGGGATTCTATACCTATAGATGATGTAGTTAAGGATGAACATACACACTTGTTTTCCTATCGCCTTAATCAAAGGAAAGGCCTCAACCCACTTTGGAAAGTACTATGTGGTTGTGATGATAAATTTGTGTCTATTGGATGATGAGGGATATATTTGACCAATGGGATAAAAGGCCCACTATTGAAAAGGCTAGTGTGTAATAAATGGTAATAACTCCCTTTCTAGAGCATAAACCAAGTTTCCATGTGGCTAATACTTTCTACAAGACTTGGCATATTGAAATGCTTATTTTTCCATGTTAGGCCAGTAATACCCCACTCTTAGGAGTTTCTTAGCTAACGAAAGACCATTCAAATGAGATCTATAAATACCTTCATGGACTTCTTGCAATGCACATTCAGACTCTTCATGTTCTAAACACCTAGGTAGAGTACCATCTAGACTGCGCCTATATAAGTAGTTAGCTATGATTAGATAATGTGATGCGTTTTAGATAAGGTTTCTTTTCTCATTTTTAGATAAGCCATCAGGGATGATTTAGTCACTTAAGTAAGAATAAATTTGTCTATATCTAGAGGAATCATGACACATAATTGAACATACTATTTGGGAATCTGGGTAATCATAGGTAGGAAAGGGGAGTTCTTCCACCAGGAAGTCATAGAGGAATTGATGTTCTTCTATTTGTAGTATTGAGGCTACAATAGCCATGACATCAACTACCTTGTTCTCCTCTCTGGGAATCTATTGGAAAGTGATAAACACAAAATATTTCTTCAATTCATCAACCATCCTTTTGTATGGCATGATATTTTCATCTTTTTATGGTACTGATTGTTGATATGATTGACTATCAATTGTGAATCTCCATAGATGTGTAATTCTAAAATCTTCCATTTTGTTGGTGTTATATCTTAAGACTGATGTTAGGAGTGGTTAGCTCCAAGTATGAAAGCTTTGTAAGATAATTGGACCAACTATAGGGGCAAACCGCCCTCTGCACTTCTGGCTCTACAAAACCAAGGTGGGTGCACCTAATCCAAACTAAACTCAATTCTTTACAATGCCTTCTACTTCTCGCTTTGAACACCAAATAAATGGTAAGTAATTACTAAATTCCAACCTAGCATTCATTGACTCCTCACTACCATGATAGGATAAGAACAATAGCTATAAAGTAAATAATTTGGGTAACGAGTTTGATTATATTTAGGGACAGAATATAGCCAAACTTATCAGACATATATCTCCACAGAATATACTAGATCTAGATCAGTACCTTATCCATTGGGAAAACTCCTAAATACAATACTGAAACTGAAACAACCTTTGGCATAGATTCAAAGCCATAAACATTAAATTTCTCATTCTACACACTATAAGATCCTTTAAATAGATAATCAAAATAGAATCAATGTAATATCCAAAGCATTTTAATTTGATCTAAGATCAAAGGCTTATGGAATACACATATGTATAAGAAATACTTATACAATAAGATAGAAAACTTACAAATCAATATATAACACAAAGGAGAGACTTAAGTCTAAGAAAACATATATTAAGTATGATGAAATCTTGTTTCTGCAACAGTATCACAAGGAAATATATAGTACAATAATATGCAAAGATCATACAACTTTCTACCCTACTTTAATATAGTCTGAACAACATCTGTTATATCCTAGACTAGAAACAAATACAAGCCTTAATATTTTTACAATATTCTCCCAATTCTCCAGCCCTTTCTAAATGGTCTTGAATATTCCTTTATAGGAATAGGAATGCAACAAGATTCAAACCATTTAGGGTTAGGGTTTACAACTATTTCATGCAAACATTCAATTTTGTGATTAATTTTAAACCCTATCTCTCTTCAATCTATGAAAATATGATATGCAACCACCATATATATTTGGGATGTGAACATAGTACCCTAAGGTGCGAGAACTTTCATGCCATGAAGAGGATAGTAACTAATCATAAATGAAAAAAAGACCAGGCGGTGCTATATGCATTTATCCTCTGATACAAAACCATTACCTATTAGGTCTAGACATAAATGCATTCTACCATATCAGATTTCAATCCCTACACCTTTCAACATCTATGCAAAGTTGATCCAGCAAGTCAAACTGATTCATTAATAGATTTGAGATCAAATATTTGTATACCGCCATAAAATTCTACTGAGAAAAATTTAAATATTTGAAAAGTCATTACAACGATCATAGGTGGAGTGTCAAGATCAAGCCTCATCACAATTTTAAAACACATTCATAGTTCTTCTTAATTTACCCAGGCTCAAGATCTGATCTAGACACATGGAACATTGTCGTAATGCCTTATGCACTAGATCATGATCATCTTGTCACTGAGTCTTTGTGCCTGCCAGATGATCTTCTTGAACTTAATGTCCTCTTAACCTATTACCCTGACTAGCATCTAACTCATCTTAAACCTCTGGTCCTAAAATTCCTCTTGTCTCCAAGTCACCAGATGATTCCTCTAACCCTGATCTTATCCCGAGATCAAGCGCACATCACACGATCAAGACAAAATCTATGGATATCGCTAGATCTGTGAAATGTTTCAAGACTTTGAATTTATTTGGAAATCACATGCAAGCCACAAATATTGAACATAATGAATGGTCATGATCTTCCCATAAAATCTGTGCTTAACCCAAAGTTACCTTGCCCTGACTCTGAGTCTATCTAGAGATTTAGAGATAATTATATCTCTGAGTCGCTCAACTTTTTACTTAACTTGAGTTATATTTAGAGATCATGTAGAGCCTTTTGATTAGATTTGTATCTACAATTCTGATTTAATATTGGCTAGCCCATCTTGGTTTAACTTAACCCAAGCTTTATTTGGAGATTACACGATGAAAGGGATCTCTGATTCGCTGAATACATACAATAACTTTGGGTTAATCATGAGATCATGCACCAACCATAAGATAAATACATGAAAAGAACTTAATCGATGGCTCATGGTGAATCTCCAAATATTCTTTTACTTGACCATTTCATTACAAGATTACAAGACAGCCATAAGATCATCATCTAAATCGATGACCTATTCTATATCTCAAGACTTTTCATGATATTAGAAAAAAAATTGCAAGATCTAGCGCTAGCCACATGATGAAATTTGCATCCATGGTCCTTGTTAGATCACTGAAGAAACTCCTAAACTTGAACTTGATCTAGTAAGTTAGTGACAAGTGTATGATTAGAAAATAGACATGACAAGATCAACGGTGCACACAAAATCTTGGAAAGAAATGGAATATTCGATCTTGGTTGGGAGATTGGGTGATAAACACAATGTAAAAGCAAACATGACTTAAAAGACTTTTAAGTGGATCAGAAAAGGTAACAAGAAATTAGAAAAAGTTTAGCCAATAATTTTGATACAACAAGACTTAGGGCTTTCAGCCAAAGGCCAAAATAATTGCAGAGACATGGAGAGAAAGCTGGGAACCATGAAATTTTAGCTAGTGCTAACAATGGCTCTGTTTGGGGATGTATGCCTCTTGTAGGCATAGAAAGGATTCAGGATGTCTGGGATAAATAGAGCACCTACTAGAAAACACTAAACCTAACCTAAAGTGAGAAACTTAAAAAGAAAGAATATTTACAAAGTTACTTGTTCATGGATTTTTTTTATACTTCAAGAAAAGTAGAACTTCGGGAACTATCCATGAATCGACAATTATAAGATATTTCCAATCAAATATTTTAAAATGTATGAATTAGAACCCCACCTATTATCAATTATGGATTGGCCTAGCCAAATAGGCTCAAATTTAGCATGTTTTCCTTTTCCCTCCATTTTGACATTCCACATTAAAACTATATCATCAGTTTCAAACTTCCTAGCAGTAGTTCTCTTGTCAAATAGATCTTTGCCTTGTAATTGCAATTTGACATTCATGTCATGTGCTTCCCTTCTTGACTCATGAAGCTGCATCAGATCCTCTAATCTAACTCTCATATCATCATCTAGCTCATCATCATATGTTTGGATGAATTTATACATCTATAATAAATTATTCTAGGGTAATCTAATACGAATACCATAAAATAATTCAAAAGGTGCACATCCAATAGCCTTTTTTACTGTTACTCCATCTTCCCACAGAGCAAGCTATAATTTTGAATCCCAGGCTTTCTTATTAGTATCCTATACTCTTTTGATAATATTTATCAAGATTTTGTTACTGGATTCTGCCCGACCATTCCCTTAGGGGTGATATGGGGAAGAATAATTTTTTTAGATCCCATATTGCTAATAGAAGTTACTGAACTCATCTGATCTAAAGCACATAGCATTGTCCACCACAATGGTCTTTGGACAACCAAATCTAGTCAAGACATTTTGCAACATAAAATCAATCACAACCCTACTTGTGGATCTTTTGGTGGGAATTGCTTCAACCCACTTGGTAAAGTAGTCAGTTGCCACTAGGATCCATGAATGAACCTCACTAGACTTATTAGAGATCTCACCAATGAAATCCATTCCCCTCTTCTGAAAAGGTGCCTCAACTGTAATAGGTTTCAAGGGAAGATTCCCACCAAACTTTAGTTTTCCTGAAAATCTCTAACAAGCATCATATTTTCTAACATAATGATGGGAATCCTTGAAGATTGCTGGCTACCAAAAACTAGATATGAAAATCTTATGGGCAGTAATCTTAGCCATGTAATGACCACCACATGCACCATCATGCATTTATTTTAAGAGATCCTTAGATCTATCATGATCTATGCACTTGATAAATACCCCTTCATTGCTCCTCCACCATAATTGTCCTTGAATTACTGCATACTTGAGAGCATGTAACTTGACTGTTATCCTTTTTTTTCAGCCATGTCAGGGGGAAGCACCATATTCTACAAGTATCCAATGATATCCTTGTACCATTCAAAACAATCCATATCAAAAACATAATGTATCTTCTCCTCTTCTAGCATATCAATATGATTTGCATCTAACTTGCTTTGAGCCATGAGTTTAGCAAGTCCTAGACTTCTTACCATCTTAGTGATATGAATGTTAATATTAAATTCTTGGATCTTGTTTATCCATCTACATCTCTTCCCTAAGACTTCTTGTTAGAATAAGATGTCCTTTACAATAGCACTTGGCACATAAAAAATTATGGTTGCTCCTACCAAATAGCATCTAAATGATTTAACAACCCTAACCAAAGCATAGGCTTGTTTCTCCATGATATCATACTTTAGTTCTACTTCTTGTAAAGACAATATGTCCTAAAATCTTTCCCACTGTTACCCCAAATACACACTTCTTTGGGTTAAAGGAAACCCCATACTCTAATGCTCTTACAAAGATATTCTCGAGATGATCATAATATTGATCTTCTTTCGCAGAGTAAGTAGTAAGATCATCTTGATAGATCGCCAAAAAATTGTTTATAAAATCTGCAAACACCACATCCATGGCTCTCTGAAAAGTAGCCTCAGTATTTGTCAGACCAAAAGGAATTCTGACATACACATAAGTTCCCCAGGGTGTAGTGAATGTCATCTTAAACTGTTGAGATTCCTTGACCTTGACCTAATTATACCCTAAGAATCCATCCAACATGGACATCAACTCAGACCCACTGACTCTTTGCAACATTGCTTCCATGTTGGGCAATCCATAATTGTCCTTCAAAGAATTAATATTTAAGTTTCTAAAGTCTACACATACTCTGATGTCTCCATTTTTATTTCTGACTGGTACCAAGTTAGATACCATGTTGAATGACTTTTAGGCTTTATGATTCCAACATCCCTCATTTTCTTTAATTCTTCTTGCATCTTGGGTGCTAGAGTAGGATTGACAGGTCTCAAGTTTTATCTAAAAGGCTTAGAGCCTTCTTTTAATGGAATCTCATGTTGGAAAACATCTTCTCTATATGATTTTAAGTCATCATAAGAACATGCAAAAAAATTTCTATATTTTCTAAGAAGATCCAACAATGAATCTCTAAGCTTGGGAGATGTCTTCCTACCAATATACACTTTTTTAGGATCTTGATCTATTCCTATTTTTACCTCCTCCAAGTCCTTAGGTTTTCTCATAGTATTTGCAGAGAAAGGCTCATCCTTGTTATCAAAGTCTCTGACAAGTACAACCAAACCTCTGGGAACCTTATTTGATTTTAGTTAGAGAACCTCCCTTCCAAGAATATTTTATTTTCCATCTAGGATCTCTACAAAACTAGTAAAGGCCATCTCTTTATTCCCAAAGTTAGATTCACAAGATAGGAATCTCAATATATCCTTGTCATCATCAAAGAATTACCAATTTTTAGCATTATTTGGAATAGATGGTCTTGATTGAATCTCTATCTTATAGATTGTCATGCCCACAAATTTACACCCAAAAAGGAAACCTTTTTTTCATGGTTGAAATAAAGTCTAAAGGAACAGAGTTAGTGGTTTACCAAGTGGTAGGGTTAAGGTTGCAACTAAACAGAGTGTGCTAGGTTGCAACATGATAACGCTTGTAGATTCAAGGGGATAAGGTCCTCATGACAACATCCCTCAACCCTGAAATTAAAACTAGTTTTAGCTATACAAGTTCACTAGAGGGACTCTCTTATGCCATTCCAGATTTGGCAACTAATGTGTTATCAAAATTTATTTTCCCTAAACCATAGTTAGAATTCTCATAAATAGCCTTACTAATGTTTAGTACTATCTAATTCAAGGGAATGTAATAATAATTTTACTTAACAAGGGTTTCTACAAAATACTATTTTTACGATGGCCAATATACTAGCCATGTATATTGGTCTCATAAAAATAACATTTCGGGTTAAAAAAATAATTTATTTGACTGTTAATTGATGACTAAGTAAAATTCAATCCTTAATTGGTTTTACATTAAACAATCTTAATAAAAAAATCCTCCAAGATTCTCCTTCCATTACCATATATACAAACTCAAAAACAATACTAATTTACATTCTTAATTTAATTAATAAAGTTCTTACTACAAGGATTCTAACGATTATTATCTACTAAATTAATTAATTTAGATGTTCTAAGCTTCACCCAAAGTTTGTTATTTCAAACATATTAACATTCTCATTGATCTCATTAATCATAATAATTCCATAGTGTATAATCCATTTAATCTATTTTAAGTGTGACTATCTTAGCTCTTATGTTAATATATTTAAAATTCACTCAGTAAGGCCCTACCGTTAATAAATGTATGACTAGTCTTGACAATTTATTTTCTTATGTTTTATCAAAAATCTTAATATAAAATTTTCCCCTACGGTCCCTCTTTTTAAAATATAGGTTAATTAAAATAGTCATTTTATTTAAAATTAACATTTCAACTTTTACAATTTCTAATATTATTTAACTTTCTAAATCATATCTTACCCATGAATTAATTTTGCCATAATCTTATAGATAATGATGTTTAAATTATTATAATAATAGAAAAGATTGTTAATTTAAATATCTTAATTTCACATATAAAAATAATAACTTCAAACAATAAATTCCTTAAGTCATCTTATTAATAAATTTAGAAATGGATAAATTCTAGTGCAAACTAGCTAACTGAAAAATAAATAAGAAAAAGAAAAGCTTCCCACCAAAATCATTTCTTTTTAAAAAATTGAAAAATCATTTCCCTCTCAAAAATGCATTCCCTAACCCTAATTTGAAATTAGGGTTAGGCTCTAAAATAAGAAGTAACAAAAAACACTTTTCTACCAAAATTTCTTCTCTCTTTTTCTCTTCTACAAACCCTAGCTTTTTTTTTTGTTTTCTATGAATGCGTTGTTGTAGGTTGCAGGTCTGAAGAACAACAATGGAGGCCAAGGATGGAGATTCTTCTCAACATATATACATTTAGATATATGTATATACTTTCATTTATGAAATTAAATATATATATATATATATATATATATATATNATTTATAAAATTAAATATATATATATATATATATATATATATATATATATATATAATATGGCTTATGTCTTAAACCCCATGGAGCAGATTGAATGTTATTATTGCTGGCTGTGCGGAATTAAAACAGCCCCTGCATTTCTTTTTTTGTTGAAGGGGGAACAAGGTTGAGAGAGGGGGGTGCGGGCCTTCCCTTTCGCTATGGTGGCACCGCCCCATAGCCCCACCACAGTCGGCGACACTACGCAACAACTTTTGGGCGCAAATTTTTGGGCATGACATAGATCCCTGCAAAAGTAATGTTCTCAGGCCTTAAAGAAATATTATCTAGCAGATCTACCATCTTGTTCTGACTCCTATCCATCCAATCAATTCCAAATGCATCAAAGATTTCTATTTCATCCTAAACGTAATTCCTATATTATTTTAGTCTTTGATTCTTCGAAGCATACTTGGATCTTATTTGAGAGATAACCAAATTAGATTCTCCAATAACTCTAATACATCTAATCTTGTGTCTTGAGGCTAGCCTCAATCCTATTAATATGGCCTCATATTCTACAATATTATTAGTGCAGGTGAATAATAAATAAAATTAGAACTTGTATGTCTTACTACTAGGAGATATTAGTAAAACTCCTGCATTAGCTCCTTCTTTTGAGCTTGCACCATTAAAATACATTGTCTATAAGTCATCCTTATTTGCAAGGTTGTCCTTCTTTATTAACAACATGTGTTGGACATTTCTCTCAACTTTATTGTCTTGCACTTGAAAAGATCCAATGTCAGTATCAAAGAAGCAATTCATAGCTTCATCTTCTCTCTCCTTAATCATATGTGGAGTTCTCATTTGTCTAGATACCTTGATTTTTTTACCAAATATGTCAAATGTTGCAAAGGATAGATCACACTGGATACTTCCTCCCATTGAGGCACTCCATTTCCTAGATAATAACATTCCATGTTGAGGTGGGATGTCAACTACTAGAACACTCATTTTTAATACCTTCTCTAGATATGCAACAAGTGTAAAAGGAAAAGCCTTAATAGTACCTACGACATGCACTTCTCTTGATTCCATTGCTTGACATCTGCCATGTGGAATATCTACGTACAGTCCCATTGATTTCATTATTTCTTCAAGCATGATTGTATTAGATGCTCTTGAGTCAATCATGCAATTCTTCAGCATCTTGCCATTGATAACCAATGTTAGGAAGAAGGGTTCCACAAATCCCAAACGGGTAGTGACATGATTTATGTTTAAGAAAATCTGAGGGATCTTGGAAACAATCTCATATGATTCTTTTCCTTTTCTATCAGGTTTCTCTTTACTATTCCCTTTCTTCTAACTCTTTTCTGACTTCATGGCTCTTGTGGAGGAAATACTATTTATCCATGTCAAATATCTCTCCTTATATGGAGCTTTAACTATGATATCCCATGTCAATAGGAGTATATTTGATATCAGAGGTATCTTGTTTGCTAGTGACAATACTTCTATCCTCACTTTGGATAGCCAAGCCTAGCTCAACTATTTTAGCATCTTTTGGAATAGAAGAAGGAAAAAACCCTGGTGTCTTTTCTTTAATCTTATGCACAAGAATTGGACAAATTGGTTTGTCTTTAGTTCATACTTTTATCCCTTTTACACCCTCAACAAGTTTCTCTTTTTCTTGTGTCTACTTAGGGTTTTCTTTTGTCTCTTTGACTAATATACTAGATGGTTTTCCATCTACATCACCAACTGTCCCATTCCTCAACTTATAGTTACTTTGTGCTTGAGTAACCAAATTTTCTATGATCTGAGCCCTTTCTACATCTTAAGGTATTCTTTCCATAAAAGGATCCTTTCCCCTTGTAGCATTACACCTTATTGTATCAGTTTTTGCTTCCTTTTCATCAGATGAAAATGTATCCTGATCCTCAACCTGATCATCAGAATCTTCATTTTTCAAGTCTTCAAAAGCCATTGCATTCCCAACAACATCATAGATTTCTTCTTCATATTCTCTTTCTTGTTGGGTCTGACTTGGATACATCTTCAAATAAACATCACAACAAGCAGGATTGTGTGGGGATTCATAATCTTCACACCAATAATCCTCACTACACATGTTATCTAAATTTCTATGAAGAGGTTTAGGAGTTCTATCATTAGGTATGTCTTTCTTTTGTGGGATAATAGGTTTCCCATCCTTAAATTGGGTACCATAGGGATAATTATGCATCCTAGGTTGTTGATTGAAATTTTTATAAGATGGCCTGTTATTATTTGGAAATCTAGGATTCTTACTCTCTCTAGTCTTAGGTCCTTTATAGCACTTAAAATATGGTTCATATTGACCTCCTCTTTAGGTTTGGCATTTGAAAGTTTGTCTAATTATTTCTTAGCAGGCTTCCCATCATCTCTTATACCCAATTTTTTGGATACTCTCCTATTAGTTTCTATATTGACAGTTGTTTTATAAGCTTCCCTTATAGTCCTTGGATTTTTGTCTCTTAAGATGTATCCCTTCTTAGAATCAAATGCATTGATGTAAGTGGCTAAACAAACCTTGTCATCAAGCCTCATAACCTGGAAAAGCTTGTGCATAGCCCTTTGAAATCTTATGTTGAACTCTACAACATCTTCATTCTGATTCTTCTTGATATTATTGAATCCATTTAACATGAGTCCTTCATTGGTCTTATCACCATATTTATCCTTAAAGAAATCAATTAATTCATCCGTAAATTTTTTCAAATGTTCTTCACATGTGATTACATTATTCCCAGCAAATTTAGGAATCTCTAAGTTCACTTGGAACTACATTAGGATAACCAAGGATGCAATGGAAAAAAAATGCTTGTACCTTTTTGCATGAGTGGGTTTTCATTGAGATAAATCATTGACTTGAGAAGTAGAGGCTTTATCATTTGAAGTTGTAGCTCCTTCCATACCAAGATGAACAAGTTTTGTCATCTATTTGAGAAATTCGGCCTTCTTCTTCATCTCCAAAGGAGAAACTTCCAACTCTGCCTTCTCAAGTTCTTTAGCTATGATCTCCTTTTCAACTCTAGTGCTTTCAAGATCTATGTCTAATTTAGACATTTTATCTAGTGGGACCTTGAAACTGTTGGATTCATTTATTGAAACCCCTGCCATTCCTTTCTTTCCCTTACCTTTAGGGCCTTGATAATTAGCCACTTGAATGAAAGGTTCCTCTTCAAATATCTAAGGATTTTCAACATAATTCATTTCCTCCAACTCTAGAAATTTACTCATTCTTTTCTCAAGTAAAACATGGTCCTATCTAATCTCATTTTCCCTTTGATTTTCTCTTTGTTGTCTGATGGCCACTTGCTCCTTGATTCTTATTTCTACTTCAGCACATTTTGTAACCATACTATCAGGAGCTGGAAGGGTAGAAATAGATTCCTCTTCCTCTCTCTCATTGGGATAACTATAATCTCCATAAATTCCTAATCCCACATTGGCAACCTCTTCATATTCTGATGCATTTCCTTCATGGCTACGGTGGACTAGTATTTCTTCTCTAATATCTTACCCTTATTTTTCATTTTGAGGGAGATTTCTATTATCATTCACTCTTCTTGACTGATGAACATTAAATGTAGTTGGGAACTCATCTCCCAACCTATTTTTTGGATGTCTCTTTGACCAAGACTTGGTGCCTCTATAACTCATATTAGAAAATGTGTGACATAATGATTTTTAATACTCAGTACTGCTGCAAATATACTCAGAGTTTCCACCCAACACATGTTGGGATCACAACACTAACCAATATGAATAATTACAAATAGATAACTCTTCAATATTAAACAAATGACAAAGGACTAGACTTGAGTAACACTATGAAAAGAAACCAATATATCTTAAGAATAATGTTAGGAGTGGTTATATCCAAGTATGAAATATCTGTAAGATAAGTGGACCGACTATAGGGACAAGACTTCCCTCTCCGCTTCTGGCTCTGCAAAACCAATGTGGGTACACCTAATCTAGACTAAACTCATTATTTACAAAACCTTCTACTTCTAGATTGAACAAAAGATAAATGGTAAGTAAGTACTAAATGCCAACCTAGCATTCATTGACTCCTCACTACCATGATGGGATAAGAACAACAACTATAAAGTAAAGAATTTTGGTAATGAGTTTGATTATATTTAGGGACATAATATAGCCAAACCTATCAGACATATATCTCTATAGAATATACTGTTAGAATAGTCCCAAAAGGATAACTGGGAGGGGGGGTGAATCAGTTATCAATTAATTTAATTATTTTCCTTCTTTAACTTCAAAATACAACAAAGTAAATGCTTAATCAGATAACATAGTACACAACACACAATTTGATTATGGGGAAACCAAATGGTAAAAGCCTTGGTGGGAATTAGCACCCACAATGAACTATACTTGTTTATAGTAATCCCTGTTAGAAGATATCTCAACCCTGTTAGGAGTTGTACTTTACAATGCAATAAGTATAGTGACCTGGTTAAGGGTCAGACCCTGTTAGGAGTCTTTAACAAATAACTCTATTAGGGGTGGTGGACTCACTGTCCAAAAGCTCATTCCTTGATGGTGAAGGCTACAACCTTCTGTATAACAGATATGCACTATATCTGATGATGACCTATAGATTAGACCTACTATCTTGATTAGTTCCAGTGTATTACAATATTTTAATTCTCTTCACATAGACTCTTGATGAATGAACCAACTCTGATAATCTTCTCTGTACATCTTTCTTCTCTTTTCGTATCATTCACACTTAGCGTGTCACATTTGACTTGCTATAAGTATCTTCCTCAAAGTATGAGATCATGGGACCTATAAGAAAACTCTTCATAACATCCTTGTTGGCTCTAATAAGCATGCAAGCATTATTACAACCACGCAAGTATAAACTGAATAGACAAGACACTTCACTAAGTCAGCCTCACCAAATTAACTCTAACTTTGCAATCTTCTTGAAACACATTTGGTGCCTTTAGATTAATATCATCAACTCATAACTAATCATGAATATACACACACATATACTAAAGATAGGCACAACTCAAGAAACATGTGATATACATCAACCCTAAATAGTTACACTTCCAGAACTGTAACTGCCAATAACAGAATTACATAACTTGACTGAAACATCATATCTGGATCTACATGTATGAACATAACATCATAAACATGTCAAAAACATGTATCTAACCATGCAAGTCTTCATGTCATCATTCTGATAAGTACATACAGAATTTCTACTATGTATTATATGTTGTCATCAATGACAAACATACAATTAATGAACTGCTCAAAATCAAATCTCAAATAATCTCCCCCTTTGACATTCATGGAAACATATGATATAAAAAACATCCTCTATTCATAGTGTCCTCTTTATTTTACAACCTTCTCATTATCCTCATCAAAGATTTCTCTAAATTGTTGCAGTTCCTTTGTCTATGTTTTTGTTCCATGTATATACTCCCCCAGAGTATATGCTCCCCCTTAGTACATACTCCCCCTTACTATATACTCCCCCTTTGATATCAATGGCAAAGGGCACCATAGATATTTAGGCACAAGTACTACTCTAGAAGTAGAGTAGTCAACCATTCATCAATCACTTAATGACTGATGTTCTTTCTGCTTCTTCTAAACAGACTCAAGAGAGGGAATTACTCCCAACTTCTCCCTAAGATACTCAAAAGTATCCTTTGATAAAGACTTTGTGAAAATATCTTCCAACTATTCTTTGGTGTTCACATAGTCCAATTTAACTTCTTTGTCTGCAACCTTTTCTCTTAAGAAATGGTGCTTGATCTCTATGTGTTTTTTCTTTGTGTGCATCACAAGGCTCTTAGACATGTTGATAGTGCTAGTATTATCACAATGAATAAAAATAGGATAATCAACCTGAATACCAAAGTCTTTAACCATCTGATTGATTCAAACCATGGTTGAACAATTCAATGCTACTACAACATATTCAACTTCTGCTGTTGACTGAGAAATATAGTTCTACTTCTTACTTATCCAAGAAACCAACCTGTCTCCAAGGAATACTACTACTCCTAAAGTGATCTTCCTATCATCAATACAACCTACCCAATCTACATCTGTATACATATGAAGTTTTACATTCTCTAATTTAGGATACCATAAACCATAGTCTATAGTTCCCTTTAGATATCTGAGTATCCTCTTGATTTCCATTAGGTGATTCTGCTTGGGTTCAGCTACAAATATTCCAACAATGCCAACTACATTAGATATATCAGGTCTAGATTGAGTTAGATAAATGAGTTTACCAATCATAGATTTGTACAATGTTTTATCAACTATTGTGGAATCATCATCCTTTGAAAGCTTGCTTCATGTTATCATGGCAGTGCATACTGGCTTATAGTCTTCCATCTGGAAGGTTTTCAATATTTCCTTCACATATTTTGACTGATTAATGAATATACCTTTATCTGTTTGTTTTACATTTAGTCCCAAAAAGTATTTTATAGGACCAATCATACTCATTTTGAATTCATTCTGCATTTCTT
>MU225068.1:1568845-1582530 GCA_018584345.1 Thuja plicata
CATAAACAAGAACTCAATAAAGGATACATGGAGTAAACCAAAAACTTCATACAAGACTTAACACAAAAACTCCATGAAAAAACCCATGAAGTTGAAAACAATTACATAAACTCTATGAAAATAAAAACAATAACATAAAATTTAATCATGGTTCTCTCAAACTATGAACAAATGCAACAATGAGTACTCCTAACTATGCTAATAAGGAAACTCACCTCAAATCTAAGCAATGGTAAATGTAAGGTGGTTTGTGAAGAGCTTCTCCTTCTCATCCTTCCTCCTTCTCTCAAGTCTTACTCTGACAAAGGAATATGTCTCTAAAAGTAGAGAGTGGGTGTGTACCCAAAACTCCCTCTAAGGCCTTCCTTAAATAGGCATTCTTCCTAAAAATATCAGGAGTCATAAATGGAGGGAAGACTCTAATCCATCTACTCTCCCCACTTGCCTTCTTCATAAATAGACTTAAATTTTTGCAAGGAAATAAGGGATGGCTTAACCAAAGTCTTCCAACTCTCCAAATTCGCCACTTCTCAAAATAGTGACTTTAGGGGAGTCATAAATGAGTTTCAAGACACTTAATGGGCTGAAAATGACCCCTAACCCCTAAGGTACCAAGTGGGGTAGTTAATTTTGATCCTAGTTACTCCCTAGGATTCCAAATGACCCTTCTAAACTCTACCCAAGGTTAACTCTCGAAAATCCAACCTACAACACTAAATATAATCTCTCTTGACTCAATCTCATCTCAATCTCATCTTCCTAAACCTAAGGGTAAGCATAGGGACTATACTAGGTAACTCCTGGGTAAGGTTAAGCCTATGCTAGTCACATTCACTAGCCATGCCAACACACAAGGTGCGCATGTGTCAAGTGACACAACAATTTTACATGAGCATGACTTATTACACATTTACTCAATTAAATAAAATACAATCATACACCATACTTTTACGAATAAAAATACAATACAACGAGGTCCATTTCTCTTTTTATAGACAGGACCTTAGCATCACGGTTTTCACATAGGTTCATTTCTGAATCCCCGATTAGTACCATGGTCAACTTTCCTGCACACTCATTGCACACATCAGTAGGTCCAATAAATCAACACTTAAACATATCAAGATACATAATGTAAAATGAACACTCATTCACTCACATTTGCATCGGTGATTCTTTTTAACTTAAACAATATATGCATCTAATCTATATGCATAAACATAATTATTAATAAATTTTCATACTGATATTATCTACATCCACTTACTAATCCATTATACTAAACCATCAAGACTAAATCCTAAACAGAAGTCTTCCTCACTCACACAAAGTATCTAATAGATTCCCTAATACGTAATCAGTTGTAGTTTACAAGAAAAGGATTCAACAGATCCATAAAGAATTCATGCGTTCTAATAGTCCAACTATAACAAAATCTATATCAACAAGAGAACATATAAATGAGAAATAGTGTTAAGATTATGTCAGACTGGGGTAGGCCTCACAATTACAACTGCACAAGTATAAACTGAATAGACGTGATGCTTCACTAAGTCAGCCTCACCAAATTAACTCTAACTTTGTAGTCTTCTTGAAACATGTTTGGTGCCTTTAGATTAATATCATCAACTCATAACTAATCATGAATATACACATGCATATACTGAAAATAGGTGCAACTCAAGAAACACGT
This sequence comes from Thuja plicata, assembly GCA_018584345.1. Lineage (NCBI taxonomy): Eukaryota > Viridiplantae > Streptophyta > Pinopsida > Cupressales > Cupressaceae > Thuja > Thuja plicata. The sequence continues at coordinate 1,570,539 of MU225068.1, forward strand.
GATATACGTTGGCCCTAAACAGTTACACTTCTAGAACTGTAACTGCCAATAATAGAATTACATAACTTGACTGAAACATCATATCTAGATCTGCGTGTATGAACATAACATCATAAACATGTCAACAACATGTATCTAACCACACAAGTCTTTATGTCATCATTCTGATAAGTACATAGAGAATTGCTACTATGTATTATATGTTGTCATCAATGACAAACATACAATCAATGAACTACTTAGAATCAAATCTCCAACATACACTAGTTCTAGATAAGTACCTTATTCATTGGGAAAATTCCTAGATACAATACTGAAATTGAAACAATCTTTGGCATAGATTCAAATCCATAAACATAAAATCTCTTAGTCTACACAATACAAGATCCTTTAAATAGATAATCTAGATATAATCAATGTAATATCCAAAGCATTTTAATTTGATCTAAGATAAAAGAATTATGGAATGCACATATATATAAGAAAGACTTATACATAAGCCATAAAACTTACAACTCAACAGATAACACAAAGGAGAGACTTAAATATGAGAAAACATATATTAAGTATGATCAAATCTTGTTTTTGCAATAGTATGAAAAGGAAATACACAATAAAATAATATGAAAAGATCATACAACTTTCTACCCTATTTTAATATAGTCTAAAAAACATCTTCTCTATCCTAGACTAGAAAAAATACAAGCATTAATCTTTTTACAATATTCTCCCAATTCTCTAGCCCTTTCTAAATGGTCTTGAATATTTCTTTATAGGAACATGAATGCAAAAAGCTATGGACCATTTAGGGTTAGGGTTTACAACCATTTAATGCAAGAATTTGATTCTATGATTAATTTGAAACCCTATCTCTCTTCAATATATGAAAATCTAATATGTATCCACCAGATGTCTTTGGGATGTGAACATAGTACCCTGAGGTGCGAGAACTTTCATGTCATGACGAAGATAGTAACTGATCATAAATGAAGAAAAGACCAGGCGGTGCTATATGCATTTATCCTCTGATACAAAAACCTTATCTATTAGGTCTAGACATAAATGTATTCTACCATATAATATTTCAATCCCTACACCTTTCAACATCTGTGCAAAGTTGATCCAGCAGGTCAAATTGATTCATTAATGGCTTTGAGATCAAATATTTGTCGACCAACATGAAATTTTACTGAGAAACATTTAGATATTTGAAAATTTATTACAATAGTCATAGGTGGTGTGGAAAATGACTTGGATGGTTGATATCAAGCCTCATCATAAGTTTAAAACACATTCTTAGATCTTCTTAAGTTATCTAGGCTCAGGATCTGATCTGGACACATGACACATTGTCACAATGCGTTATGTACTAGATCAAAATCATCTTGTCACTGAGTCTTTGCGCATGCCACACAATCTTCTTGAACTTAATATCCTTTTAACCTATTACCCTGACTAGCATATAACTCATATTTAACCTTCGGTCATAAAATTCCTCTTGTCTCCAAGTCGCCAAATGATTCCTCTAACCCTGGTCTTATTCTGAGATCAAGCGCACACCACATGATCAAGACAAAATCTATGGATATTTCCATATCTCTGAAAGATTTGAAGACTTTGAATTTATTTAGAAATCACATGAAAGACACAAATCTTGAACATAACGAATGGTCATGATCCTTCCCAGCAAATCTGTGCTTAACCTTGAGTTACCTTAGCCTAACTCTAAGTCTATCTAGGATTCAAAGATAACTATATCTCTGAATTTCTAAACTTTTTATTTAACTTGAGTTATATTCAGAGATCATGCTAGAGCCTTCCTATTAGATATGTATCTACAGTGCTGATTTGATCTTGGCTAGCCCATCTTGGTTTAACTTAACCCAAGATTTATCTCGAGATTGCGTGATGAAAGGGATCTCTGAGTCGTTGAATACATATATTAAATTTGGGTTAATCATGAGATCATGCACCAACTGTAAGATGAATACATAAAAATAACTTGATTGAAGGCCCACATTGAATCTCTAAATCTTCTTGTACTTAACAATTTCATTACGATATTATGAGACAGTCATAAGGTCATCATCTGAATTGACAACCTACACTGAATCTCAAGACTTTTCATGATATCAGCAAAACATTGTGAGATCTAGTGCTAGCCGCATGATGAAATCTACATCCACGGTCCTTGTTAGATTGCTAAAGAAAAGCCTGAACTTGAACTTGATCTAGCAACATAGAAACAACCATATGATTAGGACATAGACATGACAAGATAAATGTTGAACATGAAATATTAGAAAGAAATGGAATATTCAGTCTTGGTTGGAAGATCACGCGATAAAGGAAAATTAAAAGCGTGCATGACTTAAAAGAATTTTAAGTGGCTTGGAAAAGGTAACAAGAAATTAGCAAAAGTCTTGAGGGTTTAAGGTTTTATCCAAGAATTTTGATACAAAAATCCTTAGGGATTTTAGCCAAAGGCCAAAATAATTGTAGAGACATGGAGAGAAAGATGGAAACCATGAAATCTTAGCTAGTGCTAACACATTCAATTTCCAAATTCAATCCATTCACTAAAGCTTCATATTTGGCAATGTTGTTTATACATGGAAATATCATCTTGTATCCTTTGGGAATTTTGTACCCTTGAAGAATTATAAAAGGGACACCTATTCTTGACTCCTGCTGGGTAAATGATCCATCAAAGAATATCTTCCATGGGTGTTCTATAAAATGTAGTATTTCTTCATCGAGAAACTCTAAAGTTAGTGGTTTGTTATCTTGAAGCGATGCATCACCTAAATGATCAACAATGATTTCACCGTTGATGGATTTCCTTTCCATGTACTCAATATCAAACTCACTTAATATCAGTACCCATTTTGTTAACCTTCTTGTTAATGTTTCTTTGTTCAGTAAACATTTCAGAGGATCAGTGTTTGCGATTAGCTTCACTGTATGAGAAAGCATATAGTGTCAAAATTTTTATGATGAAAATACCACTAAGAGGAAATTTTTTTCAATAATAATGTATTTGAGCTCATAAGATACCAATTTTATTCTTATGTATTATATTTCTCTTTCTTTCTTTGTCTCATCCTCTTGCACCAATAGAGATCCTAATGATGTTGTTATAGTTGAGATGTAAAGAAATAATGGTTTACCTTGAATAGGAGCCATAAGTACTGATGGATTTATCAAGTACTCTTTTATCTAATTGAAGTTTCTCTTTCAATTATCATCCCATTTGAAGGTGATTCCTTTGTGTATTGTTTTAGTAAATGGTTGAGCTCTGTCAATTAATTGTGATATAAACTGCCTTATTGATTGGAGCTTTCCTTACAATGTTATCATTTGACTAATGTTCCTGGGAGGTTTCATATCTAAGATTTCCTTAAATTTTGTTGGATCCACTTCAATTCCTTTTTCAAATATAATATATCCCAATATTTTCCCCTAACTTACTCCATATGCACACTTTTTCAAATTTAGCATGAGTTGAAATTGTTCTATTCTATCAAATATTTTTTTTAGATCTTCTATGTGGGTTGCTATGTTGATTGATTTTGTCAGTGTATTGTCCACATAGTCTTCCATATTTTTGTGCATCATGTCATGGAAGATGGTGATGAATACCCTCTATTGCACCTACCTTTTTAAGACCAAATGACATGACATTCCAAAAGAACGTGCCCCAAGAACAACTAAAAATTGTTTTCTCCAAATTTTTAGGTATTATCTTGATTTGATTATAACCTAAGAAGTTATCCATGAGTGAATACATTTCATAGCCCATTTTGAAATCCATGATCACGTCAATATTGGGAAGAGGAAAATTGCCTTTAGGACACAACTTGTTTAAATCTCTAAAGTTGGTGCATACTTGGATAGATTTATCTAGTTTAGAAACTAGGACAATATTGGAAATCCATTTGGCATAAGCTATTGCTTTGATGAATCCATCCTTTAAAATATTTTCCAATTGTTCCTTGACCAATAATGCCATATGAGGGTGCATCTTTTCTAAGTTTCTATTTTACTTGTTTGATTCCCAGAGCTATAGAGAGATGATGCATAATGAGATCACGATCTAGGCCCGACATATCTGAATATGACCATGCAAATTTAATCTTATTTTCTTTACAAAAATCTATGAACTATTTTTTTCCTCTTCAGATAATGATTGTGCTATGTGTACCATCTGTGGTATTTCTATTGTTTCCAAGTATATTGGTTGCGTTGGTTTGATCAACATTGAAGATCTCTCCTGAAAGTGATCAGGTAGGATATAAAGTTCCCCATCCTCCAGTTCCTCGAAGAGGTTTTCACCATTGGATACATCATTTGTTTTTACAATTTTGGGTTCTGATACTGCCATAGTGTGGTTTTCACCATTAGACTACTTTTTCATTTTATTTTTGTTTTTAAGATTGAGAAACTTGATATCCCCCTCTATCATATTCACGCTCATTGCACAGGTGGAATAAATAAAGGGTTTAACTGCGTTTAAATAACATGCCAAAGTATTGTCATTTGGAAAGGACATTAGATTCATAGGTTCATTCTAACTGCATTAAATGAGTTTAGAGTGTAATTAGGTTAAATATTTAGATGGTTCAAGGGATAACATCACATTATCGTCAAAGTTGCTAACCGGTAAGATGAGTTCCATTAAGTTAATCTCCAATAAATTGTTCAGACCATAAGGATTAAAACGTCATCACTAAAGTCATTGTTAGTATTTTACAAACCTAATTTGATTGAGCTAGCATTAGAGGTAAGTCTCTCCTCTAGTTGGTAAGAATACTTGTGTATTACATCTATTTCAATGTCAGTTGTACCATTAGATAAGGAATCCCATTCATACTCATTAGAATTTGTTTCAACATAATGTGGTAGATCTAAAACATGAGTAATTGTTATTAGCTACCCCCAATGAGGATGTCTTTCTCCTTGGTCAATTTCATATCCTTTCTCAAATTCATACTCATGAGAATTAGTTTGACTACCATATAATCTATTCAAGAAATGTACAATAGTCATAGGTGCTTTTTCCTCATTGGTACTACTCTCAAGCTCTTGAATGGGTCATTGTTGAGACATAGAGGGTTCTTATTGAAAGATTAGATTCATTTCTGTTTGGTTTCTCCTTGAGGTGTATTAATTTTGGCTAATTGATTTGTATATTCTTGGACAAATCATCATGGAATATAAGGCTCTCCTTGATAAGAAAGGTTTTATCCTTGTATAAGAAAAAACCATTCCATTGATATAGGTTAATATTCTTCCTCTTCTTCTTCATCAGATTCATTCTCTTCATGGTCAAAGATTGGGCCATTTCTAAGGGAATGTCTTCTTCCTCTTCTTTATATCTAAATCATGTTTTGTCTTTGGGATTTCTAAAGTCCATATGAATAGGTTCAACAAGACCTTCCTTATTCTTCCCTAGAGGAACTTTACATTTTTATCCCATTAGTTGCATTATATGATAACCCTTGCCATATTTTTTAGGGGATATTTCAACATTATTGATCTCTTGTTTGGATTCTTTTTCTTCCCTTTTGTATAACCATCCTAGTAAAAAATTTTCTCCATTTTCATCAGCAAGAGAAAGCTTAGATTTGACAAATATTCCATCATATATTGTGCATGCTTTAGAATTAGAGGGTTTGAAAGATGATGATGGTTTTCCATAAGACATAGGAGAGCTTGGTATATCAACCACGAAGGGTAATGGATCAGCCCAATACTTTAACTAGATTGAATGTATAGATATTCAAACCAGTGCCTCCATCTATCAAGATATGTTTGACTTGATGTTTATGGATTAATACCTATATGTGCAAAGGATGATTATGCGGATGGATTAGCAACTTATCATCTTCTTCATAAAAAGATAGATATTGGGGAGAGGTCAAGTGGCTAACCATAGCTTGAAACCATCCTACATCTAGATATTTTGGAACATTTATTTCAAGAAGGGTTGTTTCAAGAATCTCTTTGTGTGATGGTGAGATCTTAAGCAGTTCCAAGATAGAGATTTGTGTGGGAGTGTGTTTCAATTGATCCACCAAGTTGTAGTTTGTTGATAATGATGATGATGATACCATCTGCTTGAAGGTTTTGATGATGATGTAACTGGTTGTTTAGATGATGCACCTTTGAGAGTGACCTTTTGATGTTTTCTTCGAGTTGCTACATTGAAAGACTCAGATTCCTTTTTGTCTTTGATAATCATGACATTGATAGAATGCTTAGAAGGTTTGAGTGTATTAATCATATTGTTATCTGAGTAGGTATAATTCACTTTAGCATCCTAATTTGACATTCCACCTTTCTCATATTTATGAAAGGGTTGTTTGAATGTCATGTGATCTTCATTGATTTTGTGTCCATCTACTATAATCATTTCATTATCAATCAGATCCTAAATCACATCCTTAAGATTCATGCATTCATTTATCTTATGACCTTTATTACAGTGGTTTTCATAGTAATAGTTATCATTCCACCATTTTGGTTTGGTTTTTGATTCCCAAGGTCATGACTCAGGGAATGTTATAATCTTATGCATCAAAAGAGTCTTCAATGCTGCTTCCATGGTTCTCCTAGAGGATTAAAAATTTGTTTAGGACCATATGTCCAAGGTAATTTATCCTTATTGAATCCCTAATTATATTTAAATATCAGTGTAGTGTTAGGATTTTTATCAGTTTGTATATTACTTGAGAGATTAAAAACAGGTTGCTTTGGTTTAATGTGGGATGCTTCTACAACTCTATCATTCACCACATTCTTGTTCTTATTCCAAAAATTTGATTTATCATTGTTATTGGAAGTAGGATTAGAATTGTTAGAGGATTTGTTTTCTTTGTAAATCTTGATTTCTCCTTTATGTATCAAAACATCCTAAATTTTTATGGAACTTTATACCATTTCATTGAAGGTTGTTAATCATTGGAGTTGCAGCACAAAGTTCATCTCTGAGACTAGATTGTTTTTAAAGACACCCAACTTTTCAATTTCGGGGATCTTCTGAGGATATCTCACAAATATTTTTCTCCATCTTTGAAGAAATATGATGAAGGCTTCTACATTCCCCTGCTTCATGTTACATAGGTCCAACATAGTGACAACATATTTGATATTGTAAGAGTAATGTTGGATAAATTTTTTGACTAAGTCTTTGAAAGACCTGATACTACTCAAGGTATCTTAGAAAACTATTCCATAGCAGACCACCCAAACTTCTTGGAAATAGCCACGTCAAATAAGTCTGATCATGCATGAATTCCATTCAAAGATGTAGAATTATCTTACATGGTCTTGGGGTCACTTTCTCTAGTGTACTTTTCATACTTAGGGATCTCAACATTTGAGGGAAAGGGTGACATGAACAAGTCTTTGTCAAATGGAAAATGACATATGGCCCCAAACAAGTACTTGTTTGTGGGTTTTTTAATCTTTCTTCATCTGTGTAAGCTCAGATTGCATGTTCTAAAATTGTTCCGTGAGAAGGAATATAGGTGTCTCCTCCTCTTGTGCTATGAGTCAGTCAAAGTCAAAATCCTTAGGAAGATTTACTCCTAGAGAAGCCAAATGCATGAAATACTTCTCTTTATCCATTTTTAAAAGTGTTTGCATCATATTTTGAAAAAAAATTGTTTTATTGGCACTTCTGGATATCTTCTTCGGTGATTTATTCATTGAAACTATTTCCATGAATGCTATAATTTCTATGCATGCTATGACTTCTATTATTGTCATGATTTTCCCAATCATATCTTGACATGTTGGAGTTATTTGATGACTTGATGAAGATTTTTGATGATCTGAAGAGGGTTGATGATGACTTGAAGATTTTTTCGAGATGTAGCTTTTATAATGGGTGATTGTTCATGATGGGGAGTTTCTAGAGATTTCCCTTTTGAGTTAGGATCATATTTTTGATAAGAACTTTTAGTTCAAAGTGGCATGAAAAATCAAGTATAAAGAAGCTATGCTCATGCAAGGTGAATTGATCAAGATTCAATGTGAAGATAATGTGATACTTGTCCATGATGAAGAGATTGATTGAGTATTGGTGATGTGTGATCCAAGAGGTCAAGATGAGGTTTGATTACATGATAGTGACTTCTTGGAATCAGATGCAACAATTTATTGATGTGATAGGGCAAGTTGACACATTCAAATAATGATGAATCAATGATGAAGAGAACTAAATGTGATAACTATTAGAGTAGAGAGGTATTTTCACTTATTAATTAAATCATTATTGATTTAATTATTAAGTCACTTTTTATCTCTAGTTCACTTAAGCTAGAATTTAGATATATTATAATTAATTCTTTATTAATTATTATCATTCAACCTAGGTTTCTCCACCTTTTGGAGTTTGATCTCCTTTGTAAGGATTGATCTCTTTGTAATTATAAATTCTTTTGTAATTCCCGCTATTCTCTCTCTAAAAGAATATTTCTTCTTTCAGATCATTATGAGTTGTGTCTCCATTCTTTGCTTTTATGACAGGTATTTTGAATAGAGTGGACCTTGGTGACCGAATTCTTCAAATTCTAACATGGTATCAGAGCCTTGCTGTTGCAGCTCATTCTTGAGGTTTTTGAAGATTTTTTGGAGTGGCGAGGGTTTCAAGTTTTCAAATTTTTTTGTGTGGATCTAGAGGGGAGCTATATTTTGGAGCACTTTGGGGATAGACCAACCTCACGGTTGTACTTAAAAGGCCCAAAATACCCTATTTCCATATAAGGCACACCCAATTTGGACATAGTTGAAATATGGGTCATTTGAGGACACTCATATAGATTAAAGTCTTCTCTACCTGATCAGATTCTATTTTAGTGGAGGTTCCAATAGTTATTCTTTGACAATGTTTGCAGCTTCATACTTTAGTGGTGTTCTTCATGTCCTTCTTTTGATCAACTCTTCAAACTTTGGTGTTTTTCCCATTTGTATTTTGAAGTTTCGATGTTTGCCTTTGATTTCCATCATGATTCAAGTAGCATCATTTGAGGGCACTCATGAAGATTACAGTCTTCTCTACCTGATCTTTGTTCCTATCTTCTGGGATATTCTCTGGTTTGGAGGCTTCTTTAGTTCTTCACTAGGCTTCATCTCTTTTTGGAGAGGGGTTTTTTCTCACTAGGTTTTCTCTATTTCTCCTCTTTACAAAGATATTTTGTACTTGGGTACCTGATTAGGCCATATTGTTAGGACCCATTTCCTGCTTTCAGTAGTTGTTTCTAGGTTTTTAGCTTCTCCCTAAGTTTATCTTAAGGGGGGGTGTTAGAGTAAAAGGGTATTTTCACTTATTAATTAAATCATTATTGATTTAATTATTAAGTCACTTTTTATCTCTAGTTCACTTAAGCTACACTTTACGAATATAATAATTAATGTTTTATTAATTATTATCATGCAACCTAGGTTTCTCCACCTTCTGGTGTTCAATCTCCTTTATAAGAATTTATCTCTTTTTAATTATAAATTCTTTTGTAATTCCTTCTATTCTCTCTCTAAATGAATATTTCTTCTTTAAGATCATTATGAGTTGTGTCTACATTCTTTGCTTTTGTGACATGTATTTTGTATACAATGTGTTGGTGCTCAAATAAATAGATTAGATTTCCTATGGACATGTCAATCCAATTATGGGAAAACCAAATGATTTGGTCAACTAACAAGATTCAACCAAGGCAAGGTTGAACCTTTTGCAATTTTGGCTATGTAGAACCAAGGCTGGTAGGCCTATACCTTAAAATTATCCTTCAAGTCTTAAGGATTTTTATAGTAGATAGAAAATACCTCAAATCCTCTCTCTCAAGTATGGCAAAGGCACTTGAAATAAATCTGACTAAAAGTAATATATCATAAAATATAAAACTGAAATAATTTAAGTAGTTGAAAGAATATTTAGAAAATATGTATAAATGGAAAAGAATAGATGGATAGTGTTGGAGATTTGATTCTGAGAGTTGATTGTTTGTATGTTTGTCATTGATGACAACATATAATACACAGTAGTAATTTTGTATGAACTTATCTAAATGATGACATGAATACTTGCGTGGATAGATACATGTTGTTGACATGTTTATTATGTCTTGTTCATACACGCAGACCCAGATATGATATTTCAGTAAAGTTATGCAATTCTATTATTAGCAGTTACAGTTCTGGAAGTATAACGGTTTAGGGCTGACGTATATAATGTGTTTCATGAGTTGTGCCTATCTTTAGGATATGCGTGTGTATATGAATGATTAATTATGAGTTGATGATATAAATCCAAAGGCACCAAATGTGTTTCAAGATGATTTCAAAGTTATGGTTAATTTGGTGAGGCCGACTCAATAAAGCGTCGCGTTTGTTCAGCATTGACTTGCGCGAACTTAATATTGTTTGTGTGCTTAGTTAAGCCAACTAAGATATTGATGAAGTGTTTCTAAGAGCTGACATGACCTTCTAATTTGGAGAAGATACTTATAGTAGTTCAATTGTGATACGCTAAGTGTGAATGATACAAAAAGGAAAGAAAGATGTAGAGAGCAGATTATCAGAGTTGGTTCATTCATCAAGATTCTATGTGAAGAAGTGAAAGATTGCAATACAATGGAATTGATCAAGACATTAGGTCTACTCTATAGTTCATCATCAGATATAGTGCATATATTTTATTCAGAAGGTTGTAGCCTTCACCATCAAGCAGTGAGCTTTTGGATAGTGAGTCCATCACCCCTAATAGGGTTATTTGTAAAAGACTCCTAATAGGGTCCGACCCTTAACCAGGTCACTATACTTATTGCATTGTATTTTACAACTCCTAATAGGGTTTAAATATCTTCTAACAAGTATAGTTTATTGTGGGTGCTAATTTCCACTAGGGTTTTTACCATTTGGTTTCCCCGTAATAAAATTGTGTGTTAAGTACTGTGTTATCTGATTAAGCATTTACTTGGTTGTATTCTAAAGTTAAAGAAGTAAAAAGAACTAAATTTACTGATAACTGATTCACCCCCCCTCCTCTCAGTTATCCTTTAGGACTATTCTAACAATTGGTATTAGAGCCAAGTGCCTTGGAGAAGAATCCTAACAGCTTAAGGTACATCAGATGTCTTACTTAAGAAAAGAAAGCCCTAAGTTTGATGGAGAGAATTATTTGGATTGGGGAAAAAAAATGATAACACATCTACAGTGTATTGGCTTTGAGATCTTTGAAATTTCCACACAAGAGGTTGTAATTCCATCTCTGAAAGACCTTACAAAGGATGGTGCTACCAATAGACAAAATGACATATTTACACATAATGTAATTGCCAAAGAAGCCCTAATCAGCGCCTTATCTGACAGTGAATTTTTTGAAATCAAGAAAATTGACAAAGCATATACCATATGGAAGTATTTAGAAGACATGTTTGAAGGAGATGTTCAAGAAAAGAATGCACGCAGGAAGACATGGAAGAAGAAATACAACAGTCTTGAGATGTTACCTAAAGAGAACATTAGAGCTCACAATCAAAGGATAAATGGAGTATCCGTAATCAGGAACAATGGTGGTGAAATATCAAAAGAAGATATAATGGACAAGTTGCTAACTACTTTGACATCAAACTATGAAAACAAGATCAATATTCTAGAGGAAACTATGCAATTCTCACAAAACTTCAAGAGAGATACTCTAATCAGCAAAATCTCTGCATTTGAGATATCAAGATTGAAGACTGAACCTAAAAGTGAAACAACTTTCAAAGCCTCAGTCCATGGTAAGAAATCCTTACACATCTTCAGTCACAATGAGAAAGAAGAAGTTGATGAAGAACTTGAAGAAATCATAGCTATGAATGCTAGAAGAGAAAAGAAAGGAAAAGGTAAATATGAAGGAAAACTTCCATTCAAATGTTTTTCATGTAATAAGATAGGTCACTTTGCATCTAAATGTCCCACAAGAGTCAAGAAGTTCAGATCTGAT
>MU225068.1:1589808-1603379 GCA_018584345.1 Thuja plicata
TCCTCTGAATTAATCTAAAACAAAGAAACCAAGATAGAACTCCTATGTACCCAGAGTCCATCTGGATAACACTGTGAGCTCTTGATTTCTGAAAGGGAAAGCCAAGCAAACAAGATAGAACTCCTACACCCCTAGAGTCTATTTGGATAGCATCGTGAGCTCTTGTTTGCAACATAAAGGGAAAGATAATAGAAACCAAGATAGAACTCCAAAGAAACTTAGAGTCCATCTAAATATTTCTACGAGCTCTTGATTCTATAAAACAAACAAGAAAAATAAAAGAGAAGGAATTTCCAATTATTTCCCAGGGTTAAGCTCAGATCGTGGAACTGCGCGGCTACCAAATAAGTGACAACGCCTACCACATTTATACTAAATCATCATGGCCTTGAAATCAAAGTGAACATTCAACAGACAACAATCAAAGAAAATAAGTCATGATCTATCATAGCTACTCTCCTCACATGGCGGATCCTGGAGTAACATAAGAACATCACCTTGAAATATAGACTGACATCTGACCGACTTGACTGACCTAGTCAACATTTTTGTGTGGTTCCTCGATGCAGTTGGATTCTCATGATTGGCTGAAACTCTTTGGTTAGGCTTGGTTGGCTTGATTTCTTTGATCGTGTTGGCAGCTGATTAAGCTGTGTTAGATGGGCCAAATGCTTGTTCGCAAAGCTCATGATTGTGACAATATTGATTGATAGATTTGATTGCTCTGATCATGTTGGCAGTTGATCAAGCTATGTCAGATGTTCCCAAAGCTTGTTCACAAAGCTCATGATTGTGACAATTGATAGTTTGGCTTGGTCGCCTGTTGCTTGTTGATTGAATTGATAGATTGATAAAGCTGTGTCAGATGAGCCCAATGTTGATATGCAAAGCTCATGGTTGTGACATTTGATTGACTGGGTGTGCTTGCCCCTTGCTCTCTTAATAACCGAGTTGGTTGTATTTCTTTGGGATTTTGTAATTTTTTGAATGTTTTTTTATCAAGATTGATTTTCTCTTGATTTTTGATCTATTTAGGATTTTTGATGAGTTTTCTGATTTTTAGGATTTTTTTGGATATTTGGAATCACCCCTAATCTGGTGGACCATTGTTAACCATGGGTAAGTGCTTGGTGCTCATAGGGGATCATGCTTCTAGATATTGCTTTGGATAGTCAGTCTTGCATCTTGAAGTGTGCTCAAGCTTTTGGAGCTCATTGATGGTGAAGTTGGATTTGAACACTTGGTGCCTGTTTGTCAGGTTTTCACCAAGGTACCTACTCAATAGCACCTGATTACCAGGTTTTCACTGAGAGAGCGATTTTTTTTTCTCTTTACTTTTTTGCTTTTTATTTTATTTTATTTTATTTTATTGTCACCAAGGCGCCTGATTTCTAGGTTTTCACCAAGGTAACTTTTGTATTTTTTGATTTTTTTGGTATTTTCTAGATATGTAGATAAATGCCTTAACCATGGAGACCTTTAATGGTAGAACCTTTTCAGGTGCATGTTGTTGATGTAGCTGGGGAGCTGATCTTATTTTGGTGTTTCTAGTATGAATGCCCCACTCTGAGTAGAGTTGACAATAACAAAAGGTCCTAGCCAGTTAGGCTCGAACTTACCAGGTTTGACTCACTCTGCTTGATTCTTCTGATTTTCCATGAGGACAAGGTCTCCTACCTCAAATGTTTTTGGCTTCAACTTCTTGTGATAGTTACTTCTAAGGAAATTCTAATAGCCTTGTAAGTGGTTGAAGGCATGCTGCCTTCTTTCATCTAGTAATTCTAGTTCACTGAGCCTTGCTACTCTATAGTCTTCATCTGAAACTAGGTTCTTCAATGATATCCTTAGGGATGGGATTTATACTTCAAGGGGTAATACCACCTCTATTCCATAGACTAGGGAGAAAGGAGTGGCTCCTGTAGGTGTTCTCACACTAGTTCTGTATGCCCATAATGCAGGACTAAGCTGTAAATGCCAGCCTCACCCTGATTCGTTTACTATTTTCTTCAGAATCTTCAATATCATTTTGTTTGTAGCTTCAGCTTGGCCATTTCCTTGAGGGTAGTAAAATGAGGAGAACCCTTGTTTGGTGCAGAATTGTTCACATAGGTCTTCAACATCCTTATTCTGGAAAGGGGTACCATGATCTGTCAAGATTGTTTGGGGGATCCCGTATCAACAGATGATGTGATTAAGTATGAACATTGCTATCTATTTTCTAGTGATGTAAGTGAGGGGAATTGCTTCCTCCCACTTGGTGAAGTACTCCATTGCTGTTGTGATGTACTTGTGCCTATTTGCTAAGGAAGGTGTGATTTTGCCTACCAGGTCAAATCCCCACATTGAAAATGGCAATGGTGATGTGATGGGATTGAGCTCCTGGGCTGGTGCATGGATGAGGTCTCCATGAATTTGACACTACCTACACTTTGAACATGCTTGTGTGCATCTGTCTCTATTGTAGGCCAATAGTATCCCATTCAGATTATTTTCTTAGCTAAGATATTGCCACCTCCATGGGTTCCACATATTCTTTCATGTACCTCGTACAAAGCTTTCTAGGATTCCATGGAAGTGAGACATCATAGTAATGTTCCATCAAGAATTCATTTGTATAGAGTAGTTGAGAGGATTGTATACCTAGAGGCTTGGTGGATGAGGGCTTTTCTCTGGTTCCTAGACAAGTTTGGGGGTAAGAAATTGTTTTGGAGATAGGTATAGACATCTTGGTACCATGGGGATTCAGGACCAGCAAGGACACATGCTAATTCTATGATAGATGCCTAATGTGATGGCACCAAGAGTTGCTCCACCATAAATTGGAATTTGGTATCATTACCTAGCATATCAATCAGTGATGCTATGGTAGCCATCGCATCTGGCACTTTGTTCTATTCTCTTGGGACTTGCTCGAAGAGAATGTAATGAAATGTGGTTCGCAGTCATTCCATCTATGCTTTGTAAGGTATGAGTTTCTCATCTTTGGTCATGTAATCATTTTTAACTTGGCTAATGACCAACTGTGAATCACCAAAGACTTTCAAGTTCTTGATTCTCCATTTAATGTCTATCTTTAAACTAATGACCAGTGCTTCATATTCTTCTATATTGTTGGTGCATTGGAAGTTAAGTTTGAAAGACTTTGGAATTGTATCATGATCTAGACTGATAAGAACTATCCCTGCCCCCACACCATGGTTCATACATAATCCACCAAAATAAAGTTGCCACACCTCAATCGCCAGTGGTAGTGTCATGATAGATTCATCTAGAAAGTTATAGATAATAGGCTAGTGGTCTTGAATGGGTGCCTCTGCCAGTTGATCTGCTATCACTTGTCCTTTTATAGCCTTTCTATCTATGTACTCAATTTCAAACTCACTTAAGATCATTACCCACTTTGCCAATCTTCCCATGAGCATTGCTTTGCTTAATAGGTACTTGAGAGGATCAATATGTGCAACCAATTTCATTTGGTGACTCAACATGTAATGTCTGAGCTTTTGGGAAGTGAAAACAACTGCTAGGCATGACTTCTCAATGGGTGTATAGTTTAGCTCATATGCAACCAAAATCCTGCTTAGATAGTAAACGACCCTCTCCTTTCTTGCATCATCGTGTTGTGCCAAGAGCACACCTAACATTGATTCTGTCACTGAGATATATAGAAGCAATGGTCTACCTTGTACTAGTGGGACCAATATAGGAGACTTTAGAAGGTAGTCTTTGACTATCTAAAATGCCTGTTCACATTGCTCTGTCCATATGAACTTGATGTCTTTATGCAATAGATGTTGGAATGGGTGGCACTTGTCTTCCAGTTGAGCTATGAAGCATCTAATCGATTGGAGCCTTCCTTGTAACCCTCTTAGTTGTCTCAGGTTCAATGGTGGAGGAATCTATAATATTTCTTTGATCTTTGTTGGATCCACTTCAATTCCTCTGTGTGATACTATGAACCCTAGTAGTTTTCCTGCTGTGACACCGAATGCACACTTTTTTTGGGTTTAGCCAGACTTTGAATTCCTGCATCCTGTCAAATATGGGACCCAAAACCTGTAGATGATCCTTTCAGAGTATTGATTTGGCTAGTATGTCATCCACATAGTCTTCCATTGTCTTGTGGATGAGATCATGAAATACGGTTGTCATTGCTCTCTAATATGTTACTCTAGCATTCTTTAGACCAAATGGCATGACATTCCAACAATATGTTCCCCAAGGACATGTGAAAGCCATTTTGTGTTGGTCCTCTGGCGCTATCCTTATTTGATTGTAACCTAAGAAGCCATCCATAAGTGATAGCATTTGATGTCTTGCAGTTAGGTCCACTATCATATCGATGTTTGGTAAAGGAAAGTCATCCTTGGGACATGCTATATTGAGATCCTAGAAGTCCGTGCAAATTTGTATCTGACCGCTGTGCTTTGTAACTAGTACCAGATTAGATATCTAGTCTGTATATGGTATAGGTATGATGAATTTAGCATCCAGGAGCTTTTTCAGTTCTACCTTGACTAGTAATGCAATGTGGGGATGCATCTTCCTTAGCTTTTGCTTGATAGGTTTAGAGTTTGGTAGAAATGGGAGATGGTGTAGCACCAACTTTGGATCTAATCCTGGCATATCTGAGTAAGACCATGTGAATTTGATCATTCTTGCCTTGAATAAATTGATGACCTATTCTCTCTCCTCAGGGGTGAGATATTTCACCAAGTAGATGTTCTTTGGGTTCTTGTCATCCCCCAAGTTGATTTCTTCTGTCTCTTCAGCTAGTAGTGCTAATTTCTCCTCTGTTAAGGGGAGGAGTTCTCTCTTTCCATATTCTAGCACCTCAGAGAGGTTTTCTCTGGAAGATACATCTTCTTTTATCTTTTTACTCTTTTGTTCTTTTTTCTTTTGTGGACTGGAAAGAGTAGCTTCCTCCCTAAAATATGTTGCTTTGTCTAGGTTAATGGAGAATCCTGTCTTGTGATCTCCTGACGGAATGCCTTCCCTCAGTCCCATGAAATGAGTTGTTGCCTCATCATTCTCAAAGACATCTAGAATAGGTGGTCCTTGTTGATCCCATTCTATAAGCTTAGGGTGTACAAGATAGACACTTTCACTACTGTTTGGCTCAGGTTGACTAAAAGGGACCGCTGATATGGTGCCTACAAAATTGGGCTGTGATGAGGAGGCACCACTTGAGGTCTGATAGATGACATGTTTGTCTATACAGGGTTGTTTGGTAATGGTTAGTTGTTCAAATAGGTCTGCTAGATTTATGATAATGTCATCTTGAGGGGAAAAATAAGGGATTGACGGTTCAGAATCATGGAGGGATCTCCACTCATACTCATGGGAGTCTGTCTCAATGGAATGTTTGTTCGATGTCTCACTTCCTTGGTTATCGTTGATTTCTATGTGTAGGTTTATTTGGGATTGTGTGATTCCCTCTTTGGTGGGCAACAACTACGCTAATATGTTGCTTATTAGGACATGCTTTGTGTTGTACCCCCGGTGCATCTCTGCTACTTGCTCTTGATTGACTTGAATGTCTTGGATCACTAGACTAGTGCTTTGTTGTCCATAGCCCAAACCTCTTTTCTTTCTTTGGGTTTGTGGTAGAGGAAATTCATATATTCCTTGTTGTCTTTCCCCCAGCTCAGTTGTTCCATCGTACCCAAATCTTTGTATCATTGTGTATCCATTACCATAGTTTGACAAGGGTAATGGTGGTCGGATTGTCTCAAGGGAGTCTTGATATAACCAGGTATTGATGTCTTTCTCAAAAGGATTCTCTTCTTCTATGTCTCCCCATTGGACAAAGATTGTGGGTGGACATCTAAATAGAATAGGCTGTGGAGTTTCTATTACAACAATAGGTTGTGGCATGCCATGAGTTCTTGGGATTTGAGGCATGTGAGTGATGGTAAAAGCTTCTTCATATCTGTATTCACCACAACCCTTATCTATGATGGATATATTTCTTGCTTTCTCTGTGACATCTTTAAGATTTGAATTTGAAGAGGAGGAGATACTTGCACCCTGGTTAATGACGGGATGCTTGCATCTTGGTTTGATGGTACCTGGTTATTAGTGTTGATTTGGACCGCATTGCAATATTGAAAGGGATTGGGATCTCCCTCTATGATGATCTCCTCTCCCTGGTGAGGGAGCTTGATGCATTGATGGCATGTTGATGGTACAGCTTGCATTTCATGTATCCAAGGTCTCCCTAGTAACATGTTGTATCCCAACTCAAGATCTAAGATTTGGAAGGGAGTGTTTTTACCACAGGTCCAATGCGAAAAGGTAGAATGATAATACCTTCAGAGGACCTTTCCTCTTCATCATAGGCTCTGATATTTATCCTCCTTGTGACATCAATGCTTGATTCTAAATAACCCAGTTGCTTGATTAACTTTAGAGTACAAATGTTTAACCCAACTCCACCATTAACAAGGACCCTATGGACAACGCTCTTGTGGATTTGGACAAGTAAGTGTAGAGGATCATTATGCAGGGGTTTATGTGGTGGCACATCATGGTCTATGAATGTGGCATGTTTTTTAGCTACTATATGGTTGACCATTGTTTGGAAGCTCTTAGGTGTTATGTCCCTTGGGATAGCTGCATTTTAAATTGCTTGGTCAAGTGCCAGTTTATGCTGCGGAGATATGCGCAATAGGTCAAACATTGATATCTGGGCAGGTGTACACTTTAGTTGGTCCACTATGCTTGTTTGTGGATCTGATTTTTCTATAGGATTGGTTGATGTAGTTGCTAAGGATGGTACTCCTTGCAAGCCAACTCTAGCATGACACATTGTTACAGCACAATTGTTACCTTGGTCTCTAATAGTGATTGTAGCCACCTGGCTATCTGAAGGGTTGAGGCATTGATAACATTATCACTGTTGGCATATGTATAGTTAACTTTGTTGGTTTGTCCACCAAACCCGTAGGCTTTTCCCTTGTTGTGATCATGAAAGGTATCATTGAATATAGTGTGATCAGTTGTGCCTTTGGTTTGAGCATTCATCACATCGATGATCCCTGTGTCAATCAAATCTTGGATAGCATGTTTCAATTGGTAGTAGTTGGCTATTTTGTGCCCCTTGACCCGATGAAACTCGCAGAAATATTTTTCATTATACCACCTTGGTTTGTTTTCATCTTGTTCAAAATCTCTGATTTCTGGGAAAGTGATAGTGTTTGATTGTATCAACTTGCGTAAATCTGATTCTATCGATTCTCCTAATGGTGTGAAATCTCTTTGCTAGAATTGAAACCATGGTTTGCATTGATTCTATTGTTGATTGTTTGACATAGTGGCTGCTTGTATAAGGGGAGGTTGGTTTTGGGCATATGCTTGTTGAGTGGGCCCTGTGGGTTTTGGTTTTCCACAGGTGCGCCTTGCAGTGACACCTTAGGTTGTGTATAGTTGACTGTCTTCACATCAATGACACCATTGCTAGTGACATTTTTGTTTTTGTTCCACCACTTATCTTTTTCTGTTGCATTCTTATTCATATTTGTTTGTGTGGGATCTTCAAGGATTCCTCGTTTGACTAAGTTCTTCTCACAATGAACTCCTCTTTCGATGAGTTGTGTAAAGTTCAGAGCTAGCTGTAACTCTATTGTGAGTGACATATCTGGAATTAGATTGTCAACAAATATGACTATTAATTCTTACTCAGGCATGTCATATGTTATACGGTTTGTCGTATTCCTCCATCTCTGTAGGAATTTCACAAAATACTCTCCATCTTTCTGCTTAATGTCACAAAGGTCCGTGATGCTGACCTTGCGCTCGATGTTATGATGGAAGTGAGCTATGAACTTTTCAGCCAATTCTCCCCAAGACTGAATGCCATGAGGTAGATGTGAGAACCATTCCATTTCTGGTCTGGCCAAACTTTGTTGGAACAGTTGCATTAGGTATGTCTCATCATGAGCAACTTTGACACAACTAGCAAAAAACTCTCAGATATGCTCGATATGGTTGGTACTGCCCCTATACTTGTCAAATTTTGGTACCAAGAAATGATTTGGGAATGGAGACATGTGAAGAGAATGGTCAAAGGGGTATGTGTATAAATCCTCTATGGTATAGGATTTAGTTTGCCCCTGATTTTGCATATCCATCATTTAATTTTGAAGGGTTTACACGCATGTCTGTTTGATATTGAGGCTGGTACGTGTAGACATTCCTTTGTGTCATGGTGGGTATGAGGCTACGCCTTTGTGTCCCTTGAGTAGGAACATAGGATTTCATCCTAGGGACTTGATATTGATTCCCCACTGAGTGATTTGTAACTGGAGGGACATGAGAAGTCCATGGTGGGTTTTGATGTGTTTGCTATTGTGATTGAAACTGGGTTTGATAATGTTGGGGTAGATATTGTTGCTACTGAGGTTGGGTTTGAAACTAGGGTTGTTATGGAGGTTGGATTGGTGTCAGAATGGGAAAAGATGTAGCTTTGGGTAGGCCTTGACTGTAAGTTATTCTAGCAGAGATGGATATTTGCGGTCATGATGTGTTGATCCCAAGAATAGTGTGAATTGATTGCACCGGCATAGTTTCAGAATAGTTGGTGTTTGGTGGGATGGGAGGCATAGCATGAGAGCTTGATTGTGTTGGCCATGAGACCAAAGGTGGAGGCATACTAGTGACCATGGGTGCACTTAGTTGCGAGCCTATCATGCCTTGAGTAGATGATGTGCTGGCCTGGGTCGGGTCATTGGTTTGATTGGATACAGTCTATGTTGATGTGGGTAAAACCAATGGTGGAAAGATCTTTGACACAAAAGGTAGTGTCTAAGGAGTGTGAGTAGTGTTTTGACCTACGAGAGGGTTTTTGGGCCATATAGTTGATACACTGAATTCAGCGGGGAGTTTGACTCCCTTTTTTATTAACATGGCCAAGTAACGTTCAGGATTCCTCTCTACAATAGCATCAACTACTTTCATGGAGTAAGCATCTTGTTCCACATCTTCAAGTTCTTCTTCTGTGATATCTTGGAAAAAGACTGCCCCATGGGATTGTTCAATGAATAGAGCAGAACTGGTGTTCATGAAGGGATCGTTCTCTTGCTCTATTTCCCAAGCGGGGAAACGGTTGATATATGACTCATCAAGTTGAGTTCTAGCCTTAGACCTTGTGTAAGGTCATCCATGAGGTGTATTAGACATAGTGCAGTCCAGGTTTTGTAACTAAAACAAGTGATATAAAGCAAACAAAGAAGAGGATCCTTTCTAAGAAAAGTTTGAGTTATGTTTTGGACAAGGGTAATTCTAAGGACAGATTTTGATATAACTTGATCTCAAAGTGGTGATAAAAAGATAAGATTTGTCGACCTTTGCCTTGGACAAAGTCAATTTGATAAAGATGATGATGTTTGATATGATGAGATCAAGGTATTTCTAGTTTGAACTTTCAAACTAACAATGTTTTTGACAATAATCGTGCTTTTATAGAGAAAGGGTAATCTTTAATGTTTAGAGATTCACACAATGTTCTTCGCATTTTCTTGGGATAGACACTAGTTTTGGACACCAAATGAAGAATTATTTCAAGGTTTCAGGTCAAAATAGGAATGTAGTATATATGGTCAATTGCGGTACAATTTCACTGATTGTGGTAAAATAACTGGTCGATTGCAGTAGTTTATCACTGATTGCGGTAATAAACATGATGATTGCAGAAATGAACGGATCAATTGTGACAAAATTCCTTCAATTGCGGCATAATGCGGGCAATTATGATAAAGGATGATCAGTCTAAAAAAGACTGAAGGATAAGTATCACTGCTTGATATTTTTGAATTTTCTAGAACAATGCTTCTGATTTGCAAGACAGTTGACATTGACAACCCTAGACTTTAACATGTTTGACTTTTTTTGACAGTTTGGATGTTTTTTTTGTGTTTTCAAAAACTGATCAAAGGAACAAGCACAATAGACAATATGTTTTGAGAAATGAAGACTGAAATTGTGTATGTTCTACAACTTTTTCAAGTTGCAAGGTTTTCATGAGGTCTCAACAATGAACAGTCAGATTAATCTAGGTCAATGGCTTCAGAATACAATGTTATAGGCCCAATGCTTGAACGTATGTTAGCTCACACAAAAATTGTCACGCTACTAGGACACGAAGGTCCATGACGTAGGTGCCTGTGTTTTTGCCATTTCCAGGTATTGTTGCTGTGGAGTGAAGATCTCTTTCACTACACAAATACCGTGGGACACATATGTTGGGAATCTTGGGGGGAAATTTTGCAACACCTTGCACCATAATAAGGTATCAATTCAGAGGTAAAACGGGTTGGCTTTGAATTAATCAAGGTTGTAGTAAGGGTCCATGGTGTCTTTCCAATCGGTTTGTACATGTGTGAGTCACTTAAGAGCCTAGTTGATCATGCTAGCTCCTTAGGGATATTCACCCAATCCAGACTATCATCAACATGCCTCGCCCGAGCTTGGCTAGATAAGATGGAACTTTAGTTCGCTCCTTGTTTATATATCGATCAAAAGGATTACCAGTTTAAGGTCATTCTTCGAGGAAGAAGCACATTCCCCAGACAAGCCTTTCTAAAAAAGTATAAAGGTTTGTAATCTAATAATTTGTGCAAGTGCACCCAAAACTCAAGACACAAGGTAAATCGATTAAGCTCCAAATTTTGAAATGTGAACTAAGCTACACCACCATACAAGCACAAATGTTCAATTTTAAGCCCAAAAGTAGGTGTTGATTGCTTGTTCAATTTTAATGCACCAAATTGAGAGATTCTTTGCCTTTGTTCAGTTTTAATCCCCACGTCAATTTTAAGCCCAAATCTAAAATATGAGGTGTGATATGTTTTTCAAGCACTATTCTTTTTAAACCCAAATCGACAAATGAATTCCTTTTAGTTTGTGTTGTTTAAACAAGTTAGTACCAAAAAGGATTATTCACAAGGTGAGAATATGTGAAACTTTGAAATTACAAAATGATGCTTACCAAAACTTACCCTTCTCTGTCCTTGGTGACTTTGATCCAATCCTGCATAGAAACTGAAAAGAATGTCAATTTAGAAACAGGTGGGAAGAAGATTTGGATCTGATGTTGCAATATTTCCTACGATTGCGACAATGTTATTGCAACTGCGGTAAATTTCTATCAATTGCGGTAATTTTCTGTCAATTGTAGAAAAGCACTGGAAACTATGGAAAAATGATGTCTATTGCGGCATGGATCAGACAACTATGACAAAATACTATTGATTGCAGCATAGATTGGACAACTATGGAAAAATTCTTGCGATTGTGGCACAGATCGAGCGATTGCAGCAAAATACCAGAAGAATGAAGACAAGAAATGGATAGAATAACTGTGAAAGCCTGCAATCAATTGCGATATTAAACCAGTCGATTGTGGCACAGTATAGGTGATTACGGTAAATTACCAGCAATTGCAAAATAATACAAATGTCAAAGAAAAGTGGGATTTTTAAATTTACGACTGTACGGTCATGGTTGATCAATCCGTTTCTTTGTCTGCAAGAGATATTTGGGCTGTTTGTTCACGTCAGGTTCACCAAAATGTACGCCTCTCTTTTTGATTCCTAAAGCTTTCCAAAGGCAAGGGTTAGTAGAAAAGGTTTCACAAATGAATCCAAATCAAGTATATAATGACTACTAAACGAATACGAGAAACGTGATCAATAAAATGTACAAACAACAGAAAAGAAGACAAATAAATGCAAACCCCACGATGCTTGAAGATTCTATTATTTCTCTCTACTCCTTCTGAAACATTGTTCTTGATGCTCAGTATTGGCGTGGCAGCGTCTATGACTTGAGAAGCGTTGAGAATTTGATAATTGAAATGTGTGTGTGTGGTCGCAAGATGGATTTGAATGCTAGAACCAAACTGACGGAGTAATGGCACACGGGAGCTTGAAATCTTGGACCCTTCAAATGATTATGAAGGGTTTATTATATAGGAATTGGTGATGATATGAATGGTTGAGATCAATCCAAGAGATGGGGAGATGAACGGTTGAGATCAAAAGGAACAGGAGAGGTCCTCAGTAAACTCCACCTCTTCATTTGGTAAAGAGGAGATAGAGTTTGGTTAGCTGGAGAGCTAATTATGAGTTACCTTTTTGAACTGAAGAGGTGGGTGAAGTTACCCATGTTGACTGGAGAGATGGGTGGAGTAACCCATGTGATCTAATTGGAGTTATCTCTTTGAAGATAAATGAATATTTAATTCATTTATTTAATAATTGTTTTCAACATGTGAGATAATTGAATTCTTTTTGATTAAGAATTACTTTATTTGATGAAATTAAATTAATTTAATTGATATTAATTTAATTGGAAGAATTTAATTAGTAAGTTTAAATATTTGAATTTAAACTATAGGAAATTGAGTTTAATTAATCAATTAAAGCTATTTAATTAAATAAAATTAATTATTTAATTAATTTTGGGAATTTGATTAGATGATTTGGAGAATGAATTTAGAGGAAAAAAGATGATTAATTAATTATTAAAAAACAATTAATTAATAGATGAAAATTAGTGTTTTTAATGTAAAGTCACAATCCTATCCATTTTAGGGTGTCTACACCAACAAGCTCTTTTTGGGGACGTATGCTCCTTGTGAACATAGCAAGATCCCAATTATCTTTGGAGAAGCAGACCATTAGTTTATTATCCTCTTCATAAAATATTTGTCTAAACTTAATTTGGTGTTCCCTACCCCCCAAAATGAATATTATTCCTTTCCTCTATCAAAGACTTGATTTTGATCATGCAGTAATATGAACTTTCTGAAAACATTCACCTCTCTTCTTACATTATTTTCTATTGTTACCTTATATAATGGATTTGAAATAATTCTGAGATCATTCTTATATGTGTCCTCTCCTATATGTTGATCACAATATATACTTTTACTATATGGATCATCTTTTTGAGTGTCTTCATGTATTTCATCAACCAAGCCAATATCTTCAATATCTGGATAATCTTCAGAGATTTCCTTCAACATATTCTCATCAATATGCTTGTCTGATTTAATCTCATCTTCACAAGTTTGATACGACTCCTTCTCCAAGGATGAACTAAAAAATGTTTCACCTTCTGAATGCATATTTTGGGTTTCATCAAAATAATTATTAGGTCTGCTACCTGTATGTGTCTGAATGTTGACCTCTAAATCAGCCACAACACAACATAGTCATTGCTCAATCGTTGAATCATGAAGATGAACATGAATTTCTCATTCCACAATATCAATCGAATCGACCTGTTGCCTCCTATTTAGTTGGGTTGCTTGATTACTCTCAAAACTAGAGCCAACAAGCATAAACCATTGCTAAAATGGAGGATTTGAAAGCTTTGAAAACTGAAAATGAATTTATTCTATATGAGAGATGCAATTGTAATCTAGGAATGAAGATGCAATTTTTAATCTAAGAAACTTGAAAGAGATAACATAATTAAACTACTTGATAAGTAAACAAACTAAATTGAGATGAAAAATGCCATTAAGCTAAATGAAATTACACTAAATATGCAATAAAAGCTTGGAA
>MU225068.1:1603429-1617617 GCA_018584345.1 Thuja plicata
AAACAAACTAAATTGAGATGAAAAATGCCATTAAGCTAAATGAAATTACACTAAATATGCAATAAAAGCTTGGAAATATGAGAGAATTGAGACAATAATTCACTATAGTTTAGGTACTCTAAAAATTTCCCCCCTCAAATGAAGGAAAGAAGGTCCATAATATAGAAAATTCTGAAGAGAGGATGAAGAGTTTCTTGGGAAGAAATAGCTGACTCTTCATCTTAATGGAGGAAGGTGAGACAAATATGAAGGAATTATTTAATTAAATAAATGAATTATTGCCACATGGGTGGCTTTTCACATTGTTTGAATTATTAAATTCAAGTGAGGATAATCCATTCAAATAACCAAATAATATTTAATTCCCTTGATGTGTATTAGCTAAAGGGGGTGGGATTAATTTAATTTAAAAGTACTTAGGACTTTAGAATTAAATTAACTAATCGTAGGGATTTTTAGCTAATAAATCTTGAAAATTTAGGAATTAAATTTAGTGTAAGATTTATGCAAATTTTATTTTTCTACATTTGAGACTAAGTCAATTAAAGACAATTAGGAAGGATAATTTGCCTAGTACAATAGGACTTCGATAATGAGAATTTGAAGAAATGTACCAAAATTTATTAGAATTGTAAGGTGCCAATTTTGGGGTATTACATTTTGCCCCTCTTTGAATTGATGTGAGAGAAACGTGTTGATTCAAACAATAGTTTGATGTGACAAATGAAGATTTCAGGAGTCTAGGTTAGGTTGCCAAGACACCGATCAGATTGAGAAGCAGAACCATCTTTAGGATGAAGCATGATTCTCCGAAGTATAAGTTAGATTATGAAGACGACGGTCCAAATACCAATGGAGAGAAAATTGGAATTGGGGTTAGATTTCCCCAATGTCTGTTGATAGTTGATGAATATTTAGGACTATTTGTTGAATTAGGGTTAGATTGCCCCAACACAAAGGTTAGCCCTCCGAGATCTGGGTTAGGTTGCCCAAATAATGATCGAAAAGAGCTTTTGAGAGCCGTTTTCAGAATGAATCATGACTTTCAGAAATTAGGATTAGATTTCCCTAATACCTAATGTGATTTCAAGAATCATCTCTAGAATGAAGCTTGATCCTTGAGTATCCGAGTTAGATTGCCCAAATATCTAGAAAGATAGATGACAAGATAACAAGATGCAATGCATCAAGATGCCCCTAGAGATTCAAGATCATGGAATATCCAATTTTGACCATAAGGTACAAAATATTGTATACGCCCCAAGTGATAAGATGCCCCTAGAAATGGGGACTTTTGATTCAGATCAGACTGATTCAAGGATGATGCAAAAAGATTTAATGATGCAATCATCCTACCCCATCGGGAGCGAAATCAAAAAATGACACAATAGAAAGATGATCGACAACAAAAGATTATAGATAGAAGTAAGATCAAAGATCTAGAGGAATTCAGAGATAGATCAAGAGAAGGAAGAATCAATTTAGAGCGATCGGGAGGTCGTATTGACTAGGTTTGACCATAGTTGACCAAGTTTGACTAGAGTTGACTTTTGATGAAAAGATTGTAGAAGTTGAGAAAATGATGACAAGAGATGACTCTGACAAGAAAGTGACGTCAGAAAGTCAACTGCACAAGCGTCAGAGCATGTCGGTCCCAAAATTTTAAAACACGATTTTGAGCTACCTAGGAGTGTCGGATTTCAATTTAGATCACAAAAATGGATTTAGAACGGCCAATTTTTAGGATATCACAATATACGAAAGGTACTAACCAAAATAATATGAATGAAGATTGAGAGCAAGGACCAGACACTTGTGTAGTCAAGAGGAATCCAGGAAAAAAGATGAGAACTTTTGAAGAATGAGAAGACAATGAAGAGAGCACCAAAACTGTCGCTATGCAAGCTTAAAATGCAAACGCAAGCCTAAGCTAAATGAAACCCTAGGACTTGGTTGTTGGAATCATTGCATAATTATCATCATCAAGTTTTGGAACATCAGAGTCGACACAATCCTTACTAGCACCAATGCAACCATAAGAATATGAATATGACTTTCATAAAAAAAAAAACTAGGAAACACATGTAAGTGCCAGGGCACAAAAGCCAAGATGACCTGAACATTGTTTCTAGTTTGACATAGTAAGGGTACACAACTAAACAAATAGAGAAATAATAGTCAAAGAGATAGTTCCAACTTCCCCTTAGCGTACAAATAAACAAAATCGAGGGATGTGAGGCTTTCCCACCTTAATACAAAATCTCTTATCACATACACCCTGTTTATTTGTTGATGTTAGATCATTGAAACCACACCCAAAAGCAGTAGAAAATGAAAATATCAATGAAATTCATGAGAAAAAATAGCATACAAAGAAAGATTCAATCATAGATCAGCATGTTTCAAATTTTATGAATGTGCATGTGTTTTAGGGGTGTTGAAAAACATTATTGTACTTGTGAGTGCGATGTGTTTGATTTCTATCGAGAGATGTTTACATTGCAATGTACAATGTGTCTAGAGATAGTGTTGAAAAACACTATTTGATTGGGGTTTTGAGAAACACCAGTTTGTGCCAGTAGATAGTTGTCCTTTAGAACTGACAAGATTACTGACTCAAGTGTAAACTGAAGATGAGATCAAAGTGAGGAGCCATGCCCCCAAGTAATGAACATTGATGACTGACTTGACTCATATAGAGAGGAAAAATCTAAGTGGATTTCCCCCAAGCTATGACATTGGGGTTGTGTCAACTCAGGTGGGATCTTGAAAAGACCCAAATTTTCATGAAAGTGACTGAAAGCTATGTACAGACTAAAGCAAAGCATGCGAAGACTGAATACCGATAGATAGAGCGTTTGGGTATAACTCCAACTGTAACGGATTGATGTAAAATATGCAGCTAGTGAGTTGATGTGATAAATATTA
Source organism: Thuja plicata (assembly GCA_018584345.1). Lineage (NCBI taxonomy): Eukaryota > Viridiplantae > Streptophyta > Pinopsida > Cupressales > Cupressaceae > Thuja > Thuja plicata. Next base: position 1,606,358 of record MU225068.1, read on the forward strand.
GTAGTACAGTGACTGTAGGAAGACACAGTGAGAATCACTGGTGACTAACGTGAGAAAGATTCTCAAGTATAAAGATCGGCGTGAGATCTAGGCATCAGTAGGTAAACTCAGTGAGAACCACTGGTGACTGATGCAAAGAGGAGAGAGACTCCAAAATATATTACAATGCCCCCTAGATGAGGAAGATGCCCCCAAGTGTGGCCATTTTCAATCCATGTGAAGTTGAGCAAAAATCTCAAAAATAACTGAGAGCGAATGCATGAGTGAGAAAACTAAAGAAGGAGAGCAAATTGCAAGAAATCCAAGAGATGCTATGATAGATAAAGCATTGTGGAACAAGAGGCACCTATTTACCATGCTTTCACCATCTTGGCAGAAATTCTATTTTTTCTACCATGACGCCTGTTTACCAGGTTTTCATCAATGGCACATTTTTCTCTTTTTTTTATTTTTTTGTATTTTTCATTTTTTATTTTTTTTGTATTTTTTTTTCTTTTCAATTTTTTGGTATTATTAAGGTGCCTGTTTACCAGGTTTTCACCAGGATAATAGATACATCAAAGTGCCTTTTTTCTAGGTTTTCACTAAGATGATCATTTTTTTAGGAAATTTTGCAAATTTTAGGATTTTCTCAAAATATAGTATGTACATGAGCATTCAGAAGACATCTCAACTATAGAACTTCTTTAGATGAAGAGAATTGATAGGATCTTTGAGTTGTTCCCCCTTTGTGGTAGAGAGTTGGTAAGTGCCAGACCCAAATACTGTACTGATAACATACAGACCAAGCCAGTTTGGTTCAAATTTTCCTTTCTAGACCCGCTACTGTTGATTCTTGCGGTTCTCTCTTAGGACGAGATCACCCATTTGGAATTCCCTTGGTCTGACCTTCTTGTTGTAGCTTTGAGATATTCTCTTCTGATATGCTCGAAGATGATCAAATGCCACTTTTTGACATTCATCCAGTAGTTCAAGCTCTTGAAGCTGAGATATTCTGATATCATCATCAGTAATGGTGTTTGTATACTGGTGTGGTAAGCCCATAAAGCCGAATTAATCTGGAGATGTCAGTATTGTCTAGATTTGTGTACTGTACAATGTAAGATCTTGAGAATAGTCTTATTTGGAGCTTTTACATGTCCATTACCCTGGGGATAATAGATATAAGACCAGTGCTGAATAATTCTAAACTTAGTGCATAATTATTTTAGATCCTTGTTCTTGAATTTCCCCCCATTATTAGTGATTATTGATGAGGGTACACCATATCTGTAGATGATGTAGTTCAGTATAAACATGGCCATAGAATTTCTATAAGCTATGATGAGAGGCACTACCTCAACCCACTTGGTAAAATAGTTTGTAGTAGTAATGATGAATTTATGTCCCCTTGAAGAAGATGGATGTATCTGAACCACCAAGTCAAAGGCCCACTACTAAAATGGCCAAAAGCTTACAAAAGGAATGAGCTCCTTGGTAGGAGCATGGATCATATTTCCATGAAGTTGGCACTATTTACAAGATTTAGAAAATTGTGTAAATTCTTTCTCCATATCTGGCCAATAGTAACCAGCTCTAATAATTTTGCGAGCCAGTGTTAGGCCATTTGAGTGAGACCCATAGACGCCTTCATGCACCTCTACTAATGCATGATTAGACTCATCATGTTCTAAACACCTAAGGAGGGTATCGTCTAGACCTCACCTATATAAGTCATTAGCTATGATGACAAACTGTGAAGCACTATGGATTAAGTGATGTTTCTCATCTTGGGTGTAAGTGTCCAAAATGATCTGGTCATGAAGGTAGGAGTAAATATGGTGGTAGCAGGATGAGTCATGTCCAATGACTAGATAGATCATCCGAGATTCAGGGGAATTATAAGCAAGTTAGCATAACGTCTCCACTAGGAATTTATGTTGGAAGTCATTTTCTGGAAATTGTAACATGGAAGCTAGAGTAGCCATGGCATCGATTTCTTTATTATCTGCCCTTGGAATTTGTTGGAAAGTAATGTGTGAAAAGTATTTCTTGAGATCATCAACCATCTTTTTATAAGGCACCAATTTTTCATCTTTTGTTTGGTAGATATCATTCACGTGATTGATAACCAACTATGAATCTCCAAAGACCTTTAGCTCATTGACATGCCATTCAATAGCGATCTTTAATCAATTAATCAAGGCTTCATACTCGGCAGTGTTATTTGTGCAAGGAAACAATATTTTTTAAGCTTTTGGTAATGAATACTGCTGAGGTGTAATGAACAAGATTCTGGCACCTGACCCCTACTGGGTGAATGATCCATCAAAGAACATGGTCCATGCCTGATGTGTGAGAAGCATGGTGGACTCATTTGGGAACTAGATCCTTAATGGTTGATAGTCTATAATAGGTGCCTCAGCCAACTGATCTGCAATTGCTTGCCCTTTGATAGCTTTTCTTTCCACATACTCAATGTCAAATTTACTGAGTATCATGACCCACTTAGATAATCTACCCATGAGGGAAGCTTTGCTAAGTAAGTACTTTAATGGATAAATTTTTGCAATGAGCCTTGTAGTGTGAGAAATCATGTAATGTTGTAACTTATGGGAAGCAAACACCACCACCAAGAAAGCTTTCTCAATGACAGAATAAGTCATTTCATAGGAGACCAACATTCTGCTGATGTAATAGCTTGTTCTTTCTTTATTGTTTTGATCTTCTTGGGCCAATAGAGCACCCAAAGATGTTTCTATAGATGAGATGTATAAAATTAATGGCTTCCTGTGAATAGGAGGCATTAATAAAGGTGGGTTAGCTAGATATTTTTTGATTTGTTGAAGACCTTGTTCACATTCTTTATTCCATTCATAGGTCACACCTTTATGCAGAGTCTTAGTAAATGGCTGTGACTTGTCAGCTAGCTGTGAAATGAAGAACCAGATAGACTGAAGCTGACCTTGAAGACCTCTCATTTGATTGATATTGTGAGGTGGAGGAATTTCCATGATAGCTTGTGCCTTTTTAGGATCCACCTCGATACCTTTTGTGGAGATGATATAACCAAGCAATTTTTTAGAAGTTACTCCGAATGCACATTTCTTAGGATTGAGACATAGTCTAAACTTTTCCATACAATCTAGTATAGGGCCTAGATCAGTAAGATGTGCCTTCTTGTCCATACTTTTATCAAGGGTGTCATCAACATAATCCTCCATTGTTTTGTGCATCTTATCATGAAATATAGTAGTGACTGCTCTTTGATATGTGGTTCCAACATTCTTGAGACCAAAAGGCATAACATTCCAGCAGAAAGTTCCCCATGCACAAGTGAAAGTAGTCTTTTCTTAGTCCTTTGGCATAATTTTTATTTGGTTGTAGCCAGAGAAACCATCCATTAGGGAGTACATTTTGTACCCTACTATCATATCCATAGTCATATCAATGTTGGTTAGTGGGAAGTCATCTTTTGGACATGCCTTGTTTAAGTCCCTGAAGTCTATGTAGACTCTGATAGATTTGTTATGCTTTGACACTAGAACTATGTTGGAGATCCATTCTGCATAGTCAATTGATCTGATGAATCCAGCTTTTAGGATTTTCTCTAATTCTTCCTTGACAAGTAGAACCACATGTGGATGCATTTTTCTAAGTTTTTGCTTGACTGGTTTTACTCCAGGAGCTATTGATAGGTGATGCATGATAAGATCAAGATCTACACCAAGCATGTCAAAGTATGTCCATGCAAATTTTATCTTTTTCTCTTTGAAGAATTCTGTGAATTCTTTGAGTTCTTCTGCAGAAAATGATTTAGCCACATGAATAATGTGCAGATGTTCTTCTGTACCCAAATTTACTGGCTGAGTCGGCTCAATTAGCACAGATGTTCATTCCTGGAAATGACTTGGAAGCACATCAAGTATCTCATCCTCAGGCACCTTGAAGAGGTTTTCACCTTTGGATACATCTATTCTTTTTACTTTTTTTGGCTCTAACACTGCCACAATGTGGTTTTCACCATTAGAGTGCCTATTTTTTTCTTTTGATTTTATGACTAAGATAATTGATATCACTTTCAGTCATGCTGACACTGTCTTCGCTAGTGGAGGATGTTATAGGTTCAATAGCATGGAGATAAAAGGCTAGAGCATAGTCATTCTAGAAGGTGAGGACTTTGTTGGATGAGGAAGGGGAATTCCAATCTATTAGCTTGGGATGTTGGAGTGAGAGAGAAGTGACGGGTTCAAGTGCATTCATGGCATAATCATCGAAAGCACGGACTAGTAAGTTGAGACCTAGAGCAATCTCATCCAAAGGTTTATTCAAATCCCTTTGACTCCTAGCGTCTGTAGTAGAAGACACATTAACATTTATGGAATCAGACTCATTAGACCTTACACTAGACCCTTCACCTATGTCGAGAAGGTTTTCAAATGTATGTGTAGCATCAAAATTCCTGTCAAAAGATCCTTCTAAAAGACTGTCAAACTCATATTCATGGGAATCTGTGTCTGAACTCTGACTAGGATGTTTGCACTATGAAGGTTTGGGAGTTCTTGTGACACCAGCCTATTCTTGTGCAAAGGGATCTTGAAACTATGGTTGTATGTATAGCTCACCCTAGAAACTAGGGTCTTGTGACACTTTCCATTGTTTGTATGTCAGATAAGTGAATGGAATAGTGCCATTGGAGTCACTGCTAGCCTTGGCTATACTAACATGTGTTATGAAATCATCTGTCTTAGCAAAGAAAGATGCCAGATCTGGAGGAATAGGACAAGGAAACTAATCCTTGTTGGAGCTATCCTCTAAGGTGTCCACTGTAGTTGTGCCCTCAGGTTCTAGTTTTGGTCCAAATTTAGATTTAGATACAAATTTGTTAATCCCTAGATGGAATGAGATCTTCTTGAAGCCTAAACTAGTTGTATCTTTCATCCTTTGACCCATAGCTTTAATAGGTTCAACTAGCCCATTACCATTCATCTCTATTGGACCACTCCCTTTGTATCCAAAGTGTTTCATGATTTTAAGACCTTCACTATTGGGATCTATTTCATGAGCTGGGGTGGCCTATTCAGATATTTCCTTTCCTTTGTAAAGCCAAGATTTAAAAACTCTTTCCTCATCTTCATCTTCTAATGGTGTTGAAGCCTGTACAAAGGCACTATCATAAACTATTTTAGGAGGAGTAGTATAATATTTATTGTTCTCAAAAGGTCTCCCGTAAGAATGAGGAGACGGAGGTAGAGTTGCTAATGATAGCATAGGTTCTATTTGATACCCCCTCATGCCTATGTCTTTGATTTTCAAATTTTGTTCCATGTCTCTAAGCTTGGCATCATAGAATTCTATGGATTCTCTATTAGCAAGAACAAAACTATCAGCTGAGTGTGTGAGAGTATTACAAGAATAGCCCATATTAGCAGGAACTGTCACTCCTGCACCATGGAAAGGAAAATTGATGCACTGATGTTATGTAGAGGGAACTGCTTGCATTTCATGGATCCATGGTCTTCCCAATAGGATGTTATAAGCAAGAGGAATGTCCAACACTTGAAAAGTGACATCTCTTTCAATAGCTCCAACCTAAATAGGTAGCACAACTAAACCTTTAAACTTTCTTTCTTCTTCTTCATTATAGGCTTTGATAGTAATTTTATTGTAGGAATCTATGCGAACTTCATCATAGCCTAGTTGAGTGAGCAAGTGAGCAGAGTACATGTTGAGGCCAGTACCGTTATCAATAAGGACATGGCAGATGCTCTTTTGGCCAATCATGACCTCTATATGCAAAGGGGTGTTATGCGGGTGGTTGACTAAATAGTCATCTTCTTTTGAGAAAGACAGATAGTGCGGTGAATTCAAGCTACCCACTATAGATTGAAACTGGTCAAGATTAATGTCTTTGGGGATGTTAGCCTTTGCGAGGGCTTTATCTAGAACCTGTCTATGAGTAGGAAAGATCTTCAACATCTCAAAGATGGTTATTTGAGTGTTGGTTCTTTGCAGTTGGTCGAGAATGCTATAATTAGTAGTAGGAGGTGTGGGGACTATTTCTGTGGTCTTGTTGGTAGGGCCAATAGTAGCTTTATCTTCTAGTTTCTTTAGTGTGAATGTAGTAGCAGGAGGGTTAGGACCCTTGAGAGTGATCTTAGCATGAGATCTGGTAACAACGTCTACGCAATTCTAAGATGATTTAGGTTTAGACAATCGAGACCTAGGTCCTCTCAAGAAAAATGGTTTCTTAGGCTTAGGAGCATCCTCGCTCCCCTTGATAGTAATCACATGATAATACTCAACTTTGACAGGTTTGATCATGTTGATGACATTATCATTAGTGGTATACATATAGTTAACCTTGGCATTGGTGTTCTTAGTGTTGGAAGACTCACCTTTCTCATGAGGAGGAAAGGGATCTTTAAATGCCTAGTGATCTAAACTCTTATTATGATTATCCACAATAATATCACCATTATCAATCAGATCTTGGATCTTATGGCGCAACTGAAGACAAGTAGAAGTCTTATGACCCTTTTTCTGGTGATAGTCATAGTATGCATTATCATTCTATCAATGGGATCACGGTTGCGGGTCATATGGATGCTTGTCCAAAGGAGTGAGAACCTGGTTTTTCACCAAAGTCTTGTAAACTACATCAAGCAGTTCTCCCAAGGAAGTGAATTCATGCTTGGGTCAAGAGGCCCAAGGTTTGTTTCTAGAGAATCTTGAAGGTGGCTGAGTGTTTGTTGCAGCCTTTTCAATAGTTTTGATCACTTGTATGCTATAAGTAAGATTGAAAACTAATTTTGGAGGAGCCAGGGTCACATTATCAATGACTCCATCATTCACAATGTCCCTATTCTTTTTGACAAACTTCCCTTTATCTTTGTTGGAAGAGGAGGAACCTTGTTTGTTGTCTTTGTGCAAAGTCAATTCCCCTTTCTTAACCATAAATGCCTCTATCCTCACAACTTGCTTAATCATGATATCAAAATTTAGGGGACCTTGAAGCTATACCTAATACCCAAAATCAGGAGTGAGATTGTCCAAGAAGATGTCGAGTTTCTCAAATTTTCATATTTTATGAGGATACTTGGTGCAAAGCTATCTCCATCTCTAGAGAAATATCAAGAATGGCTCCCCTTGTCTTTGCTTGAGATTGAAAAGGTCCCTGATGTTGATGGGATGTTTTATGTTGTGATAATAATGCTAGATAAAGAGATTTGCGATCTCATCAAAGGTCTTAATGTCGGTGGGTAGTCGAGAAAACCACTCCATGGTAGGCCCACCCAGACTTTGAGGAAAGAGACACATTAAATAAGTTTGATCATGAATGAACTCCATAGATAGGGCCCCAAATTCTCTTAGATGATCCTGAGGATTGGTGGTACCTAGATATTTATCATACTTAGGGAGTTCTACACCCTTGGGAAAAGGTGGCATATGAAGACTCCTATCAAAAGGAAAAGGACAGATACTCTCCATCATGAATTGTTGTGCAGGTTTGTCCTTATCCTTTACAAGTTGGCTAATTTGATATTGCATATCTTGAATCATCTTTTGCAATTTGGTAGTCTCAGTCTCTTCCTCTTTAGTCACAAGTGTTTCCACTTTGAAATCTGGGGGTAGCTTAACTCCTTGGTTTGCCAATTCTAGAAAATATTTCTCTTTATCTTCTGCAAGGAGAATTTCCATCATCTTGATGAGACCCTTATTAGATTTTGTAGTATCTATGTCATTTTGAGTTATCAGATCATCATCATTACCGAGGATCTCATAAATGCTTGGGTTCTGATCTTGACTCTGGTCATGTGGAGGAGGGCGATGGTGATGTGCTTGCTGATCAGCTTGGGATTGTTAATTCTGATCATTTTTAGATTGATCATGGGCCTCACAGTATTGACCTTTTAGGAAGTCAAAATGGCCTCCCATGTTGCTGATGTGAGATTGTGCCATGTGCACAAGTTCAATGTGAGTGTGTGTATCGAGCTGAGAGTTTGTGGCCAATGTAACTTTTGGCGGGTCAAAGGGGTCAATGGGATTGGAAGTATTAATAGGTTCACAAGGATCGATAGAATCAAAAGGATCAATAAGGTAGCTAGGATTGTCAAGAAGATTGAACCAAGTAAGAGACCTTCCAAATTTTTGTTGATCTGGAAGAAATGAGTTCTTTTGATCTTGAAACAATAGTTCAGGTTGTCTTTGAAATAAGGGATTATAACACTGCTGGAAAACTGGTTTCTGATTCAGACTAGGATCTATACTAAATGGAGAGGAGGAACATGAGGATCCCTCTTGACTATTAGATTGAAAAATAGGTTTGGAATGACCTCTTCCTTGATTATGAGATCTATCTTTACTTATTTTGGAACTACAAATGGGAAATATGTTGCCACTTCTAGTCATAACATGCATAGATGAAGATGAAATGAGAGAGGATTTAGGATCCAACCCAAAATTTTGTCTCTAGAAATAGAAAAAAGGAGATAAAGGCCAGAATAGCCAAGATGTAAAATTCACCTGGCATGAATCATCGAGAGTATGGCTAGAATAGCCGAGATGTGACTATCACATCACAAGGTACAAAAGCACAGAAAGGTAGGATAGAGAACAAAGAGACAAAATGAGTTTTAGCAAGAATCAGTCACTTCACAACTCAAGACAATCAATTTTAGACTGTAGACAATAGAGAAACAGGCAGTCAGTCCTTAGACAAAAAATAGATCAGGCAAAAAAATCATCAGTCAACGGGAAATAACTCGCTATTTTGGGATACCAGGGTACAAGCTCATGTGAGAAAGTGCTAGTTCATGCAAGGAAATGATTAACTACGTGCGAGAAAATGAAGGCTCACATGAGGAAATGCTTAGTTTCTGGAATCTCGTGCGAGAAAACTCTAGGTTTCGATAGATTGACTCAGTTTTTGAGACAAAAGTCAGATTTTGAGACATAGTTAGGACTATTCTCATAATTTTCCAGATTTAGGATAGTTTTATGACAGTTTAGATCAGCAATCTCAGTTTGAATGTGACAAGAAATCATTAACAAGCACAAAGATTTGATCAAGCAATAGTGACGCAAGAAGTAGTCGCAAAAAGTTCTACCAAAGATAAGGCAACTTGGCAGAATCATGGGAGTCTTTGTTTAATCATGATTGGATAGTTTAAGACTTGAAACAAGCACTTAGTTATCCCTACAAAAAAAATGGTAGAGAAGAAAAAATCCATGCCTCACTGCTTATGTGTATGTGTGCACCTCACACAGTTGTGTCACCCCCTAGAGGGTGCCCGTGGTTTTGGTGTTTCCAAGGACTAAATAATATATGTTCAAAGGTTACCCTTAAAGAAGGGGCCAGTATCATATACCATCTTCAAGCATCCAGGTGCATACCCATGGTGAGAATCTAGGGGAGAGATTCTTCCCCCTCCTTGCACAAAGATTATGTCTCCTTTTGGAGGTGATCCAGGTAGGAAACTAACTAAGAAATTTTTTAGTGGGCTTCTATTCACAATAACCTTTGGTGTCCCCAATATAGGGCTTGGACCTTGCAGCCACACCAACACTTGAAAGTCATACACCCCCGCAAGCAGGGCTAGGAGTGGCGCCCCTCAGTACAACAGATAAGGATTTCTCAAGATGATAGTCAGAATCATGAGAAATAAGTTACCATGGCTTTGGAGTCTTTGGACTCAACAAAGAATACTTTATTATAGTGAGGTGGAATCACCGGCGATAGGTGTGTACTCACTTGGGTCATTCCCGGAGGTTCAACTTTCGGCAGGCCCTCTAAAGGTGACACAAAACTTGGCTCAGATTTGAGGGAAAGATTTTCTGATTCTCTCAAAGAGAGAAGAGCATACTTCTCTACCTCTTCAATTTACCCAAAAATGCAAGACATATTCATCACCAAGCTAACTCTCCTCCAACCAATTCACAATATTTTGGGTTTCTGATTCTCTCAAAGAGAGAAGAGCATAATCCCTTAACAAGTGAACATGGTAAAAGTTTGTTACCTTTCCTTGCTTCCCTAGGTCTCCATCATGTTAGCAATATCTAGGTCTTAGATTCATCCATGGACATCACTTCCATATAATGAAGAGCCTATTCCCCTATTTTGCTATCAAGATTCCCAAGAGATTTTAACAAGGCCCTAATTATATTATGTGATGAAAGCAATAAACAAGCACAATGTTTTAAAATGATCTTCGACAACCATCCTACAAGAAAATTGTTAGCAAGTTTATGTCTTCATCAAGTGACCTACAGCCCACTGTTATGCTATCAAAGAAATCAGAGAGATAAAAACAACATGTGGAAATAATCAGGAAAATAGTAACAGTAATTGAAAAAACTATGAAATTCCAAAGATTGTCACCAAGTCTTGCATGAGTAATTACAAGCTTCACATGAGGAAATTCCAAAGCTGGTGTGAGAAAGTGCTTTTTCGCATGAGAGATTGTTAATGAAAGCACAACTTCATGTGGTATACTCAGAATTCTCGCACAAGAATTCATACATAAGAAGTACAGATGTACGACTGAGTATAGAATTTTGTCATAAAATTTTTGAGAGTGAGGTCATAAATCAATTTTCTACCCCACTGTGGGTGTCAAAATGTATGTGTCTAAATGTTGACCTCTAAATCAGCCACAACACAACATAGTCATTGCTCAATCATTGAATCGCGAAGATGAACATGAATCGCTCATTCCACAATATCGATCAAATCAACCTGTTGCCTCCTATTTAGTTGGGGTGTTTGATTATTCTCAGAACAAGAGCCAACAACCATAGACCATTGCTAAAATGGAGGATTTGAAAGCTTTTAAAACTGAAGTGAAATTTATTCTATATGAGATATGCAATTGTAATCTAGGAATGAAGATGCAGATTTTAATCTAAAAAAATTGAAAGAGTTAACAGAATTAAACTACTTGATAAGTAAACAAACTAAATTGAGATGAAAGATTCTATTAAGCTAAATGAAATTACACTAAATATGCAATAAAAGCTTGGAAATATGAGAGAATTGAGACAATAATTCACTATAGTTTAGGTACTCTAAAAATTTCCCCCTTCAAATGAAGGAAAGAAGGTCCATAATATAAGAAATCCTAAAGAGAGGATGAAGATTTTCTTAGGAAGAAGCGACTGACTCTTCATCTTCATGGAGGAAGGTGAGACAAATATGAAGGAATTATTTAATTAAATAAATGAATTATTGCCACATGGGTGGCTTTTCACATTGTTTGAATTATTAAATTCAAGTGAGGAT
>MU225068.1:1640020-1684883 GCA_018584345.1 Thuja plicata
GCAAGTTAACTCTAGATCCAAGGTTTACAACTTGACCTTGATCTTTAGTTAGATATGTTTTAGATCCATTAGGATGCTTTAAAACATTTACATAAAGCTTGCTTTACCCTTAAGTTATCATTTAAAATAAATTAAAACTGTATAAATAAAATTACATTGCTTTATCTGACGTGTAAACTCAGATCCACTATTTGCTGGTTCTCTAACTGACTGTTAGTTCTGACTGTTAGTTTTCTTGGTCATCGGTGTTCCTTTCTTGAATTGGTCATCGAGTATTCCTTTTCTATTTTGTCAATTTTGTTCTCAAAACTGTGTCGTCAGGTATGTTCTTAATGTTATGTTATTGACCCGTCGGTGATGTCCTGTTCACTTCGTCGGTGCAACACTTGTCAGTGTTCATCGGTCACTTCCATACTTAGCATTTTTCCATGGCCTTTGTGTTCCATTGGGTATGCTTTCTATTCACCGGTAATGCTTGTAGTCTGTCGGTGATCTCTGTTGTCTGCCGATGATCTCTGTCAATGTTTTTCACTAAGTATACTAATGGAAAAATTAATGTCATCAGTTGTGCCGAGGAATGCTTGGCTAGCTCCTCTAGATTATGAGATAAATATTGATCAAGTAATAAATTCAATTGAGGCATTGTTGAATTTACCAGTAGACAACTCACAGAAAATTTTTGGAACCTTTGAAGAAGCCAAAGCAAAAATAAAATGTGGCTTAGTTGTGAAGAAGATAGTCAGACAGAAAGAAAAGATGGTAAAGAATTTGAAAAAGATACTACCGGTTGAAGAAGAAGCAATAGATAAAACTAAACAAACTGAGGAATAGTCACCCATTAGTGAAGAAGATAATAAGGTGAGTGACTCAGAATCATTAGAGTCTGATGCACCCCTACCCCCAAAGAAAGCAAGGACTGTAGCAGCTCAGAGAACAAGGATCCAAATAATTAAGGTTGACTCACCATTGGTGAAGAAAGTTCAAGTAAGGACCTATAAAAGGAAACCACAAACAAGGAGGGCCACATCACCTAAAAGGAGGAGAAAGTTGATCCTAGGAAAAGAGGATATTGAGGACACCCAACAAAATGAGGGTGTAGAGACAGAAAATAACAAGATTCCAGAGAACATTGATTACATATGTGAATTGATTGCACAAAGAGGAGGCTTAACCAACACAAAGGTTAGGAAATGGCTAAAATTAGAGCCTGAGCATCATAATAGAGTTGAATAAGAATTGATAAAGGAAATGATAAAATTCAAGTATGTTCCAATGAAATTCAATGAAAAGATGCCCAAAGAACTCAACAAAAGACTATCTGCAAGATGGTCATATACATTGAAGAATGAGAAAGAGATAAGGGAAAGAGTACTTGTTTCTCACATGCCTCCCGAATCCAAAATGGAGGATATAAAAGAAATGATGTAGAAATATGTATAAAAGTTCTCACCAAAGTTGAGAGCTTATAGATTTCTAGAGGGAAAGCTTATAGAGCTTGAAAGAGAAAGCCAAAAAATATGGAGTAGAATACTCAACATACCTTTTAAGGAGGCAATCCCTGAGAAAGAACTACCTCAAACTGATGAGTCTCAAAGAGATGATACTCAGGCTACTCCAAAGCACATACTGATCAATGATCTAGAGGGTGTCAACACAAAAAAGTTGGACAAGGAAGAAAACATGGACATGGATGTGGCAGATGAAACATGGCCAACCACCAATGTTGATAATACAGTTATTGACATCACCAATGATTCTTTTGATGAGGTAAAGGCAGATGAGGATGTCACACTTGCATCAGATCACACAAAGGATCAAGACACATCTGTTAATACTGCACAAGTCAACATACCGAGTGAAATATCATTATTAATTCAAGCAATCAATATTGTCTCACAAAAAGAAAAGACCCCAGAGCCCGATGCAAGCATTCCTAAGGATGCAGGGGAAAAAGGAAAGACAGATCAAACCAATGAACAAAATGTCATCAGAGGTGTTAGGTTTGATAAAAAAAATTCAAAACAATGAGTCCTTGGTCTATATGTGCAAAAAGGGTCTTATGTAAATTCTTGAAACCCTTGCTTTCATTCTTATAAGCATAAAATTTGGTCCTCAAACCCTAAGCATTAAAGTGGTTTCTAATTTTGTGTTACCTTTTTACCACTTAAGTCATGTATCTTGCATATGTTCTTTTAAAAAATGTTCACATTCAATAGTTTGTAAGTTTCCTAATGCTATGGTCCCTTATTAATCCCTAAGTCTAAAGTCTGTGAGTGCTTTATTAAACCATTATCTATCAAGAAAATGTGTTTTGATCTAACGGCCCACTTATTGGATTAATCCTAAAGTGATCAACATCTATCTTATAAGTCACTAAGCGATAATGACACATGTCTATGGTGGGTCCAACAATCAGAAAAGGTTTCAGTTAAGAAGTGAGTAGATCCATTTTCATCGGATGGATGACTTAATGGCTTACTCCCAAAATGATCAACACCTATCCTATAAGCCATTAAGTTTGAATGACACATGTCCCTAGATTGACATGGGCTCTATTACAGATAGTGTGATGAAGATTAAAGCATGGATAGATCTGATGGTTGACTTGATCACTTATAGCTAAGATGCGCACCATCAAATGTGTAAGCCATTAAGTGGTGGTGACACGTGGCAATTGGCAGGCCCGAGTGTTGTGAATGGTTGGTGGTTAAAATGTTGACAGATTCCTTTTGATCTAATGGTTGACTTAAGGGCTTATCTGAGAGATGCATGAGATCTATCATTTAAGTGATTAAGTTGTGCTTCTGCATGTCCTGATGATGACTTGTATTCCATTATCAGTAAAGGTGATCGTAGGTTAAAAGGTTGACAATTCAGAGATCTAATGGCTAACTTGATCGCTTAATGACAAAGTGAACATGATCTATCATTTAAGTGATTAAGTTGTGATGCCACATGTCCTAGTGGGTCTAGCTAAGGTCATAAAGAAGGAATTAAAGGCAGAGCAAGTGCAAAATTATTTGATGGTAGACTTAATCGCTTAAAGGTAGATTGATTGACATATAAGGTATAAGCGATTGAGTCATAGTGATGCATGGCAGTTGGTGGGCCCTGTACAGCATAGAGATGAGGTAAAGAAGATGCAGTTTCAGAAGAATCAGATGGCTCACTTAATGACTTAAAGGAAATATCTAGAAGATCTAGTTTCTAAGACATTAAGTCGTACTGATACATGTCCAAGTTGATAAAGTTGCATCCAGGGTAAGTAAACTTGGGGTAAAGTAACTTGTGGCCAAGTTAAAAAAGATTAGAGGGCTGACTTAATGGCTTATAGAGAAGATGAATGAGATATATCATTTAAGTGAGAAATTCATGCTGACACATGTCCCAACTAAATAGTTGTTTCTGTGAAGTAATGAGAGTCACCCAATGAAGGAGATACTATTGAAGATCTATGGTCCAAGTTCAAAGTTCTTAAAATGGTCATCAGTGAATTGTTAAGCCACGAGTTTCAAACCAAGTGAACTGATTACAGAGCATGTGGCCACTTCAATAAAATTCAATCCAAAAGACTGATTTGATGGAAGCCATATAATTCATTGATTAAGGTTGAAGCTTCCATAATCATCGAAGTAATTGAAGCAAAAATCAAAGGTGCAGCAATATTGCGCTCTATGTGAAAAAATTGCAGAATGGGTAAGTCTTCTATGAAACAATAAAATTGATGCTTCCAGTAGGGTTTTGAATTGTAAAGAGTTACAGAATTATTGATATAATCTGATAATTATTTCTATAAGAAGCCCTAATTTCAAAAGATGGCTCCAAGGATTGAATTCACTAGTAATGTTGAGTACAAAGATAGAAATGTATGAGATGACCTTATACAAAAACTAAGTGGATCTACAAATGATTCTACCCAAATTAAGAGAATTGTTCCATTACATCCTTGTTTTAGAGTCAGGGAAGGTTTGTATGATATGGGTAGATGGGCCAAAGATGCCAACATTAGCACAAGTAGTTTAAATCTATTCAAAACTGCTTATAGCCAAAGAAATGCTCCCTCCCTAGACTACAATATATGGGATCTAGATGTAGGCAAGTTGATAGTTCCTGGAGTGTTCATGGATATAGATCTATTAATTTTAATAGACAAAACCTATGATAAAGTATCCAGGGTCTTGAGAGATACAGATGGGAATGTACTGTTGAATGTCACAGCTGATGAAATTAGGAAATTCTTCAATTTGAGTGACCTCTCAGTTCAAATAGATGCTATAAACTTTGACCACTTCAAAGACGTATATCAGAATCAAAAGGAATACTATAGGAATGAGGCCTTGAAAGGGTATTTCAACAAGATAGGGGGTGTGTTTGTAGTAGGCCCTAACACACCAGAGCCTTTCAAACTCGACTATTTTAATAGTAAGGCTAAGGGAATGTATAGTGCCTTGTGCCCTGTGCTAGGAGAGGATGAGGAGATAATGATGCCTGTCCATTTTATGCTTATGGTTGTTCAAATTTTTCATCCCCACTAATCTATTATGCTACCTACATTGTTGAATTGATGAATCAAGGTTTGATAGGCATTAAGGATTCCAAAATAGTCAGGACAATGGGATGGTACTCCATGATGATGCATATGATTTTATTCAACAATGCTGACTACTTTGAAGAAGAAATGGATCTCATCAAGTTTTAGGATGATGAAGATTTGCATGTTCAATTGTGGAGTACTGACTTGTCTTGGGATAGGAAAGAGGCTAGTTTCATAAATTTTGATAGATCTTTTACCTCTAGGCTTAGAGAATTATTATGTAAGGAAAACACTAGGATTAATGCATATGTATTGAGACTTTTGAGACCATTGGAATATGCTCCAGAATTGAAGATTGTTCATAATTGGGGTGACTTCATTTTATACCTGGTCTCAACAGTCATTAGGGTTTATGGTTTTAGGGGAACTCTGAATGTCCTCCCTTATAGAGTGCCACTCAAGATTGGTCTGGCAGAGATTCTTAGATAGTTAGGTGTGTTACAAGAGGAAGCCTTAACTGGTAAGATGAAAGGTAGCATTTTCTCTACCGTCACAAGAGTCCATCATTTTATCATTACCAAAGGGGGATGAACTTAGTTTTATAAATACCTAGAGCCATTCCAGTTAGCAACATATGGGGTAAGGTGTGCAGATAATGAAATTTTTATTATTGACATGTTCAGAAAGAGAACCAAATGCTTAGCATTAGATCATCATTTCAATTTTCTAGAGGATGTAATAAGGAATGAGTTTGATCTAATTGAACAAGAGATTAAGAAGGAGAAGTGGTTAGCCTATAACAAATCTTTAGATTTTATCCACAATTTTGACAGGGCATATGATCCCTTAAAGGCATTCTCACCTTGGGAAAATAAAGTAGAATCTCTAATGAGCATGTCTAAGGACATAATGCAGGCTCTGGATCAGAAGAAAAAGAAAGTGATGGAAAAAAGCCAAAAAAGGCTAAATCTATTTTGAGCAGAATGTCACAAGGTAGGGTTGTCCCACTAGGGAGATATGTAGTCTACCAATGAAGGGGTTATAGCACAATTTTGCCTCAAGATGAAAAGGCATCTGATCAAAAGGGAAAAAGGATAATAGATACCAGTGCCCAAGAATTTCCATCCCCAAAAAGGTAGAGGGTGGAATCAAAAGAGAAATAACAGGGTGATAACTATTTCCCTTCTCAATCTCCCCTACACATGGATGATCAAAGAATTTTTGAACAATTTGTGAGGATGGGAAATACTGGACATGTTTTTTTCATAGCCCAAGAGTTACAAGGAGTGCCAGAGGAACCCAAGCATGTAGCACTAGATTTAACAGTAGCAGACTTTGCTGGAAAAGAGTTGGATCCTATAACCAAACATGCCAGTGATGAATTTTTATCTGATGATGAATTTGTTAAGGATGGGGCTTTCATCCAATTCGTCTGGAAGACTCACATTGATGAATTCAAATAAAAATGTTAGAATTTACAAGAGGGTCAACCAAACAGAGACAAGGATGACATTGAAAAAGAAGTAAAATAGGAGATGATGGAAAAGTTTGATAAGATCACTCCTAAAGAAGGCAGGGAGTTAGTAAATAAATAAGGAGTCCTCATCTTACCTTAATGGGATCTAGCTGATGCCATCATATTTGATGTTGTGAGAAAAGAAGCCAAACCAGTGCACACCATTGGAACATCAATTAGTGCCAAATTTAGTGAATATCATGCATCACTGGTGATATGATCTATAAAAAGGAAAGACAAAAAGAGAATTGATGGAGGTGATCAGGCTGAACATGTAGGTAGTCTTGTGGTAAAGAGTATCAAACACCTCAGGGTAGAAGCATCTAACCTCAATCTAGAAACAAAAATAATTGAGCTTAAAGGTAGCTAAGAAACAAGAAGATGCACTCAATACACTGAAGCAATCATGAAGGCTTATAACAATGAGAGGATCCAGTCCATTGAAAAGGACAAGAAGATTGCCTTCCTTGAAGGTAAGAAAATAGTTCATTTTGTTCCTCAAAGGATGATTACACAAGATCCTCACCAGCCATCATCATCAAGCCCAATCATAACTTACCCTTTTTCTCCCCTGCCATCAAATCCTACCACACAAGAGGAATTGGAAGAAGAAAAAGCAAGATTGATTGCTAAGAGAACAAAGCTGGAACAATCAAAGAATAATTGGGTTGAACTATCTGTTGTATTTAAAGTAGAGGCATGGGTGAAATAGAATTATGTGGATAAGATACATTATGCTCTCAGGAATTGCACTTAGGAATTAGTTCCTACTACCATTTATTCATAGGGGAAGAAAATTGCCAGCATATTAAATGAATACAATGTAGATAAGGACAAATGGGATCAAATGGTGGATAGGTGGAAGGGAAAGAGAGGAGAATTGAAATTATTCCATACCACATCCAAAAGGGAAAACAATGTAGACATTATTTTGACTGGTACTTATAAATGTGTCAAATTACTAATGGAAATGGACATAAGAAGGAGCATCGTCATTAGGAAGCTAATGGTCTGAAGAAAGAATATTCAAAGGACCGATATGAGATGTTCCCAATATTTTTAAGAAAAGTGGTGATATAAAACATGAATGATTATGGCACAGATAGATGAATGAGGCATTAACAATAAGAACCAATAGTATTATTACTCTGGAAAGTACACTTTTGTTTGTTCAAACTATTGAGATAGTCGGTAAAGCTAGAGAATTTTTTGAATTTTGGTCAAAAGAAATTGAGAAGGCAAGTGACAACTCAAAATAAATTAATAGCAGAAAAGATGAAGTCATTAGTTTCCCTTGGCCGGGTGATGAAGTGTTTACATCTTGGAAGGACAAGTACATTATAGTTGAGCAAGAAGAAGGTGACAATATGCAAGTGGACAATTAGGCCCAACAGATTGGATGAGATAGGTAAAGATGAAGATCCTACATCACCAATATCAAAGACAATAGACTCTAGGTGGCTGCTTTCAAACAACTTTGAAGAAGTTACAAGTACCAAGCATTCAGGAGACAAAATATGTTAAATATCTATTGTAACAAAAGTGGTTATCACTTCATTAGCTATTTTTTCTTTTTACTGATTCATTTGTCTTTTCCTTATTCCAAATTATTTGTAGCTTGTTGCAATCCTATTCTATAAAAAGATTCCCAAGATCATTGGAAAGGGATGAAAAATTTGGATTGTAAACAATTTGTAAAGTTTCAGTCAGAGGGGGAATATATTATAGTTTGTACTAGATAGTTGTAATAAATCAGAAATAAAGCTGAGAGATCTTTTGTAGGTTATTGAAGAGGTTATCTCTGAGTACTTTTTGTATACTAAAATATGATTCTTTGAATTTAATACAAAGATCCTGTTTCCAATCTCTCATGTGTTATGTGTCTTGTGAGTTATGAATTTTCTGATTTAATAGCATATTCTTTCTCTATGTTTATGTACTTATTTGAGAGTTATGATCTAGGATCAGATTAAATTAGGTTCTGATTAAAGCATAGATTCATTTGGCACATGCTAGGATTCTATTAGTAGTAGGGGTTTGGGATAATTGTATTATGATTAAGAATCTTTGATGAATATTGATTTTAGTATATTGTATCTGAGTTAGAGTGTTTCCCCATGGATAAAGCACTGATCTAAAGCTGACAAGTTCTGTATTATTGCATATCTAGTAGCATATAGGCTGTGTTTTCCTATAAACAAACATTAAAATCGATTAATTTTACATTTTTGCAAGTTTGTTGTGAATTCCTATCTCATGCTCCATTTCATGGTTGATGTTCAATGAGTAATTAGCCAATTATCTAGTATCTCCCAGTTATGTTGAGTCATTGTGATATTACTCCTTGATAGTACCATATTAGATATATCAGAAGGTATTACAGGGTATCCCCCCTTAGTGTAGTAGGACCTAAAGAGTAGAAGTATTATGAGAGTGCTTGTTAGTTGGTCCTTTTCTTGCATGAACAAATATTTGGAGGTGGCCCCTCTATAAGACATTTATTAGAAGAAGAGGTTATTGTTGTTTTTATTGCAACATAAAAAGAAACCAAAAAAGTGGCGACTCTGGTGGGGAATATTTTTTCATTGCAGTGAGTTAGTAAGGTTTTTCAAGTTGAGCTAGACTCCTGGCCTACTTACTTATTAATACCAGTTAGTTGACCATTGAACTATAGAGTTTTATCTTTGCATGTCCCAGTGATTTGTATTACCATTGAATATATTGGGATAGATTCTTAGACTTGGTTGATATTTATAACCCATGAAAACTTTCCATAACAAAAATTTTATTGCTCAAAGTTGGTGTGTATTTTCCCCGCTATTTTTTGGGTGGTGACTTGAATAAATTTTTGCATCAGTGCTAAGTTATAATCATTTGATATACCACTGTTTAGCTATGAGTTATAAAATACCAAATCAAGGATGAATAGTCATCCTAAGAATGAGTTGGAAGGTGAAATTCCATCCACTTCTAGAGCCAGGAATCAATAAACAAAAATACTACTGGAGTTACTCCCCAAGCTTGGAGATAGAGAAGGAACATAAGAATAGATACTCCTAATCCTCCTAATCATGAAGAGGATAATGTAAAAGTTGAAAAAGATACACAGCCAGGATTGGGAGTCTATGGGGAGTATTACTCTCAAATTGAGAGGGTTTATGATGTTCCTAGATATGCTAGGAAGGTAGTTCATGGTAAATCCCAGGGACATGAAACAAGGTCCAAATCCAAAAGTAGAGGTGAAGAGAATAGGAATGTTCCAAGTGATCCAAGCTCTCCCTCATCTGAAAGACCTTATGCCTATAATCACAAGAGAGAGAGAGAGCTACCATGGAGGGAAATTCAGAATCTGACATGATTCTTGTAGATTCTAAAGAGATTTTTGAAGAAGTGGGTGAACTAGAGAGGAAGATCTGAGAGTAGATTGCCTTGAGACAAAAAAAAGAGAGAAAGAGAAAAGGAGGAGAGAATCACACATGCTCATATTCAATTTGACTAGTTGAAAAGGAAACTGTGATATTTGGAGGAAATAAATGCTACTATTATACCTAAGAAACTTGAACATGAACCTATTTTTCAGCAGTTGTATGACATACTAAAGCCCAAGGACAAAGGTAAACAAAAGGTAGCAGCAATTGAAATAAAGGAGCCAATGAGAAAAGGGAGTAAAATGGATCCCATGATTAAGGTGGATACTTAGTTGGAGAGAGAGAAAAGAGAGAGGGAGATAATAGCCAAGGAATTAGAGAAGGCTAAGTTGGAAGCCTCTGCTCTTGAAATGAAAAAGAAAATTGAATTTCTTAGGCAAACCTCTGGTTCTCATCCTGTTGGTGCTGGTAATAAAATGTCTCTAAATATGGGAATGAATTTACCACCACCTATTATTATGGAAATGCTACCACTTCAAATACTCAAGGTAATATTTCATCTCAAAAAATTCATGTCTATACTTTAAGGTACAAACAATTTATTTTCCTTGGCATTCCTAGTTATCCAAATGAGATTCCTAAAAAGATTAGGGATAAACTTCCTAAATTTTCTGGAAATAATGTTATAACATGTGAAGAACATCTAAAGCATTTTATGGATATGATTGTTGATTATGAAATTGCACATGATGATGTTATGATGAAGTTATTTGTGCAATCATTAACTGTGGATGCTAGGGACTGGTTTAGAGGATTGCCTAATGAATGTATTAGGTCTATGGATGAGATGAAGGAATGTTTTAGAGACCAATATGGGGAAAAGAATAATGAAGGGTTCATGATTAATGAATTCAAAAACATAAAGAAGAACCCAAATGAAGAAGTGGTGGAATTCAATATCAAGTTTCAAAGGGCAATGCACAAATTGCTACAAGTGATGAGATTAGATAACAAGGTATGTCTTGATACCTATCTTAATGCTTTTGATGCAAAAATGGGTTATTTTTTGAGAGATAAAAACCCTAGGAATATTAGAGAAGCATATAAGGTAGTAGTCAATATTGAGACAAACAGAAGAGTTTCTAGAAAAGTGGGTAGGAGAGAAGATTGGAAACCCACCAGGTATAATAAGAAAGAATCAGATAAACCCTTGAGTTCTAAACCAAAGGAAGATGATAATCTTAAGTTGATTATGAATACTTTGAAAAATTTAAAACCTAGAGAGAGTAGTAACAATAGGGTTTCAAAAAATGATAAGCCCTCCTATAGAAATTTCAACAGATAGCCTAGGGTGCAAAATTATCCTTATACTACTCAGTGGAAAGATGGGAAACCTATTGTCCCACAAAAGAAGGATAAATCTAATGAAAAACTCCTAACCTGTGCACAAAACCTCTGTAAATATGTGCAATGATAATCCTTGGTGCGTAGCTTTCCAGTCTCCTCATAATCCTGAGTATTGTGTTATTTCTGCTAGAATCTCTACCACTGAAGAAAATGAAGAAGATGAAGAGGAAGAATATGATGATAGTGGTTATGCTATGACTTCCTCACTTGTTAATGATGAAACATATTATCAACATGATGATTTTGATTTTCAAGATTGGGAGATTGATAATATGAGATGTAATGCCAAAGGGTGTGATGAGACCCCTATCCTAAGAAGGCCATCTGATGAAGAAATTTTTGAGATCACAACAAACATGGTTTCCCAAGAAAGGGGAAATTACACTTTGAGAAAAATAATAGTTGGTGGTGTAGATGGAAAACCTACTAGTATCTTTATCAAGGATACCCCAAATAATACCAAAAAGCCACAAAAAAATGAGAAAGAGGCTAAAGGTACAAATAAAATTTTGATTAGAAAGGGAAAAAAAACCTACTAGCCCAAATGTCTATAAAGAAAAGATGAAAACACCAGAAAGCCCCATACCTCATTCCAAAAGGGAGGAAGGGAGATGAAGCAAAACTGACTTCTCAAGTAGAAGATGAAGATTAAACAAATGAGAGATCAAATATCTTTGATATGAAGTACACTGCTATGGATATGGGGAAACTTTTGTCTCAGATAACTATTAAGGTACCTTTTCTAGAAATGACGAGGATAGGAGAGCATAAAGAAAAGTCTCTGACATGGGTGAAGGGTTTTAGCTCTACTAAGATTATGGGACCAGAGCAAGACATGAAAGTGGAAGACAAAAGGGACAAATCAACAAAGGAATCTGATGAGCTTGTGTCAAAGATTCCTAAAATATACTTGGATACCAATATAGAAACTATTCATCCCTTTTTCTTAACATTGTTAATAAATGGTAAAATGCTAAAAAACTACATGATTGATTCTAGGGCATCTAACATTGTCATGCCTACAGAAGTCATGAGATCTATGGGATTGAAAGTAGACACACCACATGGGAGGTTCCAAGCTATGGATTCTAGAGAAGTGCCTGTTATTATCACCATTAAGGCTTTGCCTTATAAATTGGCAACTTTCCCAGACAAAGTATTGAAAATGAGTGTGTTTGTTGTAGACATTCCCCCTCAATATGGAATGTTATTGTAAATAAAATGGAGTGCATCTACGGGGGGGAAAATTCAATGTGATTTTTCATTTTCCACTTTCAACATTAATGGTGAAAACATCAAATTATCAAGGTAAACTAGAACTCCTCATATGATTGAGGAATATGATGATAACAATATGAACTATTTCTTAGATACTGAGATGGGGTCATTTCAAGTGTAGGATAATCAAGTTGAAAGAAAATCACATCCTAAATTGTTGTTTGAAGATGTAAATAATTTATCTAAACAAACTAATTTATGGGTAATGTACTTTGATGGTGCTAGTTCTAGGGAGGGGGTTGGTGCTGGGGTTTTATTGATATCTCCCTCAAGAAGAACCTTCAAATTTTCATTTACTCTATCATTCACATGTACAAATAATGTGGTAGAATATGAGGCTCTATTGATAGGTTTGAGATTAGCTAAAATACATGGGATCAAATGCATCAGAGTTATTGGAGACTCTAAATTGGTGGTATCTCAGATCAGATCCAAATATGAATCCAAGAATCATAGATTAAAATAGTATCAAAATGTAGTATGGGATGAGTTAGAAAATTTTGATGCATTTGGTATTGATTGGAAGGATAAGAGCCAAAATAGAATGGAAGATTTATTGGCCAACATTTCTTTGAGGCCAAAAGATATTTCTTTTGCTGGAATTTTTGAGATAGAAGTTCAGACTAGGCCTTCAATACCAAACAATGTAGATAGCTGGAAAGTATTTGATGATGATGTAGATATTTTGAGATTCTTGTATTGTGAGATAGGTCTTGACAACAAAGTGATAGATTTTAGTAAGTATGTGAAAACCATTGATGGAAAAGATACTGTCTTAGAAAAGGAGATATTGCATTTGAAGTCAAATAAAGTCCCAAAGGGACTAGTTATTTTAGAAAGAGCCTTTGACAATAGGATAAACCATACTCTACTACATGTGTAAATAAATCTGAAGATTTAGATGAGGTTAATGTGGGAACAAAGGAATTCCTAAGAATTTATTTATTGGTAAAAAATGTCACCCAAAGGCAAGGAGGATCTAAGTAATCTTTTAAGGAAGTACAAAAAGTCTTTTCTTGGACATACGATGACCTGAAGGCATATAATGACAAGTTTTTCCAACATGAGATCCCATTAAATGAAGATTCCAAGAAATTTAGGCAAAAGAAAAGGCCCATAAATCCCACCCTAAGGCCCAAAATGGAGCAGGAATTGAAGAAAATGAATTTTTTTGGGATAATTAAGCCTGTTAGGCATTCTTCCTGGCTTTCCAATTTAGTCCCTGTCAGGAAGAAGAATGGGGATATCAGGCTATGTGTGGATTTCAAAAACTTGAACATATCTTCCTTAAAAGACAACTATTCTCTCCCCAATATGGAGAATATGCTACAGAGAGTCACTGGATGTGAGCTCATGTCCATGATGGATGGGTTCTTTGGGTATAACCAAATTATGGTCAAAGAGTCAAAGAAGTTTAAGAATGCTTTTACCACACCATGGGGAACATATGTATATGTTAGAATGCCTTTTGGTTTAATGAATGTTGGGGCTACTTTCTACAGGGCCATGGATGTTGCCTTCTCAGATTTCTTGAAAAAATTTCTTGAGGTCTATCAGGATGATCTCATAGCTTACTCAAAGAAGGAGGAACAACATTGTGAACATCTGGAAAAGATTTTTGAAAGAGCCCTAGAATTTGGGATTTCCCTAAATCCCAAGAAATGCATTTTTGGACTGACAAAAAGTAAATTATTGGGGCACATTGTGTGAAAGGAGGGGGTTAGAATTGACCTAGATAGGGTAGCTTCTATTGAAAAATTACCCATCCCAAGAAATGTTAAGGGAATTCAATCTTTCTTCGGTCAGGTAAATTTTCTTAGAAGTTTTGTCACAAAATTTGCTAAGAAAAGTAGGCCAATTTCAAAAATGTTGAAGAAGGATAGAAAAATGGAATGAGATGGGGAGACCACCCAATCTTTTCAAGAGATCAAGAAAGCTATCAAAGATACCCCTGTATTGAGAACTCCTAATTATTCAAAGCCTATTAATATTTTTTCATTTGCATCTTGTCATACTATTGTTGTTATGTTGTTGTAGAAAATGAAGAGGGGTTCGAACAGCCTACCACCTTTTTTAGCAAATTATTACAGGCTACAGAGCTCAAATATGATATAAATAAGAAACAAGCCTATGCATTGGTGAAGGTTGTAGAAGATTTCATATGTTATTTGATAGGTTCTATTGTAGTAGCCTATGTCCCCTCAGTAGAAGTTAAGGACATCTTTACTCAACAAGAGGTGTCAGGAAAAAGATGTAGATGGATCAATAGGATTCATGAGTTTAATATAGAAATCCAAATCAATAAGTTGGTTAGAGGGATAGGTTTATCCAAATTGATGGCTAGTGCAAACTTGGATGCAAACCATATCAATACCCTAGAGGAGAAATAGAGACCTTTCATCTGTAACCTTGACCATTGTGATTGGTACAACAACATTATTTATTATTTGCAATGAATCAACTATCCACATGGAATGGATGAGAATAAGAAAAGGACATTAAAGTCACAAGAAATATATTTTTCCCTGATCAGAGATGAGCTGTGGTGGAGGAACCATGAAGGAATTCTACTAAAATGTGTTGATAGAGAACAAGCAAACATGATTCTACAAGAAATGCATAGTGGAGTGTGTGGTGGCCATTACATGGCCAATACTACTGCACATAAGGTTTTAAGATAGGTATTCTAGCAGCCAAGTATCTTTAAAGATGCTCATCAACTGGTTAAAAAATGTGATGCTTACCAATGTTTCTCTGGTAAGCTAAAACTCTTAAGTTATGTACCCCTTACACCAGTGGAAGTTCAAGCCCCTTTTCATCAATAGGGTATTGATTTTATAGGAGAGATAGCTACTAAATCCATTGGAGGACATGCATGGATCATTGTAGCTACTGAATAATTTACTAAGTGGGTCGAAGCAATCCCCACTAAAAGAGCAACCAGTAAAGTAGTAATTGATTTTTTGTTAAAAAAAAATCACCAAATTTGGATTCCCAGAGAAGATAATATCAGACAATGCCATGTGTTTAAATCTAAGGAGTATATCAATTTTTTTCTGAATATGGCATTCATACATCTTACTCTGCACCTTACCACCCATAGGGGAATGGCTAAGCTGATTCCACTAACAAAATCCTCCTTAAGATTATTAAGAGAGTTCTGGATACAAACAAGAAGGCATGGGACTCAAAGTTGACAATGGTTGTCTGGGAAAATAGGGTGACATCTAAAAAAGCCATAGGATGTGCACCTTTTGATCTAGTCTATGGGATCCAAGAAAGACTACCTCAAAATAATCTGATGCAGATGTGCAAGTTTGTTCAAATCTATGATGATGATATTGATAATGACATGAAATTGAGAATTGATGATGTGGTGGAATTAGATGAAGCCAAGAGGGAGGCTTCTATGAAGAATGCTAAACTTCAATTGTAGGTAAAAAACTTATATGA
The DNA here is from genome assembly GCA_018584345.1 of Thuja plicata. NCBI lineage: Eukaryota > Viridiplantae > Streptophyta > Pinopsida > Cupressales > Cupressaceae > Thuja > Thuja plicata. The sequence continues at coordinate 1,655,577 of MU225068.1, forward strand.
TAAGAAGGAAGTCTCAAGAAAGTTTGATGTGGGAGATTATGTTCTCACGTGGAATGCAAAATTGGAAGACAAAGGAAAACATGGAAAGTTTGAACCAATCTAGCTAGGACCTTATATTGTCCATGAAAGGTATGCACAAAATTCTTATTTATTAAAGGATGTTACTGGAATCATTTTAGAACTGTCAGTTCATGGACAGTTCATGAAGTTATACTTCTCTTGAAGTTTAATAATCCATGAACATTAGGATTGTGTATATAGTGTGTTACTGCAAGTGTGTTCTTTATGTCTTAGTTTAGTTTTGTTTTTTGTTGTGTGAGTATTTTAGTTTTCCAGTAGGTTGGTCTGCTCCCCCCAAGATTGTGATTTCTTGCAATACTTGTGGGAGGTATTCATCCCCAGGAATAGCCGATGTTAGGTCTGGTAAAAAAAATTTCAAAATAATGAGTCCTTGGTCTATATTTGTAAAAAGGGTTTTATGTAAATTATTAAAACCCTTGCTTTCATGCTTCTAAGTGTAAAATTTGGGCCTCAAACCCTAAGCGTTGAAGTGGTTTCTAATTCTACATTACCTTTTTTCCACTTAGGTCATGTGTCTTGCATATGTTCTTTTAAAAAATGTTCACATTAAATATTTTGTAAGTTTCCTAATGCTTTGGTCCCTTATTAAGGCCTAAGTCTAAATCTTGTGAGTGATTTATTAAAGCATTATCTATCGAGAAAATGTGTTTTGATCTAACGACCCACTTAATGGCTTAATCCTAAAGTGATTGACATCTATCTTATAAGTCATTAAGCAATAATGACATGTGTCTATGGTAGGTCCAGCAATCAGAAAAGGTTTCAGTTAAGTAGTGAGTAGATCCTGTTTCATCGGATGGTTGACTAAATGGCTTATTCCCAAAATGATCGACATCTATCCTATAAGCCATTAATTCTGAATGATGCATGTCCCTGGAGTGACATGGGACCTGTTGCAGGTAGTTTGATGAAGATTAAAGCATGGATACATCTGATGGTTGGCTTGATCACTTATGGCTAAGTTTTGCAAAATCTAATGTGTAATCCATTAAGTGGTAGTGATGCGTGGAAATTGGCAGGCCTGAGTGTTGTGAATTGCTGGTGGTTAAAATTCTAACAGATTCCTTTTGATCCAATGGTTGAATTAATGGCTTATCCCAATGATGTGTGAGATCTATCATTTAAGTGATTAAGTCATGCTGCCACATGTCCTGATGATGACGTGTATTCTGTTATTAGTAAAGGTTATCGCAGGTTAAAAGGTTGACAATTCAAAGAAGATCTAATGGTTGACTTGATTTCTTAATGACAAAGTGAACATGATCTATCATTTAAGAAATTAATATATGATGCCACATGTCCCAGTGGGTCTAGCTAAGGTCATAAAGAAGGAATTAAAGGCAGAGCAAGTGCAAAATGATTCGACAATTGACTTAATCTCTTAAAGGCAAAGTGATCGACATCTAAGGTATAAGCGATTAATTCATGGTGACACGTGGCAGTTGGTGGGCCCTATACAACGCAAAGATGAGGCAAAGAAGATGTTTTTTTAGAAGGAATAGATGGCTCACTTAATGACTTAAAGGAAATATGTGGAATATCCAGCGACTAAGCCATTAAGTCATGCTGACACATGTCCAAGTTGATAAAGATATATCTGTTGTTAGTAAACTCAAGGTAAAGTAACTTGTGGTCAAGTTAAAAAATATCAGAGGCCTGAATTAGTGGCTTATGGAGAAGATGCATGAGATCTATCATTTAAGTGATCAAGTCATGTTGACACATGTCCCAAGTGAATAGCTATTTTTGTAAAGTAATGAGAGCTGCACAATGAAGGAGATACTGTTGAAGATCTATGGTCAAAGTTCAAAGTTCTTAAAATGGTCGTCAGTAAACCATTAAGGCACAAGTTTCAAACCAAGTGAATTGATTATAGAGCATGTGGCCACTTCATTAAAATTTAATGCAAAAGACTGATTTGATGAGAGCCATATAATTCATTGCTTAAGCTCAAAGTTGCCATAATCATCGGAGCAATTGAAGCAAAAATCAAAGTTGCAGCAATATCGCGCTCTGTGTGACAAAATTGTAGAATGGGTAAGTTTTTTGTGAAATAGTAAAATTCATGCTTCCAGTAGGGTTTTGAATTCTAAAGAGTTACAAAATTATTGATATAATCTGATAATTATTTATGTAAGAATCTCTAAGTTCAAAAGATGGCCCCTAGGATTGAATTCACTAGTAATGTAGAGTATAAAGATAGAAATGTATGGGATGACCTTATAGATAAATTAAGTGGATCTACAAATGATTCTACCCAGATTAAGAGAATTGTTCTAGTACATACTTTTTTTAGATTCGGGGAAGGCTTGAATGATATGGGTAGATGGGCCAAAGATGCCAAGATCAGCACAAGTAGTTTAAATATATTCAAAATTACTTATAGCTAGAGAAATTATCCCTTCCCAGAATGTAATATATGGGATCTAGATGTAGGCAAGTTGATAGTTCCTGGAGTGTTCATGGATACACATCTATTAATTTTAATGGACAAAAAATTTGATAAAGTATCTAGGGTCCTGAGAGATACAGATGGGAATGTACTTTTGAATGTCATAGCTGATGAAATCAAGAAATTCTTCAATTTGAGTGACCTCTCATTTCAAATGGATGATATAGATTTTGACCACTTCAAAGAGGTATATTAGAATCAAAAGGAATTCTACAGGAATGAGGCCTTGAAAGGGTATTTCAACAAGATAGGGGGTCTGATTGTAGTAGGCCCTAACACACCATAGCCTTTCAAAATGGACTATTTTAATAGTAAGGCTAGGTGAATGTGTAGTCTCATTTTCCATGTGCTAGGAGAGGATGAGGAGACAATGATGCCTATCCATTTTATGCTTATGTTTTTTCAAATTTTGCATCCCCACTTATTTGTTATTTTTTATTATGCTACCTACATTGCTGAATTGATGCATCAAGGTTTGATTGGTATTAAGGGTTCCAAGATAGTCAAGCCAATGGGATGGTACTCCATGATGATGCATATGATTTTATTCAACAATGCTGACTACTTTGAAGAAGAAATGGATCTCATCAAGTTTCAGGATGATGAAGATTTGTGTGTTCATCTGTGGAGTACTGACTTGTCTTGGGACATGAAAGAGGCCAGTTTCATAAATTTTGATAGATATTTTGCCTCTAGGCTTAGAGAATTATTATTTATGGAAAATCCTAGGATTAATGTAGATGTATTGAGACTTTTGAGACCATTGGAATATGCTCTAGAATTGAAGATTGTTCACAATTGGGGTGACTTTATTTTATACCCAGTCTCAATAGTCATTATGGTTTATGGTTTTAGGGGAACTCTGTATGTCCTCCCTTATAGAGTGCCACTCAAGATTGGTCTGGCAGAGATTCTTAGACAATTAGGTGGGTTGCAAGAGGAATCCTTAACTGGAAAGATGAAAGGTAGCATTTTCCCTACCCTCACAAGACTCCATCATTTTATCATTACCAAATGGGGATGGACTCAGTTTTATAAATACCTAGATCCATACCAGTTATAAACATCTATGGTAAGGTGTGCAGATAATAAAGGTTTTATTATTGACATGTTTAGGAAGAGAACCAAATTCCTGGCATTAGATCATTAGTTCAATTTTCCAGAGGATATAATAAGGAATGAGTTTGATTTGATTGAACAAGAGATTAAGAAGGAGAAGTGGTTAGCCTATAAAAAATATTTAGATTTTATCCACAATTTTGATAGGGCATGTGATCCCTTAAAGGAATTCCCACCTTTTGAAAAGAATGTAGAATCTCTAATGAGCATGTTTGAGGACAAAATGCAGATCCTAGATCAGAAGAGAAAGAAAGTGATGGAAACAGAGCTAGAAAAGGCTAAGTCTATTCTAAGAAGAATGCCACAAGGTTGGGTTATCCCACCAGGGAGATATGTAGACTACCAATGAAGGGGTTATAGCACAATTATTCCCAGAGATGAAAAGGCATCTAATCAAAAGGGAAAAAGGCCAATAGATATCAGTACCCAAGCCTTGCCATCCCCAAAAAGGCAAAGGGTGGAAGCAAAAGAGCAACAACAAAGTGATATATATTCCCCTTCTTAGTCTCCCTTGCACATGGATGATCAAAAAATTACTGAACAATTGGTGAGGATGGGAAATAATTGACATATTTTTGTCATGGCCTAGGAGTTAAAAGAAGGAGTGCCAGAGGCACTCAAGCATGCAACATTAGATTTAACAGTAGCAGAATTTGCTAGAAAAGAGTTGGATCTTATAACCAAATAGGCCAGTGATGAATTTTTATCTGATGATGGATTTTTTAAGGCCAGGGATTTCATCCAATTCCTATGGAGGATTGACATTGATGAATTCAAATAAAAATGTCATAAGTTGCAAGAGGTTCAACCAAACAGAGACAAGGATGACTTTGAAAAGGAATTAAAATAGGAGATGATGGCAAAGTTTGATAAGATCACCCCTAAAGAAGGTAGGGAGTTAGTAAAGAAAGAAGGAGTCCTCATCTAACCTCAATGGGATCTATCTGATGCCATCATATTTGATGCGGTGAGAAAAGAAGCCAAACCAGTGCACACTAGCGGAACATCAATTGGTGTCAAATTCAGTGAAGATCATGTAGAACTGGTGATATGGTCTATAAAAAGGAAAGACAAAAAGAGAATTGATGGAGGTGATCAGGCTGAACATGCATGAAGTCTTGTGGTAAAGAGAGTATCAGACACCTCAGGGGTAGAAGCAGCTAACCTCACTCTAGAAACAACAAAATTAAGCTTAAAGGTAGGTGAGAAACAAGAAGATGCACTCAAGATCCTGAGGGAAAATATAAAGTAGTCATTAAGGCTTATAATGATGAGAGGATCAAGTCCATTGAAAAGGACAAGAAGATTGTCTTCCTTGAAGGTAAGAAAATAGTTCAGTTTGTTCCTCAAAGGATGATTACACAAGATCCTCACCAACCATCATCATCAATCCCAATCATAACTTACCCTCCTTCTCCCCTGCCATCAAATCCTACCACACAAGAGGAATTGGAACAAGAAAGAGCAAGATTGATTGTTGAGAGAACAAAGCTGGAACAATCAAAGAAGAATTGGGTTGAGCAGTTTTTAGCATTTAAAGAAGTAGGGGCATGGTTGAAACAAAAGTATGTCGATAAGATACATTATACTCTCATGCATTGCACTTAGGAATTAGTTCCTATTGCCATTTATTCACAAGGGAAGAAAATTGTCAGTATATTGAATGAATACAATGCAGATAAGGAAAAAAGGGATCAAATGGTGGATAGATGGAAGGGAAAGAGAGGAAAATTGAAATTCTTCCATACCACATCCAAAAGGGAAAACAATGTAGACATTATTTTGACTGGTACTTATAAATGTGTCAAATTATTGATGGACATGGACATAAGGAGGAGCATTGTCATTAGGAAGATAATGGCTCTGAAGAAAGAATATTCAAAAGACCGATATGAGATGTTTTCCAATCTTTTTCAGAAAAGTGGTGATATAAAATATGAAGGATTATGGCACAGACATATGAATGAGGCATTAATAATAAGAACCAATAGCATTATTACTCTGGAATGTACACTTTTGTTTGTTCAAACTGTTGAGATAGTCGGTAAATCTAGAGAATTTTTTGAATTTTGGTCAAAAGAAATTGAGAAGGAAAGTGACAACTAGAAAGAAATTAATAGCAGAAAAGATGAAGTCGTTAGTTTCACTTGGCCAAGTGATGAAGTGTATACATCCTGGAAGGACAAGTACATTATAGTTGAGCAAGAAGAAGGTGACAATATGCAAGTGGACAATTAGGCCCAACAGATTGGATGAGATAGGTAAAGATGAAGATCCTACATCACCAATATCAAAGACAACAGACTCTAGGTGGTTTCTTTCAAACAACTTTGAAGAAGTTACAATTACCAAGTGGTCAGGAGACAAAATATGTTAAATATCTATTGTAACAAAAGTGGTTATCACTTCATTAGATATTTTGTCATTTTACTGAGTCATTTGTTTTGTCCTTATTCCAAAATATCTGTGGCTTGTTGCAATCCTATTCTATAAAAGGATTCCCAAGATCAATGGAAAGGGCTGAAAATTTTGGATTGTAAACAATTTGTAAAGATTCAGTCAGAGGGGGAATATAGTATAGTTTGTACTAGATAGTTGTAAGAAATCATAAATAAAGCTGAAAGATCTTTTGCAGGTTATTGAAAAGGTTATCTTTGAGTACTTTTTGTATACTGAAATATGATTCTTTGAATTTAATACAAAGATCCTGTTTCCAATCTCTCATGTGTTATGTGTCTTGTGAGTTGTGAATTTTTTGATTTATTAGCATAGTCTTTCTCTATGTTTATGTACTTATTTAAGAGTTCTGATCTAGGATCTAATTAATGCATAGATTCATTTGACATATGCTAGGATTCTATTAGTATTAGGGTGTTGGGATAATTGTATTATGATCAAGAATCTTTGATGAATATTGATTTTAGTATATTGTATCTCAGTTAGAGTGTAGCCCAATGGATAAAGCATTGATTTAAAGCTTACAAGTTTTGTATTATTGCATATATAGTGCCATATTGGTTCTTTTTTCCTTATAAACAAACATTAAATCCATTAATTTTAAAATTTGTGCAAGTTTGTTGTGAATTCCTATCTCATGCTCCATTTCATGGTTGATATTCAATGGGTAATTAGCCAATTATCTAGTATCTCCCTATTATGTTGATTCTTACTGCTTTATAGTACCATATTAGATATATCAAAAGGCATTACAGGGTATCCCCCCTTGGTGTAGTAGGACCTAGAGAGTAGAAGTATTATGAGAGTGCTTGTTAGTTGGTCATTTTCTTGCATGAACAAATATTTGGAGGTGACCCCTCTATAAGACAATCATAAGAAGAAGAGGTTATTGTTTTTTTTATTGCAACATAAAAAGAAACCAACAGGAGGAACACAAAATGTAATAGATACTGATAAGGTTACATATGGAGATTCAATGCATAAATATTGAGACAGCACAAAGAAGATTACACAAGTGAAGGATATTGATGAAGTACGTAGAGACACTGATGAAGGAAACGAGACAAAATATTTCACTCTCAAGGAAACTAACAAGGATGCTATAGAAAATGTCAAGGTTGATGTGGAGAAATCCACTCACAACCAACAGGTAGACAATGAGGCATAGCAGCAAAAATTGAATACACCACCAATTACTTCATCAAGCACATCAGACCAAGCTGAGAAGCTGGCTATGGTTGCGCATATAGGTGCATCACAAAAGAAGAAGAAAAAAAAGAAGAACAAGTTGGAAGTCACACTAGATGAGATAATTGAGATACCAAAGTGTGACCCAAAAACATTATATTTTGAATCACTCCAAGAATATGGAGAGATCTACCAATGGAAAGCACTGCAAGAAAAGCTCAGGAAGGAGCATTGAGACTCCATAGTACTGGAGACAACTAGGGATATATTGAATTAGATAGTTCCCAATGTTGATGTTGATCATAATGCACCTATCTTAGATCAAATTTCCACTCTCACCGAGACCATCAAAATGTATAATTTTGATGAAAAAAGCCAATTGAGGAGAGAGAAGAGAAGAAGTTTAAGTATAAATTGATAGAAAAGATCAGCCAAGAAGTGGCATAGAACAAGGTAAATCTTTCAGAGTTAGTAGATGAATTAGATTCAGTAATTATTGAAGCTATTTCCTTGATACAAAATTTATGTACATTGGATAAATTCACTACGAAGAATAGTGAAAAGATAGCAAAGTTATATTTAGATCTAGCTACAAGTGCTCAAAGCTTAACCACCAATAACTATGCAATAAAATTGCATTATGGGAAAATTGTTGAGATCAAAAGGTTAAGGAAAGAACTATTGGAAGTAGAGTCATAATTAGGGAAGAGGTTAATGAGCTCTAGGCTCAACTCTTACCGAAACTCACACTACTTCAAAAATACATCAGTTCAGTAAGGCAACTTATTGCCACCCCCGAGATGTCAGTAGTAGACAACATCTATGAAATGCATGTCAGGATCACACTCAAGCATATGGCTCTAGATCATCTAAAGGACAAATGGGAGAAGATGATGGAGGATATGAAGTCTTCACACTCTCATATTTTTGATAATCTATAGGTATACACCTTTTCCCTTACTATCAGAAAAGGGGGAAAATAATGATATGTACAATATAACTCAAAGGGGGAAACTATACAGTACAAAAAAAATAACTAAAAAGGGGGAGTGATATGATATGTATAGGATATATAGTACAGAGAGAATATGATATACATACATCAAAAATCAAAGTGCAATTAACGAGAAGAAAAGAGAGGAACCCAATAGAGAAAGGGAACCCGACCAACAAACTTTCTATGAAAATTGAGCATCAGACACTGAAAGTCAATTACATCCTGAGAAATATGGATCTGACTTCCATGTCAGATAAAACACTTGTATTTTATATTTAGATAGTTAATTTTTTTAAAAATCCATATCTTGATGAGAAATCAATGTAATTATAATTGTTTTAATTAGTCTAACTGATTAAAAACAAAAAAACTAGGGATTAAGGTCAAGTTGTAAACCTTTGATCATAGAGTTAGTTTTGAACGCGTGAAACTAGAAAGGTTAAATATATTGTATAAATAGATGTGTAAATCATTCATTAATAATGGATGTGAGAATGATAGTAGCCAAGGATCACATCTATAGAAGAGACTAAGAGTTTCAAGAAGAAGAACAACAAATGAAGAATTTGGTTATGAAGAACCATACACAAGGCTACCTGAGCAAGAGAGGTATTATTCAATCACATTAAGTGATACATTGTACATATAAGCTTTAATGGATCTGTACTCAGTAATTCTAGATTGCATACACTGAGTTCAATGAATATTTTTTACTACATTCTAACAAGTGTAGCAAATAGAAGAAATCCTTTCAAGAAAGGTGGATTTAACAATCCTTTGTAAATCTCTTAATTGAGTGCACACTAAATAGTGTTGCTAAAGCTCTTAACAGAGTAGACCTTAAATAGTCTCTACATGATACTCCCAATAGGGTAGATCATCATATGATCAAAATTGTAAGCCTTAACCGACCCCTTCCAATCTACAGATAGTGAAGTTTTGTGGGTCTCATCCCAACTATAGTTTTTACCTTTTAACAGGGGTTTTCTATGATTTCATATCTTATGTTACGTGTCAATTAATTTCATGAATGTTTCTATGAATGTCTACAAAAAATTAAGGTTATGAATTGATTTTAAATGCATAAATAAAGAACAACAAATAGATCAGTAAAGCTATAATTTTATTACATGGTTAAAGGTTAGATTACCTAAAAAAATTTAGAGGTATTGATTTACCCCTCCCCTCTTAGTACATACCTCCCATTAATTCCAACAATTTCTTATGGATTCCTTGCATGGGGTATGATGTTCGATGGTATCTTGTTATAAATGCTTTCCATCCTTATGAACAAATGTGGTGTAGACTCCCCCTCAAATCTCTCCAAACTAAAAAATGCATCATGTAGAGAGACATACTAGGATCCTCTTCCATGCTGCAACTTTGGTCTTCATACTATTCATAACACATGTTGGCTTCTTCACCATTGGAATCATGAAACATATCAAGAAACCGTTGCTCAAACTACCTCCATGATGAAATGGACTATGTAGATAATGATTCATATTCTTTTTGTGCATAGTCCTTTAAAGTCCTGAAAAATAACTTCATCACCTGATCTTCTGCACAAATCTCATAATCTTCTATAAATATGTAAAATGCATCCAAGTGTTGCAGTGCTGATTCATCCCATTCTCCATGGAACTTCGGTAAAAGTTGTGAAATTGTTGGGAATAACTTGCTTGGTTTATAATTGAAATTTCTGAAATACAATGGCCTGATGCCATCTAGAATAAATTTTTTTTCTCTAAAATGGTTGAGACATTTGAAAAAACTATCCACCATCTCCTTCTGAATCTTCTCCCTTAGTAGAGTCACTAACTAAAATTCTTTGTTAAATAGAGTCATCACCTTCCTACCAGAAGGAAAATACTTACTTTCTTCTGAGTTCTTTCTCCCAGTAGAGTCTTAATTACATCATTAGAGCTTTTAGGTAATCTTCAATATTGTCTTTCATAGATAACTCCCTACAAGAGTCGCTAATCTGTTGGTGCTCAAATCAACAACATATTGGATTTCCTATGGACATGCCAATCTAATGCTAGGAAACCCAAATGATTTGGCCAACTAACAAGATTCAACCAAGGCAAGGTTGAACCTTATGCAATTCTAGCTCTACAGAACCAAGGCTGATAGGCCTATACCTTAAACTTATCCTTCAAGTCTTAAGGATTTTTATAGTTGATAGAAAACACCTAAAATCCTCTCTCTCAAGTATGGAAAAGGTACTTGAGAGAAATCTAACTGAAAGAAATATATCATAAACTGCAAAACTAAAATACTTTGAGTAGTTGAAAGAATGTTTAGAAAATATGTATAAATGGAAAAGAATAAATGGATAGGATGTCACAAAACTTAAAAATGAAATGAATAACCATAATCCAATAAATGACTAGATCAACACCTTATTCTATCACAGGAAATAAAGTCAAAATCATCCCAACCCTATGTACAACCTCAGAGATAGTTTGCAAGAAACATATCACTTCAAAGGTGTTAAAATGAGCATGTATCTCAAGATAAATCCACAACTATTTCAATTGAATTTAACTTTTCAAATGACAGATTGATTGATCATGGCCATAAATCAATTGAATTTAACCATGCAAGATGAAAAGACCAATTGATAATAAAAATGTAAAGTTAATCAAAAGTATGCAACATCTAACTATCACTTTGAAGAAAATCAAAAGATTTTATCCAAGGGAATAATAAAAAATGAAGTTTAATCTATTCCCACAGATGAAAGAAAAGACACTTATCTTTATTGATTTTGAAAAAATGATACATCCAGGTTCATGTTACAGTTGTTGATCCAAATCTATCCAATATATCAAAATTGTTATTGTATTGTTTTTGATTTATTTACATTTTTCACCACATATATATGTTAGTGAATGGTTTTCACACCCCTTTAGGGTGAAGAGACACCTAAAAAAACTAATCAACAAAATAATTAATAACTACCTATCTTTCGGATTTGGCTTTGGATGAAAATCCATAATAGATTGTACAAACATAAGATTTTTATTAGAGATAGGAAATTTGATTTTCCAAACTGGGTCTATTTTAGATTTTCAATGTTTGATCATTTTCATTCTCTATTGACATCATCTTTAAAATAGGTACAAATTTGAGCATCTCTGAAACCTTGGCTTACAAAATTTTGATTGTTCCTGTCACAGAGCTTCCTTCCTTAATCCCTCAAATTTTAATTAAAAAGTAATATAATTTTGTATTCCATTCATGTACTCCATCATATCATAAATTATTGGGTATGGAGTTTAGGATGCAATTTTTTATAGTTTTATCACTTTATAGAACTCCAAATTTTGCCAAAAATTTAGAACTCCAACACCGTGGATCTTGGTGACTGAATTCTTCAAATTCTAACAATAATAATTAGATACAAGGAATTGATTTGAGTGGTGACAATAATATTACCTGATAAGGGACCAAAAAGGGTATCTGAGAATGTGATCTGATCTGATAAAAATTGTATAGAATTTCTCTCTATCCCAAAATGAGAAAATAGGAAATCCCCCTCAAAATGAAACAAGATCCACCAAAAATGAAACAAGCTCCCAAAAATGAAACAAGATTCCCCAAAAATGAGACTTTATCCCATAAACAAAAATAAAATAACCAAAAATGACACTTCTCAAGAACAAAACAAAAATATTTTACCATAAACAAGATTCTAGGCACCAGAAACAAAATTTATTTACTAGAAATGAAGAAACAATGACCGGAAATGAAACTCCAAAACCAGAAACTAGAATTTTCTGACAGGAAATGAAACTAATAAAGCCTAAGTTTTTAGTTTGTCAGCAATGAGAATTTTTTTTTTTCAAGTGTGTTTGAGAGGTATATTATTGCAATGATAGTGACACACACACATAAAATAGAATACAAGCACTTGTCTTGGTTTTGAAGGTCTAACAATGAGTGTACGTTCTTCAATATTTTCATGAGTATAGTTAAAAACATAGACAAGATCAAATACACTGATCCCTATGGAATTGGATGAGTACCAAAACATTTTTCCAACAACTTGGTATCCCTCAAGAGACATGAAGAATGTGGTTAGTGGAGACTGCACAATGAGACCTCCAATGTCGTATTATCAACTTTAAAACACTCAAGGAGATAGATATGGTGGGTTTCTTTAGGAGAGATAGCTCTCCTTACACAAAGATTATGACACTTTCAAAGGTGAACTGGGTAAGCTTCTACTCTATGGAGTGTAGTTAGGGCATCAATTTCAAAGATAATCCATGAATCATACAAGGCAATGAGGTAGCACAAGCGCTATTGAGACCTATAGTCCCATGAATACCAGGCATGAACTATATTTGTCTATTGATACTTTAATCTAAAAGGGAGGATTTGATTATAATGGGTTGGAAGAGGCTAGTTTTTCCTTGGTCCCACTTTAGTTATTTCCATGAGATTTTTCCCTCAATGATAGGCTCTCTAAAGATAATGAATGAAAATGAAAAATTGGATTGCAACTTGAGGTCTAGATTTTTTATTTTCCCTAAGGGAAAAGAACATAGTCTCCTATTCAAGTCATTTATACCAAGCACAAAAAACACATGTTCATTTACCAAATATTCTTTGCAAATGATAAATTGAATAGGTCAAGGTTTTTTTCCCTAAAAGGAAAAGAGCATACTCCCCTACTACTCAACAAATCAATCACAAATTATCCTTCTAATTAAGCTAGATGCCTAGAAAAATATGCTAATAGAAGACTTGATGTTTTCTTTAAGATGACTTAGGCAACCTTTATCACAAATTCCATTAGTATTTTTTGATTTTAATTTGATCTTCAACAATTGACCTGCAAAAAATTATTAAATCTTCAATTTTCACAGTGAAATTAGATCAAAACACAAAAACATCAATCAATTAAATGTTAGATTCAAAATTCAAATTGAAATACTTAGTGCTCTATCCATTTTCCCCAAAAATGAAGAAACAGTGACCAAAGACAAAGTGTTTTACCAGAAATGAAATGAATATTACTGAAGGCAAAACTTCTCTCTGGAAACGAAGGACTATTTACCAGAAACACGAGAATTTTTTGGAAATGAAAAAAGGATTCACTAGAAATGAAAGGAATTCCCAAAAATGAAAAAGCATTTACCAAAGATGAGACTCCACTGTCTTTTACTCTTCCTTGAAATGAAGAAAGGGAAACAAAAACAAGAAAATAAGACCCAAAAATGAGAATTTAGAGCTGTAAACAAAGAAAGATTCCTCAAAAATGAGACTCTTTTGTAGTGTCTGCAACCTGCAAGCAAAATTTGGTACAAAACAACAAAAATTAGGACCTAGAGCCCCACAATGGGTGGAAAAAAAGTGTTTGTGAATATTGTCTCTACAAATAACCTACAACACAACACTTGAATAACTCATTGCATCAATTGTTAATGTTAGAAAATCAATCAAATCAAACAATTGAAATATAATTATTGCCTTCTATTCATGAAGATTACTATCTAATTAAGATTTCTTTAAGAATTATGAATTTAGATCAGTAATTGACACTCATGAAATGAAGGTGTAGACACCCTAAAATGGACAGACTTGCGAGTTTCCAGTAAAAACACTAATTTTCATCTATTAATTAATGGTTTTTTCAATCGTTAATTAATCATCTATTTTCTTCTAAATTCATTCCCTAGATCATCTAATCAAATTCCCAAAATTAATTAAATAATTAATTTTATTTAATTAATTAACCTTAATTGATTAATTTCCATTAATTAATTAATTAAAGTCAATTTCCTATAGTTTAAATTCAAATACTTAAGCTTAATAATTAAATTCTTCCAATTAAATTAATTTAATGTCATTCAATAAAGAAATTCTAAATCAAAAAGAATTTAATTATCTCACATGTTGAAAACTTTAATTACATAAATGAATTAAATATTCAATTATGTTCAAAGAGATAAATCCTGATTAGATCACATGGGTTACTCCACCCATCTCTTCAGTTCACATGGGTTACTCCACCCACCTCTTTAGTTCACATGGGTAACTCCACCAACCTCTTCAGTTCTAAAAAGTAACTCACAATTAGCTCCTCAGTTAACCAAACTCTATCTCCTCTTTACCAGTTAAAGAGGTGGAGTTCATTGACGGCTTCCCCTGTTCCCTTTAATCTCAACCATTCATCTCCCAGTCTCTCAAATTGATCTCAACCGTTCATCTCATTCTCAATTCCTGTATAACAAACCCTTCATAACCATTTAAAGGATCAAGGATTTCAAGCTCACATGTGTCATTACTCTGTCAGATTGGTTCTAGCATTCAAGCCATCTTGTGATCACTTAATTCAATAGAAAATTCTCGACGCTCGCAAGTCATAGATGCTGCCCACACCAATATTGAGCATCAAAAATAAAATTTTAGAAGGAGTAGAGAGAGACAATAGAATCTTCAACCACTTTGGGGTTTGTATTGATTTGTTTTCCTTTCTTTGCTTGTACATTTTATTGGTTACGTAGTTAAGTTTTATTATTAGTAGCTTTTGTGTATTTGATTTCTCTCATTGTAAACTAGTGCTACTAACCCTAGCCTTTGGAAATAAAAGGAAACACAAATCCAACTTCAAGCGTGTACATTTTGGTGAACCCAAAATGAAGCAAACAACCTGAATACCTCTTGCAGATGACACACAAAATCTTTCAGCCATGGTCGTACAGTTGCAGACCTCATTTTCCATATTTTTCTTGATATCTATGTAATTTTGCAATTGTTGGTATTTTTCCGCAATTGACTAGTTTAATAACGCAATTGATTGCAGGCTTTCACATTTCTTTTCTATTTTTTTTTGAGTCTCTGTTTTCTTTCTTTGTTCCACAATTTCTTGATCAGTACTGCAATTGAAAGCATTTTACTATAATTGACTGATCTAGACCACAATTGACTGTGATATACTACAATCAGAAGTGCATTACCGCAATTGCTAGAGCTTTTCCACAATCGACTGATCCAGAGCACAGTCATCAGGGCATTTGCAATCACTTAAAAATTGCTTATCCAAAGTCCAATTCTCTGCCTAATTGCAAAAAAGTTTAATACTTTTTTTTTTTGTGCAGGACTGGATGAATTACCACAAATAGAGAAGGGTAAGTTATTTGTGAGTATCGATCATAATTTTCAAAGTTACACATACTCTCATTTGCAAATGTTTTCTTGGTGATACTAACTTGTCTAAACAAGACAAACTAAAAGCAATTCACTTGTCGATTTGGGCTTAAAAAGAACAGTGTTTGTCACACATCTTACACCTCACATTTCAGAATTTGGTGCTTAAAATTGATGTGGAGATTAAAAATTGAACAAAGGAAAAGAATCTCTCGATTTGGTGCACTAAATTGAATAATCAATCAAAACCTAATTTTGGGCTTAAAACTAAACACTTGTGCTTGTATGGTGGTGTAGCTTAGTTCACATTTCAAACTTTCAGAGCTTAAGCGATTAACCTTGTGTCTTGAGTTTTTGGTGCACTTGCACAATCTGTTAGATTAGACACCTTTATACATTTTTAGAGAGGCATGTCTAGGGAATGTGCTTCTTTCTCAGAGGATGACCTCAAACTAGTAATCCTTCTGATCGGTATATAAAAAAGACATGAACCAAAGTTTTGTTTTATATCTAGCCAAGTTCGAGCGAGGTGTGTTGATGGTATACTGGATCAGGTGAATATCCCTAAGGAGCCAACATGGTCAACTAGGCTCTTAAGTGAGTCACACATGTACAAACTGATTGGATATATGCCATAGACCCTACTAGAACCCATTAATTAGAGGCCAACCTAGTTTACCTCTGAACAAATACCTTATTATAGTGCAAGGGGTTGCAGAATTTCCCCCAAGATTCCCAACATATGTGTTCCAAGGTATTTGTGTAGTGAAAGAGATCTTCACTATATAGTAACAATACCTAGCAACAGAAAAAACATGGGTGGCTATGTCGTGGACCTTTGTGTCCTAGTAGTGTGACAATTGTTGTGTGAGATAATGAACATGTAAGCATTGGGCCTATAATATTGTATTTTGAAGCCATTGACCTAAATTAATCTAAATATTCATTGTTGAGACCTCATGATAACCTTGCAACTTGAAAATGTTGTAGAACATACACATGTCAGTCTTCATTCTTCAAAATATAGTGTCTATTGTGCTTGTTCTTTGATATGTTTCCAAAAATGCAAAAAACAAACATCCAAACTGTCAAAATTAGTCAAACATGTTAAATTATAGGGTGTGAATAGTAAAACTAATCTGCAAATTAGAAGAATTATTCTAGAAATCAGAATTACCAGAAAGTTAACCCATTTCAAGAATCCTTTTTCAGACTGTCGTTCTTTTACCATAATTGCCTGCATTTTTCCGCAATTGATGGAATTTTTCCGCAAAAGACTTATTTATTGCCGCAATTGACCTATTTATTACCGTAATCAGTGATAGATCACCACAATCAACCTATCACTTTACTGCAATCAGTGGAGTTTTGCTGCATTTTGACCAGAGACTTTAAAATACCTATTTTTACTTGAAAACCTTAAAAAGAATCCTCATTCTATGTAAAAGATCAGTGTCTATCCTAGAAGAATGTGAAAAACATTGTGTGAATCCCTAAACTTTAAAGATCACCTCTTCTTTGATAGTACAATTATCATCTAAACATTATTATTTTAAATGTTCAAACTCAAAATATCTTGATCCCACTATTTGAAAATAGTCATATATCTCTATCAAGTGACATTGTCCCAGTCAATAGTCAAGAATATTATTTACACATCATCACATATTTTGAGATCAAGATAAATCAAAATATGTCCTTAGAATTACCCTTGTCAAAAACATAACTCAGACTCTCCTAGAAAGGTTATCCTTTTCTGTTTTCTTTATATCACTTGTTCTAGTCACAAAATTTGGACAAAACTATGTCTCATACACCTTATGGAGGGCCTTACACTAGGTCAAAGGATAAAATTCAACCTGATGAGTCCTACATCAATAGTTTTCTCATTTAGGAAAAAGAGCGAAAGGACAACCCTTTCAAGAATACCAGTCCTTCTCTTTTCATGGAATACCCTCGTGGATTAGCATTATGCCACGATGTTACAGAAGATGATCTCGAAGACATAGAGAAATATGCCTATTCCTCACAAGTTATTGACATTGTTGTAGATAGGAATCCTAAATGTTTCTTAGCCATGTTGATTAAAAAGGGAGTGAAATTCCCTGCCAAATTCAATGTGTCAACCATATGGCCTGAAAACCCTCTTGTAGGTCAAAACACTACTCAAACCCCACAAAAAAAACCTATGGTATCCCAAGTATTTCCATCTTTGACAGCAACATCAGTGTAGATTATGCCCAGTCAAACCAACTCCATAAATCAAGATAGGACATCTTCCACACAAAGCATGATAGGCTCCCAACTAAGTGCACCCGTGGTCACTAGTGTGCCTCAATCTTTGGCCTCATGGCCTTTTACATCAAGCTCTCTTTCTACGTCCTCAATCCCAACAAGCAGTAATCCCTTTACGACTATTCCACTACTGCATTTAGTCCCTACTAGCCTTGGGATCAACACATCACTCCCAGAGGGATCCATCTCTGTGGGTCTGACTTTCAGTCAACACCCACCGAAGGTTAGGTCTTTGCTCATACAAGGACCACAAAAACCACAACAGTAACAACCTCCACCCCTATAACAAACACAACAAAATCAATCTTGGGCCAATCACATGCCCCCATATCAGAATCAAGTGTTGGGAAATTAATATCAAGCCCCAAGGGTGAGGTCTTATGTTCCTACTCAGGGGACACAGAGGCACAACCTCATACCTACTACATCACAAAGGTACAATATCACAAATCATCCTCAGTATCAAAGACATTTTGATCCAACAAGTGTAGAACCTTAAAACCCAAATGATGGATATGCAAAATCAAGGGGAAATGAAATGCTACACCGCAGAGGATTTATACCCATACCCCTTTGATCACTCTCCTCACATGTCTCCATTCCCAACTCACTTCTTAGTACCAAAATTTGAAAAGTATAGAGACAATACCAACCCTATTGAGCGTATCTGAGAATTATTTGCTAGTTGCATCAAGGTCGCACATTATGTGACATACTTAATGTGAATATTTCCACAAATCTTAGTCGGACCAAAAATGGAATGGTTCTCACACTTGCCTCATGGCATTCTGTCTTGGGGTGAATTGGCCAAAAAGTTTATAGCTCACTTCCATCATAACATCAAGCACAAGGGTAGTATCAAGGACCTTTGTGACATCAAGAAAAAATATGGAGATTCCTTTGTAAAATTCCTACAAAGATGGAGAAATACTGCAAACAGAATCACATATGATGTACCCAAGAAAGACCTAATAGTCATATTTGTTGACAATCTGATTTCAGATATGTCATTTACAACAGAATTGTAGCTAGCTCCCAAATTTAAACAACTCATTGAATGAGGAGTTCATTGTGATAAAAACTTGGTCAAAAGAGGTTTCCTTGCAGATCCTACCCAAAAAAATTCAAACAAGGCTGCAATAGATAAAGCTACATGGTGGAATAAAAACAAAAATGTCACCAATGATGGTGTCATTGATGTGAAAATGATCAAATACGCCCAACCAAGAGTGTTACTACAAGGTGCACCTATGGCTAGCCAACAACCCATAGTGTCAACTCCAAAAGCACACACTCAAAATCAGCCACCCCCTCTCCATGCAACCACTATGTCAAACAATCAACCACAAGCACAATGCCAACCGCATTTTTTGTTTCCAAAATGAGATTACACACCATTAGGAGAGTTGATAGAATAAAACTTAAGAAAGGTGATACAATCCAACAATATCACTCTCCTAGAAATCAAAGAATATGAACATGGTGCAATCAAACCAAATTTGTATAATGACATGGTGCAATCAAACCAAAGTGATATAATGACAATGGTTACTATGAATTTCATCAAGTGAAGGGACATAAAACACCCAACTGTTACCGATTGAAAAATTCCATCCAAGATCTGATTGACACGGGGGTCATTGATGTTACAAACACCCAAACAAAAGTCACTACTAATAATACAATATTCAATGACACATTCCATGATCAAAATAAAGGGAAAACCTTTGGGTCTGGTGGATAGTCAAAATAGGTCAACTACACTTATGCCAATAGTGATAACACTATCAATTTCCTAAATCCTTCATATAGCCATGTGGCCACCATTACTATCAGAGACCAAGGTGCTAAATGTGTTGTAACCATGCGTCGTACAATGGTTGTCTTGAAAGGAATTCATTTCTTGTCTACTACACCATTCAACCCACCTACAACCTTAGATCCACAGACAAGCCTAGTAGATTAGCTAAAGCGCACACCTACCCAAATATCTATGTTTGACCTTTTAGGCATATCCCTACAACATAAGCATGCACTAGAACAAGCACTTCAAAAAGCACCTGTCCCATAGGACATAACCCCAGAGATTTTCTAAACCATGGTAAATCATATAGCCTCTAACAAGCATGCAATATTCATAGACCATGACGTGCTACCACACAAACCCTTGCATAATGATCCCCTTGCACTTGCTTTTCCAGGTTCATAAAAGCTCAATCCATAGAGTCCTTGTTGATGGTGGGGCTAGATTAAATATTTGTACTTTAAAGGTCATCAATAAATTAGGCTACTTTGAATCCATTATTTATGTCACAAGAAGAATCAATATCAAAGCCTATGATGAAGAAGAAAGGTCTTCAAAAGGAATCATTATACTACCAGCTAGAATAGGAACAGTTGTCAAGAACACTCCCTTCCAAATCCTTGACCTAGAATTGGGATACAACATGCTACTAGGGAGACCATGGATACATGAGATGCAAGTTGTACCTTCCACATACCATCAATGCATCAAGTTTCCACACCAGGGGGTAGAAATCATTACAGAAGAAGATCCTAATCCATTCCAATACTGCAATACAATCCAAGTGAGCACTGAAAACCAGGTTCTATCAAACCAAGAGGCAAGTATCCCCTCCACATCAAATTCAATTTCCAAAGATGTCATGAGAAGAGCGGGAAAAATATCTATTATTGACAAGGGATGTGGTGAATACTGTTATGAAGAAGGCTTTACCATCACCAACATGCCTCAGAGCCCAAGGTCCTATGGCATGCCACAACTAGTTACACCAATTAAAATCCCAGAACTAGTCCTATTTAGGTGTCCACCCACAACCTTTGTCAGATAGGGAGACATTGCAGAAGAGAATCCATTTGATCCAAATAATAACACCTGGTTGTATCAAGATCCATCAGAGACACTTCAACAACCCTTACCCATATAAACCTATGGAGCTGGCTATACAATGATACAAATATTTGGGTATGATGGTACAACTGGACTAGGGGAAAGACACCAAGGTTTAATGGAATTTTCTCTCCTGCCAATCTAGAGAAATGAGAGAGGGCTAGGCTATGACCATAATAGAATGAGTCCCACCACCCAAGACATACATGTTGATCAAGAATTGTATCACCTTAAAATGGAAGCACTTCCATGTTAAGAACATTTAGCACTCCTTAGGGGGTTTTTTTGACCATCATCATATGATGCTCTCATTTTTTCACCCTCTCCTGCTTCTGTTCCTATTTAGGACCCTGATTGGGCCTCTTTGGAAATTATTTATCCTACCTGACACATTTTCCAGGGGTTCTGACTCCCTAGGGAAAGATCAACCTCGACCTTGACCTAGGTCAAATTTGACCTTGACCTTGACCTAGTTCAAGGTCAACCTCAATTTTAACCCAGGTCCACCTTTCCAATTGGAAATTTTATCGGCTGCCAGAGGTCGTTCAAAAGTTCATTTCCCACTTTTGGGTTGGTTGTTTCAGGTTTCAAAGTAACGAATCTTAAAATTATATTTAATATAGGTCCTCTTCTAGGGGTGTATGCCTAGTTGGAATTTAATTGTCCTATGTTGGCCTCTCTAGAATATTGTGCCCTAGATTTGTATAAAAGGAATCCTTCTACTGTCATTTTTATCTAAGAAATCCTAAGAAATTCTAAGCACCTCTAAGTGATCTAAGAAAATTGTACATGTTCTCAAGCTTTCAAATTTCAATCAAGGTTTTTAGGTATTCTTCTCAAGCATTCAAGTTCTCCATTAAAGATCAAGTATTCAATTTTTCAAGCCTTTGAAGGAATTTAGTTCAAGAATTCAAGATTCATCATTCAAGCCCTAGGTCTATCCATCATGGTGGTGTGATCTTCCTTCAAGATCCTTTGAACATCCTCAAGCTTCATTCATTCTTCTATCAAGGTGGATTCCAAGCATACAATCATGGAGATTTATGGTTTCCAATATTGAGTCCAAGCTTTCATATTTACATACTTGTTTACATTCAAAGTATAATTGCATATCTATTGTCATAGATTCACTATTAGATCTACTTCTACTACTTTCTAGCATTCTTTATTTCCAATTATTGATTTCAAGGTTAATTCCTAAATCAAGGTTTGACTAAGGAAATCCCCTTCCCCCAAAAAAAAAACTATTTTTATTGTAGGTACAAGTTTGGAATAGAAAATTGGAGTGTAGATCCAGATACCCTTTTTGTAAAATTGTTAGGACCCAAAAATAGATTTTTAGCAGGACAGAATCGACCTTTTTGGGTTATGATCATAAATTCTAGGTCAAAGGTGACATTCATTTCTGGGTCAGAATCAACCTTTTGGGTCAAAGGTGACATTCATTTTTGGGTCAAAATTAGAACTGAGCTAGATCAAAAAAATATTTCTAGGTTTTGTCCATCTCTGCATTTCTATTCTAGATCAGTTGCAGAATTTCCTGAAACTCAACACAGACATCATAAAATAGGATTTCCCATATCTGCTACATTTTGAGGTTAGTACTTGTCTTCAATTTTTTTCAATCAATGTTTTAATCTTCCTATATATATATATATTACATACTCTTTTCTATAAAATGGAATTTAGGGTTTTTCTCTTTATCCCTATCCTTAATAGGTTGATTCATTTATGCATTGCTCCTTTCTTTGGGGTTAATAAATTTGGATCTTCCCTTTATGAATTTGGGGTTAAGAGGATAATCTTACCTTCCTTCATATTAATCAACCAAATCAATCACATCACACAACACACATATATTTCTTCCTTTACATTTTGGTGAATCAATTCTACCTATTTACATTTTGCTGAACCCACAATGGACAACTCTTTCATTTTGGTGTTAGATACTCTACTTCTTTTCCCAAAAACATTTCTTGCATTTCATTATGAAGATCTTCAAGATGCTTTGGTGTGTGGTTATTTTCTTCATTATTCTTCTTTTAGCATCTCTTTATAGTACTTATGATTTTTATGAGACTATTATCCATTTCATTACATATTTCACTCTTCATGTTTCACTTATGCAATTGTGAGATTGACTAACACTAGCCTTCCTACTTTCAAAACTTTCATTAAGTATTTATGTAGTGGACTTATTTCTCTTTTGGATTATGTGAATAATTGGGTAGATGATACCCCATTTCCTAATCTTCCTAATCCTAATCCTATCATTCCTAATCCTAATTCTATCCTTCCTAATCCAATTTCAAATATTCCCACTCTTAATTTCTCCATCTTCTATCCCTAGTTCTTCCCACACTTTTGTTGGGGCTCAAACTAAGGTTCATGATACAGATGTGCGAGAATTCTTTCATTTACCTTCCCCTTCTTATCCGATCCATGATGATATTAAAGGGAAGAGAAAAGAAAATTCTTCTAAACCTAACATTCCACCTTACACAACATTTTCTCATGACCACCATAACCAATCATCTACTACAGAAGCTTTACAAGGTATGTACACTACATGATACACTATGGTGGATAAACAAAGCTATAAGGGTTTAGGGCTCGGTGTAGAGGTGGTGGATTCTAACTGTCACCCTTCTCTTCATATTCTTCTTCCAACACCTTCCTTAGATCACCCTCATACTCCTCAAGATGTGGCTAAGAAAGTGTATGTTCAGTTAATGAATTCTATCTAAGAAAGAAATATTTAAACCTATGCCAAAATATGATCTTTCTAAATACAAATTCCCTTTTCACTATATTAATACACATTTACTTGTTGATTGTGTGCATTTCAAGTTATATGCTAGAGAAAGAGCTTCTTTAGAAATTATATCTCATTCCCATGCGTATTACAATTTCTTCATAATTTTGATATAGGGAATTCCCCTCATTCTTCTATAAATGAGATCTTTTTCTCCTCTTGTCTCCTAACTGGGGGGCAAGAGGGATTTTCTTCCAATCTTCTAGGATGTATTATTCTCTTAGCATTTATGTTGTTTTGAGCTTAATTGGTATTCTTTCTATATTCTATCCCTATGATTTTGTACATACTTCCTTAGCTCATAATTATTCTAGGACATTTTTTTTGTAAAGTTATCTCTTTTCTGCAGCATGGATATGCATGGTATAGAGGTGGTAGATTCTAACTGTCACCCTTCTCTTCATATTCTTCTTCCAACACCTTCCTTAGATCACCCTCATACTCCTCAAGATGTGGCTAAGAAAGTGTATGTTCAGTTAATGAATTCTAAGAAAGAAATATTTAAACCTATGTCAAAATATGATCTTTCTAAATAAAAATGCCCATTTCACTATAGTAATACACATTTACTTGTTGATTGTGTGCATTTCAAGTTATATGCTAGAGAAAGAGCTTCTTTAGGAATTATATCTCATTCTCGTGCGTATTACAATTTCTTCATAATTTTGATATAGGGAATTCCCCTCATTTTTCTATAAATGAGATCTTTTTCTCCTCTTGTCTCCTAACTGGGGGGCAAGAGGGATTTTCTTCCAATATTCTAGGATCTATTATTCTCTTAGCATTTATGTTGTTTTGAGCTTAATTGGTATTCTTTCTATATTCTATCCCTATGATTTTATACATACTTCCTTAGCTCATAATTATTCTAGGACATTTTTTTTGTAAAGTTATCTCCTTTCTACAGCATCTCTTAATATAATTGGTATATCCCTTTCTTTCATCCATGGGGGGCAAGGTTTTTACTTCTTTCTCTATCTAGGGATCTACTTTCCTCATCTTAGTGGCATTTTTTTATTCTACAACATAATTTCCTTATAAAGACTTATGTTTTGGCTATAGATACCCTCTTATATGAGAGGTGATTATCACATGTCATCACCTCTTCTTTATGTTGCAAATTATGTTCTTTATAAACTCTTTCTCTTGCTTTGGGTTAGAGTTGGCTTCCTTCATTCCAAGATTCCTCTTCCTCTTGATCGCAGGAGACTTGATGAGCGAATCTTTGGTCCCTCTTTGCTTTTCTTTGGAAGATGACATTTTATCCTAAGCACTCCTCTATGGTGGGGGTCTTGTTGATAAGATCTCATCCTCTTTGAGTATCCCTTTTCCATAAGTGACATATCCTTTTCATGATTATCTATGCTCTTAGATGTAAGGGTTAATACTCTTCGCTAAGAATATAGTATAAATTGTTGCTAAAAATATATCTTCTTACCTTGTGAGGTAGGTATCATCTTCCTCTTCCTTATCCTTCCTAGTTGGTAGTCATGATAAGGAGGGGGCATATATAGGATCTCCCTTATACTATAGTTTACATTTTACAACATGCTAAATCCTCGGAAGGTAATGCACATAAGTTGCTAAATCCTGAAGAGACACACATTTTTATGTTTAGTTTTGCTAAATCTTCAAAGGGTAACGCACATAAGTTGCTAAATCCTAAAGAAGAAACACATTTTAAAATTAAAATATGCTAAATCCTTGGAAGGTAATGCACATAAGTTGCTAAATCTTGAAAAGACACGCATTTTATATTCTATGGTGATACAATAATGTGGATCTATGGATATTCAGAAAGCCATCAGAAGATGCATTACAACTACAAAGAACAATTTATGGGTGAACTTGGTGGGCTCTCCCTCCTTGGTGATTCATGGTAAGGTGGGTATCTTACTAGGTGAGGTAATCACTTTCTATTTTCTCTCTTTCACTTTCATGTTAATAGGATTAAATTGTGAAGCTATGTTATTTATAATGTTGCTCTTGTCTTGCTTATGTAATCATGTATACTTTCTATTATTATTTTATCATTGCTTTCATATATTTATGCATGTATGTTGAGTTATAATCCTTGGTTTGGGGGCTTGTATCTTTAACTAAGTGATGTTCTAACTCATTGTGATCCAATGGAATCTTTCTTCTAACTTTACTGTGAGTATCTTTGATTTTTCATACTCCCGCTAAATTCGGGGCTTAATGTATCATCTTAAAATGGAAGCACTTCCATGTTAAGAATGTTTAGCCCTCCTTAGGGGGTATTTTTTAGCACCATCATATGGTCCTCTCATTTTTCACCCTCTCTTTATTATGTGCCTATTTAGGACCCTGATTGCGCCTCTCTAGACACTATTTATCCCACTTGCCACATTTTCCAGGGGTTCTGACTCCCATGGTCAAGGTCAACCTCAACCTTGACTGGGTAAAAGTCAACCTCAACCTTGACCTAGGTCAAGCTTGACCTAGATTTGGACCCAAGTCCCCCTTTCCAATTGGAAAGTTTTTCTGCTGTCGAGGGTCGTTCAAAAGTTCATTTCTCACTTCCAGGTCGGTTGTTTCAGGTTCCAAAGTAATGAATCTTAAAATTATATTTAATATAGGTCCTCTTCTAGGGGTGTAGGCCTAATTGTAATTTAATTCTCCTATGTCAGCCTCTATAGAAGATTGTGTCCTAGATTTGTATAAAAGTAAGCCTTCTCCTCTCATTTTCATCTAAGCAATCCTAAGAAATTCTAAGCACCTCTAAGTAATCTAAGAAAATTCTACATGTTCTCAAGATTTCAAAGTTCAATCAAGGTTTTCAAGTCTTCCTCTCAGGAATTCAAGTTCTCCATTAAAGTCAATTTCAAGCCTTTGAAGGAATGTGGTTCAAGCATTCAAGATTCATCATTCAAGCCTTAGGCCTATCCATCATGGTGGTGTGATCTTCCTTCAAGATCCTTTGTTCATCCTCAAGTTTCATTCATTCTTCTTTGAAGGTGGATTCCAAGCATAAAATAATGGAGTTTTATGGTTTATAATATTGATTCCAAGATATCATATTTACATACTTATTTACATTCAAAGTATAATTGCATATCTATTGTCATAGCTTCATTATTAGATCTACTTCTACTACTTTCTACCATTCTTTATTTTTAATTATTGATTTCAAGTTTAATTCCTAAATAAGGGTTTGACTAAGGAAAAACCCTTCCCCCAAAAAACAAACCATTTTTCATGTAGGTACAGGTTTGGAACATAAAATTGGAGTGCATATCTGGATACCCTTTTTGGAAAACTGTCAAGATCTGGAAACAGATTTTCAGCAGGACAAAATCAACCCTTTTGGGTCAGAATCAGAAATTATGGGTCAAAGGTGACATTCATTTCTAGGTCAAAATCAACATTCTGTTATGGGTTAGAATCAACCTTTTGGGTTAGAATTGGAAATTCTAGGTCAAAGGTGACATTCATTTTTGGGTCAAAATCAGAACTGAGCCATATCATCAAAATATTTCTAGGTTTTGTCTGTCTCTGCATTTCTGTTCCAGATCTGGTTGTAGAATTTCCTAAAACTCAACACAGACATCATAAAATGGGATTTTCTAGATCTGCTACATTTTGAGGTCAGTAATTGTCTTCAATTTGTTTCAATCAATGTTTTAATCTTCCTATATATATTACATACTCTTTTCTATAAAATGGAATTTAGGGTTTTTCTCTTTATCCCTATACTTAATAGGTTGATTCATTTATGAATTTCTCCTTTCTTTGGGGTTAATCAATTTAGATCTTCCCTTTATGAATTTGGGGTTAAGAGGATAATCTTACCTTCCTTCACATTAATCAACCAAATCAATCACATCACAAAATACACATATTTCTACCTTTACATTTTTGTGAATCAATTATACCTCTTTATAAGAGCAAATAGCAGAGTTACACCAGGTGCAAAACTTGGAACATGCCTTGATTAGCAACATACTTCAACAGTTGTTTCCAACTGAAGAGGGAACCTCTTATTCTTGATTAACCCTTGACCTAGTGATCTGAGATAACAAGGGAAGTGAGACATCCAATGAGCGTTCTAGCTAAACTAACTCCCATGAGTATGAGTGGATATCTCTCCATGATTCCAAGCCTACTATCCCAAATTAATCCCCTCGGTCAGTCAGCACCATGCACCTTGACAAACTATTTGACCAAATGACCATAGAGGACCAACAATGCATTGACAAGCATATTGATGCCAATTCCCCTAGGTGGTGCATCCACATCACATTCCAAGTTCATAGGTACCATCACTATATGCATTTTTACCCAAATGAACACATCCCTTCACAAGGACCTTTCTCTAGTACATCATGGAATAATAGAATGGGATCAACAAGGACAACCTGACATTAATATATTTGAAAATGATGAGGCTATAGTAGGCTTCATGGGCCTCAGAGAAGTTATGTCATTAGGAGACCACAAAGAAGGTTTCTCCTTTGACCTCGACAGATCAGCATATTTTGGGGAGGAAGCTCCTCTTTCCAATCTAAAAAGAACAAAAGAATTTTTAGTAAATGAAAATTGCAAGGCACTTACTAACATAAAAAATGAAAAAAAGAACAAAAATGACGTATCTTCTAGTGAAAACCTCACTGAGGTGCTAGAATATGGAAAGTAGGAAGTCCTCCCCTTAACAAAGGAAAAGTAAGTGTTGCTAGCCAAAGAGACAGAAAAAGTCAACTTAGGTGATGACAAGAACCCAAAGAACATCTACTTGGAAAATTCACTTAGCCCAGAGGAACGAGAGCGGTTCATCAGTTTCTTCAAAGAATGGATGAACAACTTTGCATGGGCCTACTCAGACATGCCAGGCCTAGATCCAAAGCTAGTGCTACACCATTTACCATTGTTACCAAATGCAAAGCCAGTCAAACAAAAGCTGAGAAAGATGCATCCTCATGTTGCATTACTAGTCAAAGCAAATTTAAAGAAACTCCTCAATGCTAAATTCATATGCCCAATTCCATATGCAGACTGGATCTCTAATCTGGTACTAGTTACCAAGAACAGTGGTCAAATCCTCATTTGTATATACTTTAGAGATCTCAACAAAGCTTGTCCCAAAGATGACTTTCCTTTTCCTAACATCAATATGATAGTAGATGATATTTAATAGTAGGACATCATATGCTATCACTCATGGATGGCTTTTCAGGATATAATTAGATAAGGATTGCACCGTGGTGTTGCACAATTTTAAAAATAAAATTTGAATGGCTAAACAGTTCAGTTGGCGAGTGTGCGACGAGCTCATCAGCATACTAATCGCTCAGTCATGATGCATTTACATTGGAAGCACGAGCAGTGTTTTAAAGTTATCGCTCACTCGCGGCGTATTAATCATTTAACCTTTTAGATCCGTGAGTCCGTGACTGATAAGAAATCGAGCTCATCGCTCACTCGTGATGTGTTGTTCAAAAAGAGCCACTTAGTGTGCGAGTCCACGACTGAATCGAGAACAAGCTTATCGCTCACTCGCCCAAGTTTTTCATCAAACATGAGAAGTGTCGTGAGTCCGCGACTGAGGAGAAATCGAGCTCGTCACTCACTTGTGAAGAAAACAGATCGAGTCAGAAAAGATGTGTGACTGTGCGATGAGTTGGAAGCTCGAGCAGTGGTTTTAAGTTGTTTCTCACCCGCGCAGTTTCAAACATAAAAAGATAAAGTACTCCGAGTGCGCGACTGAGTGACATGTGTCCTGGCCCCACTAAAAGATTAAATGGAATCGAGCTCATCGCTCACTCACTCAGGTTTTTCATCAAACGCGATAAGTGTCACGAGTCCGCGAC
>MU225068.1:1705450-1717276 GCA_018584345.1 Thuja plicata
ATGGTATAATACATTACATATATATACCATCCATAATTACAATTTACATGTTACAAGGTCGGCCTCATACAAATTAATAACATAAACTTATTTCTAAGTCGGCCTTACATAGGTGAACAAAATATTTCTGAGTTGGTAGAAGCTAGGTTCCTCAAGCTGGCTCGGTGATCTTCTGATACTCGACATCCACTACAATACTTGGCATCGTCATGCTCTCGGTAAGAGTAGAAGCTTGGTCCATACTAGTCCCGAAGTGTAGCTTGGAACTCGATAGCTGTGGTGACTCGGTAGATATATTGTCACTCGGTAACCACTGGTGACTTGGTAGTAACTGACTTCTCGGTTATCTTCGAATGATGACTCAGTGACTACCATCTGCTCGGTAACTATTGTTCTTCTCATATGCTCGGTGACTGCCTTACTGCTCGGTTTGAACTGTTTGATCGGTGAGCTTTACTGAATGCTCGGTATAGGCTGTGGGCTGAGTGATGAGCTCGGTAAGCATTCAAAACCGAATAAGTGTTTTCATTAAGTGCATTCACTGATGCCAAATGTATCATTATTCCAATAGTCTTTATGACAGACTAGGTGCACCAACACCACTTCTTTATGATCTTTGGGTCCTGCTAGATCTCTATGAGGTAGTGTATCTAGGAACTCGTTGATCTGATGGAACAACACCCTCATAGTGGCACCGCCAGTAATCTATATCTCTCTGGTCCTCCTACCCTGATCTCCAAAATCTATCTAAAATATCCCGATGGGATGAGTCTTATACACTATCAATAAAGGAACGAACCTTAGAACAAGCCTGTCATAGTAGCTCTGGCCTCCACTGCTGCAATGCTGACCTCTAAAGTTGTGGCACAAGAATCAGATGAATCAAGTCTAGCCTGAAGATCTGACACTTGCTAAGTAAGACTCTCAATACCAGAAGGATCTATCTCCATCCCCCCATAGCCACATCCATGTCTCCTTCATCTCCTCTTCCACCTAACCCCTCATCTCCCCTTCCCCTCACTATCCATGAGTCACTACTCTCACTCTCTCTAGTACTACTACTACCAATAGAGGTACTTGAGCCAGAACCCTCAACATCTACCTCCTCAATCTCTACGTCCTGCAACTCAACATCCATAGCAGTTGTCTGATCCTCAACCCTGGGCACCAACACAATAATAGTGTGAGAGCGCACTCTATGGACCATCTGTGCTGCCTCCTTCTCCTCCATAATCTCCTCCTCTAGGAAAACACCTAGCCCAACTCTCCTCCCACTACTCCACCCACCCCTGGTCCTCACCCTACCACAAAAACCACCAGGACCAGGATCATCTCCACCATCACCATCACCACGGCCACCATCTCTACCCCTTCCACCATCTCAGCCTCATCCACCATCTCTCCCCCGACCTCTATCATGGCCACCATCCCTCCCCCCATCTCTACCACCTTCTCTCCCCAGACCCTACCTCTAACATAGCCTCTGCAGTAATCTACCAACAACTGGATGAGACACATCAGTCAGTGGCTCCGAATAATGTGCCTTCCACCATGCATCATATTGTGGTGTCATGCCTAAGAAGAAAACAAGTTCAATATCAGTAACATATAGATGATAAGCATAAAATAAAATCAAGAACAGCTACATATAACAAGGTAGAAAGGATAACTACGCTAAGGAAACTATGAGGAAACTAAGTACATCAGGCAGGGGAAAAATCTAAAACATACAAGCATCAATAGTATCAGATCTCCATGTAATGCCCTGCTAGGGAACCTAGGAGAACTTAACCTAAACATGACACTAAGTTCATAGAATAATTTTTTGTTTTAAATGTTTACAAACAATAATGATAACAATGTGGAAGCAACAATATGAAGCAAATGACATACATGAAATACAACTCATACATACAGAAAATTTCTCAAGTTTTCCTTGATGTAGAATTACTTAACATAATAATCTATGATTAACGAATGTAAAGAACTGACATAAAGGTTACATAATCTGAAACCAATAACATACATCTCATAATAAAGATTACATATACATCTGATATCATAAGGTGTACTACCTAATCAACATCCACTGCACATGTCACAGGGTATGTAATAATACATATTAACAATAAAATGCATCCTCCAAAGGATGATAACCAATATATACATATGGTACAATACACATCTCAAGTAACTAAACAAGTCTCCAAAAGACTAGGAAGATGAAACTGCAATAAGGAACATCCAAGCATGAAGAAGAATCTGTCAAAATCTCAATGGTAATAAGAATCACTACCACCCAACCACGTGGAACTAAAGGTCCACTCCCAGTGTGCTGAGGAGATAGTAACAGGCCCATCACATGGGGTAAACAACAAGAATGCAAACAAGGTACACCTGACCTCATACTCCAATGCAAAGGAAGCTCCTAGAAGCACTCTAAACCATAACAAGGAATACTAAACAACACCAGAGGTAACTGAAACATGTAGGATAACCTAAGATGTATATAGGAAGGTGTCATGATGTACGTCTAACCCTTGAGTTAAGTCTTAAAAATATCTTAATGGATTTCGGCACCCAAGTAACCATACACGGCATTAATGACCTTTCAAACAGGCAAGATCACTAATGATGCCCGAACCTGCACCTCGAAAGGGGGCAAGCATCATCTCATCCTCCATCTTAGCCTATACTAGTGCTCAAGCATGGGTGAGGCATTAATCTTATTAGATAAATACTAGGTCAGCCTAATTAGATTAATTATGTTACCACTACTTATAATAAGCAAATCCTAACAGCCACTTGTGGGCTCCGGTACTTATTGCAAGCCACCTCCTACTATACAACTAAGTAGCCTACCCTAGGTTCACACAGAGTATCATAAGGATAAATCATAAATCAAATCACATCTTGTACATCTAGGTACACATAGGTTCTCAATAATCATCAAATATCCACAGAGTCCTCACAAGACCAAACAATACATCATAATTGAATTAGGTTGGGTCTAAGAAATCAGGACTATGACATTATCATAAATCATGAACTAACATCGCAATAATACCATATAGAAAGTATAATCCCAAAACCTCTGGATTTATGTCCTAAGGGTCATCTAACCCAACAGATACCCGAAAGCATGATAACAAGATCGAAAGGGTCACATGGTCGATTTAGGGTAATGACATGAACACACATGCTATAAAGTAACAGAAATGATAAACTCTCCCCCTGGCCTCTGTATACATCCTAGGTCAACTAATGCCCCCAAAAGTAACCCATTTAAGCACAAGAGATCCATACGAATGCATAGAAACAAAAATGTCTTAAAAGACTGAAAAATAAACTATTAAGCAAATAATCATTCACAGACAATCCAACTGGAAATATAACTTAATCTAGAATCTAATAACAACAAAAAAAACCACAATTTATTAAATTCGATTTAACATCATTCATCCTTTCTTTCCCAGAATAGACATATTATAAACTACTCAAGAATTAAATAATCATATTATGAGTTGATTATATTGTGCATCAATTAAAACATAATTAAGTCTTATGTAGATTAATTAATAATTAATTGACTACAATCCCACTTTAATCATATCTAATAAAACATCCATTAGTAACCAACTATATATATTAATTAAAAATAAACCAAATATATATATAAATTAAGATTAACACAATATATAATAATTAACAACTAATAATAATTATAAATTAAATTCTAATTAAAAACCAAATTAAATAAATTTTAATTAAATTAAAAAAAAATAATAATAAAAAATAAATTAATTAAATTTAACAAAAAAAAAAACATTAAAAAAAAACATATCATATATGTATGGAGGGCCCACGTGGCACACCCCCCAGCGCATTGAGTGTGTGAGGTGGGGGGCCCGCGGGTACCTCCCCCCTGCACCTGCGGTGCGCAGTCCTTAAAGGACTGTGGGGACCGCTAGACCTGGCCGCCCACCTTGGAAGGTGGCATAGGCCCTTGGGGTTGGTGGGGATGGGGTCCCACCTCCCCTTTATCATTTTAATTTTTTTTTAATTTTTTTTTAAAATAACAATTAATAACTGCGTTTCCCCCCTTATTAAAACTAGTCAATTTAATTTTTTTTAATCTCACAAATTTGAAAACGGAAAACTAGAAAGGAGGTTTAATTTTTGTCTTTTCTATTTTCTTTCCTTTCTGGGTAAATTAATTTTTTAATCCGCTAGTCTGTATTTTTTTTTACAGAGACCTCATTTTTCCAATTGATTTAATTTTCAAAGAGATTTTCAAAAGAACCAATAATTTTATTTTTCCCTATAGTTAAGACTATAGGCAGGATTAATTTTTTGATTTCTAGGAGTTCTCGAAGAGATCTTTTCACAAAATTTCAACAGCATAAGGGTACTATGCTAAGAAATATAAAAACATAAAAATGCTAGATCTAGGTTTTCATAAACACATATTTGAATAATAATTTCAATCTAGAAACCCTAATACCCTTTTACATTTAATGTTATAAAATGAAATCCCTTATGCCCACAAGCACAAATCTGACATGCAAGCTTGAATTAAAACACAAAATTGATCTAAAATCATATTTTCCAATTGAAACCCTCAAAACACAAAATAAACAAGAAAGAAATGACCAAACAAGGGATCCTAGCTTTTCAGATGCATAGAAGATGAGGATCTGAAAGCCAGAATTGACATGAACAAGGCCCTACCTCAATAACTGATGAAAGATGCACAATGCAAAAATTCAAGCAAGAAGAATTTCCCAATTATGCTCCAAAACCAAGCACACACCAAAGCTCCCAAAATATCCAAAACCTGTTAATACCAAATGAAACCCCAATCCCTCCTAATGGGATCAACTTCCCCTAATTAAGCAATCCCTAATGACAACACATTCAGTTAACTGCTAAAAGGACTCCTCTCCAAAATTGAAAGTAATTCTTTAATTAATAATTAAAATATCTAATTACTTGCACAACTCAAGTTTGACTCCTAAAATCAACTTGAGATCTCTTGAGTTTGAAAATACTTTTTCAACCCAATCTTGCACATGTAATTAATAAAATATTAATTTAAATAACTTAAATATTTACATCACAATTACCCATGCAACTCAATATTTAATTATTTAATTAAGCATAAAAGCTTATTTACTCTAATTTTCAATTAAATATTAATATTCAATAATTGCACTTTAATTAACTTTTCAATTAAACATAGGTGTTTAATTTAATTTTCAATTAATTAAATACCTTGTATTTAATAATTAATTGCAATAATATTCAATTAAATAAATAACATGATATAACACACACATAACCACCTCAAGCACCTGAAGTCAAACACATGCAAAATCAAACATGCATTAGGAAAGGGATACACAAATTCCTATCAACTATAAGAATTCGGTAAGGTAGCCAAAATGGATACTTGTCCTCTAATTAGGACAATTAGGTTTAGGATAGGATTTGGACCTGAAAACTATCTCCCCTCTCTTATCATTGAGATTATTGTGATAGGGCACGCTCACTCCTACCAATTCAGTGAAGACGTGGCCTAGTACCTGCAAACATGTCATCACAAAGATGAACATACGTGCATATATATAATATGGAAACCAATGGTTGAGACCAGGTTATCGTGTGGATCTCACCGAAGCAAGTAACTACGACTCTGTCCCATACCATACCAAGCACATCAAACAGTAATGAAAACATACAATTATCAATGTGCATATAAATCTAAGGTCAGTATTGTCAGAACACAATAATTGAAATGAAATCCTAACATATACATAAGCATCATAAAATAACCCTAAATTACATATACACAGAAGTTGCAATATGATAATAATAGATCAATAAGATTCTGAAATGTAATACATAAATATCCTCAAGATCAACTAATATAACCACACATACATCAAAATGTCTAAAAGAGTTCGGCATCCAAAAACTGAAAAGCACACTATGAGGTGGGTATTACATCCTCCTCCCCTACAACTAGGCTTACTCCTAGAAGCCTAAAACAAAGATTGAGAAATCAATCTCTCATCACAGAACATCTAATCCAAGTCTTGAAAGACTCAAAGTGTGGATTCCTTAGAATCCTTCTTAGGACTTTCATTCGAACATGGGGGATCATCCCCTACTGCTGGAATCTAAAAAATAGCTACTGGTCCAACATCTGCAACCCCACTCAAAGAAGAATGATACACCACTAGAAGGTTATCCAAGGTTACATACACTTCGTGAGATCTACAAACACCCCCAAGTGAAGGATCAACAGCCACTGGCCTCTTCCCCAAGAATGACACTGCACACTGAGGACAATTGACCGCAATATGGTCAAGCTACCCAAAAGAAAAAGAAAAAAAATCTCTTACACCCCCACTTCCTCTAACTGAAGGTACACTAGACTGCTAACACCTAAAGACATCCTAATGCCCTCTCGGAACTAACTAATCAGTCCTATTGCACTTACTGCACAACCAGTTGCGATAGTTCCCTGACAGGGAACCACCACTAGTACCATGAAGGAATCTCTTCCCCTATGGGTACTGGTTACCCTTCAACATTGTAGGAGGATTCCCAAAGTTTCCAACTCCCTATGGATGATTACACTTGTAACCAGGAGTAGATCGACTAGGATGAACTATCCATCTGTGCTTTCTACGCTGAATATCATGAAGATTCTTAATCCAAGGACCAATAAAAGTAGGAGGAATGATTCCTCCCTTCTACTAAAACTGATTACCTTTTGGAATGGTAGAAGAACCTCCAAAATACCCAACTTCCTGAGTATGATCACTTCTAAAAATAGAAGCAGGTTCACTAGACTACACCCCTAACTGACCACCAAATTGATCATGAGAGAGTTCCTCACCCTATTGGCTTAGATCACCCTTCGAGTCCACAAGATGATCTTGTTCAACCAACATAGCCTTATATATTGCATCCCTAAAAGCTCGGGATTCAAAGACTCTAACTCCTCCATCAGTGAGGTTATTAAGCCCTCCGACAAGGTGTTGAATCTTCAAGGCTTGATCCTGATCAATGCTCACAACAATAGCTCTAAACTCAACAGACTCCATTCCTAAAGCAACCAAAGAATCAAAAAACAACTCAAACTCAAATCCAAAGGTGAAAAATGAAAATAAATAAACACAAGGCAATAGTTTTAAATACATTAGAGTTTTATGTCTATGTTTGTTTCAAGTTTTAAAAATAAAAAGATAACTAATGGGCATACATATTTCCCAGAGCTCCCAGTGTAGAAACATGGGCTCTGATAGCAAGTATAATGACCCGCCAGGGAACCTAGGAGAACTTAACCTAAACATGACACTAAGTTCACAAAATAATTTTTTTTATAAATGTTTACAGACAATAATAATAACAATGCGGAAGCAACATAATGAAGCACATGACATACATGAAATACAACTCATACATAGATAACATTTCTCGAGGGTTTCTTGATGTAGAATTAATTAACATAATAATCTATGATTAACGAATGTAAAGAATTGACATAAAGGTTACATAATCTGAAACTAATAACATACATCTCATAATAAAGATTACATATACATCTGATACCATAAGGTGTACTACCTAATCAACATCCACTACACACATTGTAGGGTATGTAATAATAAATATTAACAATACAATGCATCCTCCAAAAGATGATAACCAATATATACATATGGTACAATACACATCTCAAGTAACTGAACAAGTCTCCAAAATACAAGGAAGATGAAACTACAATAAGGAGCATCCAAGCATGAAGAAGAATCTGTCAGAATCTCAATGGTAATAAGAATCACTACCACCTGACCAAGTGGAACCAAAGGTCCACTCCCACCATGCTGAGGAGATAGTAACATGCCCATCACATGGGGGAAAAAATAAGAATGCAAACAAGGTACACCTAACCTCATACTCCAATTCAAAGGAAGCTCCTAGAATCACTCTACACCATAACAAGGAATTCTAAACAACACCAGAGGTAACTAGCATACCTAGGATAACCTAAGCTATATATAGGAAGGTGTCATCATGTACGCCTAACCCTTGAGTTAAGTCTTGACAATCCCTTAATGGATTCTGGCACCTAAGTGACCATACATGGCATTAATGACCTTTCAATCAGACAAGATCACTAATGATGCCTGAAACCGCACCTCGAAAGGGGGCAAGCATCATCTCATCCTTCATCTTAGCCTATACTAGCGCTCAAGCATGGGTGAGGAATTAATCTTATTAGTTAAATACTAGGTCAGCCTAATTAGATTAATTATGTTATCACTTTTTACCACTACTTACAATAAGAAAATCCTGACAGCCACTTGTGGGCTTAGGTCCTTATTGCAAGCCACCTCCTACTATACAAATAGGTAACCTACCCAGGTTCACAAAGAGTATCATAAGGATAAATCATAAATCAAATTGCATCATGTACATCCAGGTGCATATAGGTTCTCAATAACCATAAAACATCCACAGAGTCCTCACAAGACCAAACAATACATCATACTTGAATTAGGTTCGGTCTAAGAAATCAGGACTATGACATCATCATAAATCATGAACTAACATTACAATAATACCATACAGAAAGTACAATCTTGAAACCTCTGGATTTATGTCTTAAGGGTCATCTAACCCAACAGATACCTGAAAGCATGATAACAAGATCAAAAGGGTCACATGGTCGATTTAGGGTAATAACATGAACACACATGCCATAAAGTAACAGAAATGATAAACACTCCTCCCCGTCCTCTATATACATCCTATGTCAACTAATGCCCCCAAAAGTGACCCATTTAAGCACAAGAGATCCATACGAATGCATAGAAACGAAAACGTCTTAAAAGACTGAAAAATGAACTATTAAGCAAATAATCATTCATAGACAATCCAATTAAAAATATAACTTAATCCAGAATCTAATAACAACAAAAAAAACCACAATTTATTAAATTCGATTTAACATCATTCATCCTTTCTTTCCCAGAATAGACATATTATAAACTAATTAAGAATTAAATAATCATATTATGAGTTGATTATATTGTGCATCAATTAAAAAATAATTAAGTCTTATTTAGATTAATTAATAATTAATCAACTACAATCCCACTTTAATCATATCTAATAAAACATCCATTAGTAACCAACTATATATATATTAAGTAAAAATAAACCAAATATATATAAAATAAAATTAACACAATATATAATAATTAACAACTAATATTAATTATAAATTTAAATCTAATTAAAAACTGAATTAAATAAGTTTTAATTAAATTTAAAAAAAAACATAATAACAAATGAATTAATTAAATTTTAATTAAATTTAACAAAAAACACAAAAAAGAACATAAAAATAAAACATATCATATATGTATGGGGGGGCCACGCAGCACACCCCCTAGCGCATTGAGTGTCTGAGCTGGGGGGGCCCATGGGTACCTACCCCCTGCACCTGCGGTGTACAGTCCTTAAGGGACTGTGGGGACCACTAGACCTGGCCGTGCACCTTGGAAGGTGGCGCAGGCCCTTGGGGTTGGTGGGGATGGGGTCCCACCTCCCCTTTGTCATTTCAATTTTTTAAATTTTTTTTTTTTTAAATGACAATTAATAACTGTGTTTCCCCCCTTATTAAAACTGGTCAATTTAATTTTTTTTTTAATCTCACAAATCTGAAAATAGAAAACTAGAAAGGAGGTTTTATTTTTGTCTTTTCTATTTTCTTTCCTTTCTGGGTAAATTAATTTTTTAATCAGATAGTCTGTATTTTTTTTTATAGAGACCTCATTTTTCCAATTGATTTAATTTTCAAAGAGATTTTCAAAAGAGCCAATAATTTTATTTTTCCCTATCGTTAAGACTATAGGCAGGATTAATTTTTTGATTTCTAGGAGTTCTAAAAGAGATCTTTTCACGAAATTTCGACAGCATAAGGGTACTATGCTAAGAAATATAGAAACATAAAAATGCTAGATCTAGGTTTTCATAAACACATATTTCAATAATAATTTCAATCTAGGAACCCTAATACCCTTTTACATTTAATGCTATAAAACAAAATCCCTTATGCCCACAAGCACATATTTGACATGCAAGCTTGAATTAAAACACGTTATTAATCCAAAAACATATTTTTCAATTGAAACCCTCAAAATACAAAATAAACAAGCAAGGAATGACCAAACAAGGGATCCTAGATTTTTGGATGCATAGAAGATGGGGATCTGAAAGCCAAAATTGGCATGAACAAGACCCTACCTCAATAACTGATGAAAGATGCACAATGCAAAAATCCAAGCAAGAAGAATTTCCCAATTATGCTCCAAAACCAAGCACACACCAAAGCTCTCAAAATCTCCAAAACCTGTTAATACCAAATGAAACCCCAATCCCTCCTAATGGGATCAACTTCCCCTAATTAAGCAATCCGTAATGAAAACACATTCAGTTAACTCCTAAAAGGACTCCTCTCTAAAATTGAAAGTAATTCTTTAATTAATAATTAAAATATCTAATTACTTGCACAACTCAACTTTGACTCTAAAATCAAGTTGAGATCTCTTGAGTTTGAAAATACTTTTTCAACCCAATCTTGCACATGTAATTAATAAAATATTAATTTAAATAACTTAAATATTTACATCACAATTACCCATGCAACTCAATGTTTAATTAATTAATTAAGCATAAAAGATTATTTACTCTAATTTTCAATTAAATATTAATATTCAATAATTACACTTTAATTAACTTTTCAATTAAACATAGGTGTTTAATTTAATTTTCAATTAATTAAATACCCTATATTTAATAATTAATTGCAATAAAATTCAATTAAATAAATCATGATATAACACACACATAATCACCTCAAGCACCTCAAGCACCTGAAGTCAAACCCATGCAAAATCAAACATGCACTAGGAAAGGGATACACTAATTCCTATCAACTATACAAATTTAGTAAGGTAGCCAAAACGGGTACTTGTCCTCTAATTAGGACAATTAGGTTTATGATAGGATTTGGACCTAAAAACTATCTCCCCTCTCTTACCATTGAGATTATTGTGATAGAGCACGCTCACTCCTGCCAATTCAGGGAAGACGTAGCCCAGTACCTACAAAATTTTCATCACAAAGATGAACATACATGCATATATATAATATGGCAACCAATGGTTGAGACCAGGTTATCATGTGGATCTCGCCGAAGCAAGTAACTACGACTCTGTCCCATACCATACCAAGCACATCAAACAGTAATGAAAACATACAATTATCAATGTGCATATAAATCTAAGGTTAGTATTGTCAGAACACCATAATCTGTTGAGATTGAAGATTGTCAATCTACCCAAGAAACACCTGCATGCAAAACAACTGCTACGAGAATAAAGAAGACAGAAGAGAGAAGGATCCGAAGCTATGGCGGCCGATAGGCCAGAGAATGAAAAACCATGTTGACAGAAATGATTTCTATTAACTAAAATGATTTACAAAGTAATCCCCTTATGAAATACAAAGAAGACAATCCTTATAAAGGATGTCGAAACCCTAAACGGGCAGCTGCTAGGAAATAGAAACTTTCCTAAAACTAACTGAAACTGCCTAAGTGAAACTTAAG
Organism: Thuja plicata; assembly: GCA_018584345.1. Classification (NCBI taxonomy): domain Eukaryota; kingdom Viridiplantae; phylum Streptophyta; class Pinopsida; order Cupressales; family Cupressaceae; genus Thuja; species Thuja plicata. The sequence continues at coordinate 1,717,143 of MU225068.1, forward strand.
CACTAAAGAGTAATTGCTAAATTACTCTAACACCCCCCCTTAAGTGTAACTTAGGGAGAAGCAAAAAACTGCTAATCTACTGCAGAAAGTAGGAAAGAAGGGTCCCGGCAACTAGGCCTGATCAGGTACCCAAA
>MU225068.1:1718847-1768292 GCA_018584345.1 Thuja plicata
GGTAGCCAAAATAGTCGACCTTTTATGTGATTTCGACTCTCCCGGGCCTTCTGGATGCAATGGCGGAGTCCGATTTGGCTCAAGAGGCTCCGAAAAATAGAGACCCCCCTAGAATCACAGAGAGAAGCCTAAAAAGCTTCTGAAACCCTCAAACCCTCGAAGCTTCAATAAACTACGAACAGCTGACAGCAGGAAAGCTCTGATACCATGTTGAGATTGAAGATTGTCAATCTACCCAAGAAACACCTGCATGCAAAACAACTGCTACGAGAATGAAGAAGACAGAAGAGAGAAGGATCCGAAGCTATGGCGGCCGATAGGCCAGAGAATGAAAAACCATGTTGACAGAAATGATTTCTATTAACTAAAATGATTTACAAAGTAATCCCCTTATGAAATACAAAGAAGACAATCCTTATAAAGGATGTCGAAACCCTAAACGGGTAGCTGCTAGGAAATAGAAACTTTCCTAAAACTAACTGAAACTGCCTAAGTGAAACTTAAGCACTAAAGAGTAATTGCTAAATTACTCTAACATAATCTAAATGAAATCCTAACATACACATAAGCATCATAAATACACAGAAGATGCAATATGATAATAATGTATCAATAACATACTGAAATGTAATACATAAATATCCTCAAGATCAACTGATATAACCACACATACATCAAAATGCCTAAAAGAGTTCGGCATCAAAAAATAAAAAGCACACTATGAGGTGGGTATTACACTCCAAGTCCATGTGACAGGTAGAATACCTATGAACTTAGTGCATGTAGCATCAAGGGGAATATCAGTTCCTCTCATAGTAGCATCTCTCGACCTTCAAGCAAAGTAAGCATAAGAGTCAGTAACATGCTTTATCTCACCAAACTACCACAACACCCTATCGATGTTGTGGAAATCTATCATATGTACATGTTGACTAAGATGGATGATCAGGAATCTCCACTACCAACAGAAAGGTAAATGAACATCCTTGCCATCCCAAACAAGATAGACCCTATAAGGCCTCCAGATAAAGTATGACATCATATTGATCTGCTGATTCTACAACATCAAGTGTCCAATATGAGACTGGATGATAACACACTCATACATAAAAACTTAGGGTCTCCCTATAGGAAGATATCAAGAACCTATGGTTCTGCACACTAAAATTTACTCCCAAGCCCATATCTAGAGTAGTGTGGCACCACAACCGAGAGACTTACCTCCAAGGTAAGCAACATAGAACATATGAAAGTACATGTGGTCCAACATGCACATCCCCCAAGCATAAACAGTATGATCTTGAACCATACCACGTAGACAAGCACTAAAACCAATAGAGAATCCATGTTGACGATGGTCAGGACACAAGATCCTACAAATCAAACTACCTAATAAAGTAGACAACCTATCTAGGACCATCCCAAATCTATACCATGGGATATCATAGGGATCAAACATCCCAAGTTGATCCTGGGGTAGACCATAAATCTCAGATAAGGTAGTAACACTAGAGACCCAATCATAATCAACAAGGGCCCCCTGAATAGGAATCTGAAGGATGCGATAAACATCCTCCAGAGTGACTTTACACTCACCAGTCAGTAAGCTAAAAGTGTAGGTCTCAGAATTCCACCTCTCTAACAAGGAAGAGATTAGACCCCTATTGGTTGTGATCTTGGGCATATAACATATCTAGTAAAGGCCTAACCACCTCAAAAAGTCTCTCTTGCCCTCAACAATCTGAAATTGTAAAACCAAACCTGTGGGTCTCAACTCCCAGTATCATAGGATAGTCTCAACATAGTGCAAAACAACAAAGAGAAGAGTATTAGTACTAGGTTAGAGACAGAGTACCATCAAGTCATTTATGCATACTAAAATAGGACAAATAGTAAATTGTGGAATTCCACAAACAAATGTGGCACTTTTAAGGCCTTTACAACAAACAACAATCAAATGTGGCACACAATCAGCAAATTTGATAATAAACCTGCACAATGTAGCACACTTATCGATTGCGGCATGCAATCGGCAATTGTGGCATTAAAACTGCAATTGCGGCAAAACCATAGCCTGTTGCAGCACTATTTGAAATTAAAAAAAAACAATAATTTTAAATGCAATAAATGAAAGCATTAATGACAGGGAGGACAAGATCACATTCCCAACGTCTTGCGCCAGCTAGCTGATGAAAAGTGTGGACCCGATCAGAAACATGTATGACACTCGGAAGACCAGCCATAGCTCAAAGAAAGTAGAGAAAAAAATGAAAAACTTAGAGAATAACTCACCAGAAGATTAGAAGCTCTAGAATGCAAATGACCATTGAAGGGCTCTCTTGGCTACTTATATATGTCTCCAAAAATCCCTAATTCCTCCATGACCCCAAATTTTTCTTCCTAGACCCCAGAAACTTTGATAGTCAATATCAAAGGCATAATGTGATCTTTTCAAGATTAGTCAGCTACCCAGATTATCAATTTATAGTTTCAATAAATTAACGCTCCTATTGTGACTTTTCACTCAAATTTGTTGAGGGGGCATAAATACACCTGCTATCACTGGGGCAAGCTGGGGTAGGATCAAAACATAGAATCTTTGACACACTGTGACAAGTCACATTGTGTCAAAGAGGGGCAAATGTAGACACCCTAAAATGGACAGAATTAAGACTTTACATTAAAATCACTAATTTTCATCTATTAATTAATGGTTTTTTCAATTGTTAATTAATCATCTATTTTCCTCTTAATTCATTCCCCAAATCATGTAAAAAAATTCCCAAAATTAATTAAATAATTAATTGTATTTAATTAATTGACCTTAATTTATTAATTTTTATTAATTAATTAATTCAAGTCAATTTCCTATAGTTTAAATTCAAATATTTAAACTTACTAATTAAATTCTTCCAATTAAATTAATTTAATTTCATTCAATAAAGTAAATCTAAATAAAAAAGAACTCAATTATATCACATGTTGAAAACTTTAATTACATAAATGAATTAAATATTTAATTATGTTCAAAGAGATAACTCCTGATTAGATCACATGGGTTACTCCACCCATATCTTCAGTTCACATGGGTAACTCCACCCACCTCTTCAATTCACATGGGTAACTCCACCCACCTCTTCAGTTCTAAAAGGTAACTCAAAATTAGCTCCTCTGGTTAACCAAACTCTATCTCCTCTTTACTAGTTAAAGAGGTGGAGTTGACTAATGGCTTCTCCAGTTCCCTTTAATCTCAACCATTCATCTCTCTATCTCTGGGATTGATCTCAACTATTCATCTCAATCTCAATTCCTATCTAACAAACCCTTCATAACCATTTGAAGGATCCAGGATTTCAAGCTCACATGCACCATTACTCTGTTAAATTTGTTCTAGCATTCAAGCCATCTTGTGATCATTCATTTCAATAGAAAATTCTTGATGTTCCCAAGTCATAGACGTTGCCCACACCAATACTAAGCATCAAAAATAGTGTTTTGAAAGGAGTAGAGAGAGACAACAAAATTTTCAAGCACTTTGAGGTTTGCATTCATTTGTTTTCCTTTATTTTCTTGTACATTTTATTGGTTACATAGTTAAGTTTTGTTATTAGTAGCTTTTGTGTATTTGATTTCTCTCATTGTAAACCGGTGCTACTAACCCTTGCCTTTGGAAAGTGAAGGAACCACAAATCTGACTTCAAGTGCGTACAAAAGGATTTAACTAGAATGAATCCAAAATGATGTATTTTGATCTATAATGGATGCAATTAAGCTAATCTTCCAAATTATGCATCTACATGATTGATTAAGCTAAGAATTGAGATGAATTTATATCTAAAATGATGAATTCAAGATAAAATGGCGATGAATGATCTACTTGAAATGAAATTATCATTATCTAGTTACAAATGAGAATCAATATGAAAAATAGCATTTTGTCTATGCAAAATGAAGGATGGATGGATCCAAATGCCTTGATTGAGCTTGGTTTTATAGATTTCCTTTTGAATGGAAAGATTCAAATTTGAATTGTGTGTTTGATATTCAATTGGAGATGTGTGGTTGATATTCAAACTTGAGAAATCCATGTCCTTTAATTTGATTGGTTAGTGAGTTGACTTTTAAACCATATTGAGGTGGAATTAGAACAATAATTAATTCTATTTAATTAATAAATATATCCATGTGAATTTTTTTATTTTGGTTTGACTAATTAGGCTAGGATTAATTAATGAATTAATTCCTTCTTTATGTTGTATCTTTGATATTTTAACCATTTGATGACTGATTTTTGATTGAATTGTGTAAGCAGATTAAATTCACTCACATAATCAGTATTGAAGTATGATTTGATTTCTTGATTATGACCTAGGGAAATTCAATTGAGATTTAGGCCTCCTATTAGACTAGACCAATTTTAGGTGATTACATCACTTAAGGTGGGTGTTGGTGTAATTAAATATTTATAATTACTCTCTACTTAAGATTACTTATGATAATGCAATCATAGTAGTATGCATATGAGACACTTAGGAGTTTGCATCTTATTTTAGCAAATGGTGTAGGAGAAAATTTACTTTATGTGTGAGATCCACCTTTAGTTCTCTTATCACATTATCATCCTCACATACTACATTGTATAATGGAGGATGATCCACCTTTGGTGGACATGTCATTCTACCTTGTGTGGTTGATAGGTTATCACTTGCATATCTCTTATTTATCATGCATTTCCTATATATTCAAGCACATCTATTTTGTATTTGTATCATCTTAAAATGGAATCACTTCCATTTTGGTAGGTTTATCATCCTCATGTAATACACTTGTATATTAGATTTGCATTTAGGATGCATCTACAGTTGATTTTGCATTTCTAGGAGAAACTAGGATTAGGATCCTATGGATCCGCCTTAATATTTCCTCTTTTTGGCTTTATTTTTAGGTAGAACCTATGTACTAGCTCTCCTAATCTTCATCATACCTCCTCTTTGGCCTATGTGCCTCTATCCAGCATTCTGGTGTGTTTTCTCACCTTCCTATGTCCCTGGCTGACCTAGGAATCCTGTAGATTTCTCAAGGTGACCTGCCTAAAACCTCAAGTCAGGGTTGAAGTCAATTCTAACCTAGGTTAGAATCAAGGTCAAGCTTGATCTAGGTCAAGTTCAGGGTCATCCTTGACCTACATCAAGGTTGAGGTTGACTTTGACCTCTATCGGGTGTTGGTCCCTGCTTTCAGATCTGGAGCTTATCAGGGTTCTAAACTTAATAATAGGTCCCTGGGTCCGGATGCAATAGTGTATTCTTCAATATTCAAATTAATACATACCCTCCTTGGTTAGTGATTGTAATTGGACCATAAATCAAGGTGAAATTTGAATTTGGGTCCCTTGCATTGCCCTAGGAGGTCTATATTGAGATCTCTATATAGCCACTCTCTTTTGCATTCATTATGGGATCAAAAAAAATCGTGAGAGGACATGATGCCATTATGATTATGACATGATGATGATGCAGGAAATAAAGAAGATGATATAGAAGGAAAAGATATGATGATGCCTTAATATATACAATCATTTTGTGGACAAGCTATTGTGGATCTTCTTTGGAGCAAGAGAGAGTTCTTCCTACCTTCCTTCCTTCTTCATGGATCCAACATTTTCAACATTCAAGCATTCAAAAGATACTATCATGGGGTAGAAACTATAGATTGTGAGTTTGGTAGGAATAATTTAGCCTTGGGGGCTTGGTATGATTTCTTTATCATATTCAAATCTATGCATTGCTTTCTCATTTTCAATTTATGTTAGGGCTTTTAATCTAGAGGATTAGATCTTGACATTACAAATTCAAAGCTCTATCTAATAGAAACACACACACACACACACATTCTACTATATTTGGCTATTCAAGGAGGTGGAAACCACAACAATGAGGGTTTGACTAAGGCAAAACCCTATATAGCCACCCCAAAACCCCCCCTTTTACAGATATTTGCAAGTGCTTTTTTGGGAGTTACAGGTTCAGAATAGCGAGTTGGAGTGCAGATTTGGATACCCTTTTCAGAAAACTATCGAGACCTAGAAACAGATTCTCTATCATGGATTTTGGAGGTCAATTTTTCCCTAGGTCAGAATAAAAAATTCTAGGTCAATGGTGACATTGACTTAAAGATCAAAATCATAATTGTGTCAGATCAGAAAAAAGATTTCTGGGTTTTGTCTGTCTCTAAATTTTTGTTCCAGTTCTGGTCTCAAATTTTCCAGAAACTCAACACAGGCCTGCTATGATATGAGGTAGGTATTTTAATCCATTATTCTTTGCAAGTGTTTTCAAGCTTTACATTCCTTATCATAACAATTAAATGTAAATGGGTGAATATGGCTTAGGGTCTCTTTTATATGCAAATCTCTATTGTGCAAACCCTATTTAGAAGACCCATCCAAATTTACCCATTACATTTTGGTGAACCCGCGATAGACAACTCTTTCTTTTTGGTGTTAGATTTACATTTTATATTAGATATTTCATGTATATAGAAGTAGGTTTTTCTTTTACGCTCTTTCATTTATATTCCAAAAATATAAAAAAAATTACAAAATTTCTTTAAAAACACAAAAACATTTACATGCTTGTAATTTTATTTTGTGTTCAACATGTATGAAATTTGTTTTGAATACTTTGATGATGCTTTTGTTGCACAAGAGGATAGATCCATTAATGAGGTGCATGGAAGTGAGCATGAAAATGGTTTGAATGAGATCTCCATTGATCCTATTCCTATTTCATCCCCCTCCATAACCTCTCCAATTGACCTTTACCACAGGGTGTGTGCATGGTTACCTTCATATTCCTCTATTTGCAACATTGAGGCACCTAGAAGGTTATTCCCTAAACCCTTGATGATGGTAAAAGGATGTCCTTGAATAACTATTAAGGGTAAACCAAAGATCCTTTGGATTTATTTGATAACACAGATTTTGTTTCACATGATTATCGCACATGGAATAATCCTCAACCTAAGGTCCTAGCTTCTTTACCTTCTTCTCAACCCATGCTTCCTCAAGCACCTAGGTTACCTTCTTCCTTTAAGGAGTATGACTTAGTTGAGCAAGTACACACTACTCCAGCTAAGATATCTTTATGGGAATTACTTCAAACTTCTCCTACATATCATGAGGTATTACAAAAAGCTTTATCTACTCTTCCTGCTCTGCCTCCTAATCAAGATAATATTAATTAATTTTTGGAATGCATGCATACTATGCATTCTATACCTCCTATTGTGTTTATCGGTGATGATTTATCTTTTGTTGAGGTGCAGAATCAATATGATGGTCTAATGGTGGTTGTTTCTATCAATCAGAGTATCATTCATAAAACATTAATTGACAATGGATATGGGATTAATGTTTGTAGCATGAATATGCTTAGGGGAATTAAGGCTAATATTACAACTATTCAACTAGATAATATCCCTATTCATGGATTTTATAACATCACAAAGAAAACTTTGTGTATTATTTTGCTACCCATTAAGGTTGGTCCAGTTCTTCTCAATACACCTATTCAAGTTATGCCTGGACCTCTTAATTACAACCTTTTGTTAGGAAGACCTTGGTTACATACTATGCATGTGGTCCTTCTACTCTTCATTTTAAGGTTAGGTTCATTTATAATAATCTGATGTATACACTACATGCAGATAATGCACCAAATTCTTGCCTAAATGCGGAATATGCTAAGGTTTTTGAACCTATACAACCAAGTAAGGAACCTTAGCAACCGCCTGAAGTTAAAAAATTTGAAGCTCCACCTTCTTATTTTATGGGAGATAATTGGGGAACATTGGATTCTAATCCTTATTTTATAGGAGAATATAAATTTTTTGATTTAGATTTTATGAAAGAACAACATGGGTTTGAAAAACAAGTTTTTACTCCTTCTCCACTTTCTGAGGAATTAAAAAGCAACTTTGTTGCTGCTTCACTTGAAGAAACAATTAAGACAATAAAAATAGATTGCTATGATATTGTGACATATGTCTCTCCTTTAACTCAATCTAATATGGCTGATAGATATGGTTCTGGTTATCATCTGCTCAAGAAATCAAGATTCAATAGGAAAGGATGTGGTAACTATGAACAAGGTATACAAGTACCCTTGGACAATGAAGTTTATGATTATACTTATGGGTTAGGATTCAATCCTTATAAACAACCATAAAATTTTCCTATTAATGTTAATCACATTTGCAGTGGACATTTGAAGTTGGTTAATCCACTCCTCCTTGACATGGATCAAAAACCTAGTTTGGATATTTTTCCTGAGGACGAAGCCTTAGCTGATTTTTTAGGAGTCTATAAAGATATACCTATATTTCATCATAAAAGAAGAAAGCCCTATTGTCTGAATAATGAAGCCTATTTTGGAGAACATGATGAGCAAGATATTTCTCCTTTGCCAATGGATTCTCCTGTGCAAAGTAATTTATTAATAATTGAGACTTTGAAAGTTCAGGTAGATGTGAATGACTCTGAAAAAAGAATCAAAATTGGGAAATGTTTGAATCAAGATGAAAATGATCAGTTGGTTTCCCTCTTACTTGAATATAAAGATATATTTCCTTGGATATATTCAGATATGTCAGGTATAGATCCTAAAATTGTTACTCACAATATTGTTCTCAAATGTAATGCTAAACCTGTGAAATAGAAAATCTGAAAGATGGATCCAGGCATTGCCTTATTAGTTAAAGCTGAAATTGAAATTTTATTAGATGTTGGGTTCATCTGCTCTATTGATTACTCTGAATGGATTTCCAATATTGTGCTTGTTTCTAAAGGAGAAAATCAGATAAGGATGAACACTGATTTTCGAGATTTAAATAAAGCATCCTTAAAAGATGATTTCCCATTACCTAATATTGATATGATTGTGGATTCGATAGTAGGTCATGCTTTATTATCTTTTGTGGATGGTTTTTGGGGCTATAATCAAATATTTATTCCTATCAAAGATCAACTTAAGAGAATATTTTGTTAGGTCATGATGTCTTTTGGATTAAGAAATGTGGGAGCAACTTATCAACATGCTATGACTTTGATTTTTCATGATTACATTCATAAGATTTTGGAAGATTATGTGGATGATATCTTGGAAAAATCTATACAAAGAGAGGATAATTTGTTTATTTTAAGGTAAATATTTGAAATAATTAGGAGTTATAATATGATATTGAATCCTAAGAAATGTGGCTTTGGATTTTATTCTAGTAAATTATTAGGATTTTTAATCTCTAAGCGAGGCATAGAGGTTGATACTGAAAATATTGATGCTATTGTTAACATGCCTCCTCCTAAGAATATTTTTCAATTACGTAGTTTACAAGGAAAAATACAAGCTATTTGTCACTTTGTTTCTAACTTAGCCGATAGAACTATTCCTTTTACTTCCTTTCTTAGAAAAGATACCACTTTTTCTTGGAACCAGGAATGTAAAAAATCCTTTGAGAAATTTAAGGAGTATCTCACTAATCCTCTTATTTTTCAACCAGCTCAATTCAATAAACCCTTTTATCTATATACTTCTGCCACTTCCAATGCCTTGAGTGCATTGTTGGCTTAACATGATAGTGAAGGTAAGGAAAGACCAGTGTATGATATTAGTAGAACCTTACTTGATTATGAAACAAAATATAGCAATTTGGAAAGACAATTCTTGGCTTTAGTTAATGCTTTTCAAAAACTCAGGCATTACCTATTGAATGTTGAGGTCAATGTGATTGTTAAATTTGATCCTCTAAAACACCTTTTCTCAAAGATTGATCTCTCTGGTTGTCTGGAAAAATGGGTGATGTTACTAACAGAATTCGATCTTAATTCCATTATTCAAAATTCAATTAAAGGATAGGATTTAATTTATTATTTAGCTAAAGCTCCTTGTCCTCATTTTGATATGAGCGTTACCTCAATAGAATTCTCAGATGAGAACATTTTAGCAACTAAGAAGGATGATGTTTGGTAATTATATTTTGATGGTTCTAGATGTAAGAGAGGTTTTGGTGTAGGCATTATCTTGGTCCCTCCTACAAAGAAACCGATCCCTATGTCATATAAATTGACCTTTCCTTGTACTAAAAATATTATGGAGTATGAAGCTCTTATAGCTGGCTTACGAGAAGCTTCGTCCCTTCATATTAAAAACTTGGAAATCTATGGGGATTCATTATTGATTGTTGAAAAAATTAAAGGAGTTTATCATACTAAGAATGATGAAATGACACAATATAGAGATTTGTCTCCATATATTCTTTCACAATTTTCTTCTTATACGATTCATACTTTACCTAGGAAAGATAATCAACATGCAGACACCATGGAAAGCACAACTTATTTGGTTTGTCTCAAGAATAATGTTAAAGATTTTCAATTTACTATACATACTCTTAAACACCATGAAATTTCTAATAAGGTTACTGCTAATTGTTTCAACTTGAATTTGGATGAATGGTATTCTGATATCTTTCATTTTTTGAAAGATAATACCTTTCCAGAATTAGCAATAAGGAACATGCGTAATCATATTAGTAAGCTTGCAGCACATTATATAATTTTAGGAGATATGCTTTACAAGAGTTCCTATAATGGTTTTCTATTAAGATGTCTTGGTAGAACCAAAATTCTGATAGCTTTAGCAGAAGCTCATTCTGGTTCTTATGGGGGACATTTTGGTGGGAAATCTTTAGTTAATAAACTTCTTAGAATGGGATACTATTGGAAAACAATGGAAAAATATTCTTTTATGTTTTTTAAGAAGTTTCCTCAATATCAGCAACATGGTAATTTAATTCATGCTCCTACCCGTGAACTTCGTAATCAAGTTGCTCCATGGCCCTTTAGTATTTAGGGTTTTGATCTTATTGGGAAAATCTCACCAGCTTCTTCTCAAGGACATGCATGCATCCTGACAGCTACAAATTTCTTTACAAAGTGGGTAGAAGCTATTCCTCTCCATTCTACTACTGCAGATGTTATTTGTGATTTTATCCTTAATCATATTATAGCACGATTTAGTATTCCTTCAATGATAGTTTCAGATAATGGAACTTCTTTCAAGAATAAAAAAGTCATGAAATTCTTGGAGAAATATCATATTCAACATATATTTTATACTCTGTATTACCCTCAATCTAATGGTCAAGCAGAAGCATTGAATACAGTTATTGAAAAAATCTTAAGGAAAACAGTTAATAATCATGCGAAAGATTGGCATACCCAACTTACCTATGCTTTATGGGCTTATAGGTCTAGTGTCCATAATGCTATGGGTACTTCTCCTTATATTCTTGTTTATGGTACCGATGATATTATGCCCCTAGAATTAGAAATACCTTCTTTGTGTGTTTCATTTCATGGGATAATTGACAAGGATAATTTTTGGGAACAACGACTACAAGAATTAGAAATGTTGGATGAACAATGGATAAATTATTTGGAGAATAGGGTCAAGGTCAACCTTTTTGGGATAGGGTCGACCTTATCCCCATAAAGGATTAGACCTTCCCAGTTATGGTCGACCTTAATGGGTCAAGGTCAACATAACAAGGTCAGGGTTGACCTTTTTAGGTCAAGGTTGACCTCCCCTAAAAAAAAAAAAATTTCAATTACAAATACCAAAAGAAGGAACCTACCTCATGTAGTGGTTGTCCGCTGGCCAGACACTCTCTCAGGACCTCCATGCGGCTCGCTTGAAGTTATTTTCTCTTCAGCATTCTACTTCTTTTTCCAAACTCTACAAATGGTAAGAATGAGAAGGTAAGTGTTTCTTCCTCTTATTTATAGCTGCAAATTAGGGTTTTATTAGGGTTTTGTTTAAATTTACTTAGGTTAAATTCAAATTTTTCTTTCATATGCATTTAGATAGGCATTCACTCTTTTCATCATAACTTGAGTTTGGTAGCTCCGTTTTCAATGTTGTCAGTGGTGTTGGAATCATGATTTAGATACCTAACTCCTTGAATAGGTTTAGGAAGGTTAGGAATCCTTCTAACTAGCTTAGGAAAAGACTTTTCAGTAAACTGCATATCCAATATGTAGATCTAACCTGATCACCTTGTTTCATCTTTTAGAATTAGTAAGCCAAAACAGGGGGCATAAGGGGCTCTATGCACTACTCAAAATCATCCTAGTAATTCTTAGATTCTCTATGGATTTTCATTAACCTCATGTGCTGAAAATTATGGGTACTAACAGTTTCTTGCAGGATCTCCACATTGGGGACTTGCCTATTCTTTTTACTTTATGATGTTTTCTTACTTTAGCTTGCATATTCACATAGTTTCATATCGAAGATAAAGTGAGGGATAAATTTCTCATCTTAAAATGGAAGCACTTCCATTTTTGTAGGTTTATCACCCCCGTGTAGTACACTTGCATATTATATTTTCATTTAGGGTGCATTTGCACTTGATTTTGCAATTCTAGGTGAAACTAGGGTTAGGATCCTATGGATCTGCCTTAATTTTTCCACTTTGTGGCTTTATTTTTAGGTATAAACTATTTAATGTCTCTCCTAATATTCATCATACCTCCTCTTTGGTCTTTGTTCCTCTATCCAACATTTTGGTGTGTTTTCTCACCTTCTTAGGTCCCCGGCTGACTTGGGAATCCTGAAGATTTCTCAAGGTGACCTGCCTGAAACCTCTAGTCAGGGTTGAATTTGATTCTAACCTAGGTCAAAATTGAGGTCAACCTTGATCTAGGTAAAGGTTGAGGTCTTCCTTGACATAGGTCAAGGTTGAGGTCAACTTTGACCTCTATCGGGTGTTGGTCCCCACTTTTAGATCCAGAGCTTATCGAGGTTCTAAACTTCAAAAAAGGTCCCCGAGTCTGGATGCGGAAGTATTTTCTCCTATTTTAAAATTAATACATCCAACCCTTGGATGGTGATTGTAAATGGACCATAATTCAAGGTGAAATTTGAATTTGGGTCCCTTGCATTGCCCTAGGAGGTCTATATTGAGATCTCTATATAAACACTCTCTTTTGCATTCATTATGGGATGAAATGAAATTGTGAGAGGACATGATGCCATTATGATTATGACATGATGATGATGCAAGAATGAAAGAGGATGATATAGATGGAAAAGATATGATGATGCCTCAATACATACAAGCATTTTGTGGACAATCTATTTTGGATCTTCTTTGGAGCAAGAGAGAGTTCTTCCTTCCTTCCTTCTTCTTGGATCCACCATTTTCAACATTCAAGCATTCAAAAGATACTATCATGGGGTAGCAACTATGGATTGTGAGTTTGGTAGTAATACTTTAGCCTCGAGGGCTTCGTATGCTTTCTTTATCATATTCAAATCTATGCATTGCTTTCTCATTTTTAATTTATGTTAGGGTTTTAATCTAGAGGATTAGATCTTGACATTACACATTCAAAGCTCTTTATAAGAGAAACACACACACACACATACATTCTACTATATTTGGCTATTTGTGGAGGTGGAAACCACCAAAATGGGGGTTTGACTAAGGAAAAAACCTATATAGCCACCCAAAACCCCCCCTTTTTAGATATTTGAAAGTGTTTTTTCAGAAGTTACAGGTTTGGAATAGCGAGTTGGAGTGCAGATTTGGATACCCTTCTCAACAAACTATTTTGATCTGGAAACATATTCTTTGTTAGGGATTTTGGAGGTCGGTTCTACCCTAGGTCAGAATCAAAAATTCTGGGTCAATGGTGACATTGACTTGAGTGTCAAAATCAGAACAGTGTCAAATCATAAAATGATTTCTGGGTTTTGTCTTTCTCTACATTTTTGTTCCATATTTGGTCTCAAATTTTCCAAAAACTCAACACAGGCATCATAAAAAGGGTATTTCTAGATCTTCTATGATATGAGGTAGGTATTTTACTCCATTATTCTTTGCAAGTGTTTTCAATCTTTACATTCCTTATCATAAAAATTAAATATAAATGGATCAATATGGCTTAGGGTCTCTTTTATATGCAAATCTCTATTGTGCAAACCCTATTTAGAAGACCCACCCAAATTTACCCATTACAGTATTTATCAATTGGGCATCCATTATTATTTGATCATTATTGAATCAGTCAATTGATCATATCATGGATTCTCTGTTGGTTGGGGAGAGATTATGTTTGATATGTGGTTGAGAGGGACATTGTTTTCTTAAGGGCCAAGTGTTTTGGCCATGGTTTATCACCAATTACATGATATTACATATCACAAAGGTCAAAGTTTGGGAAGTAGAGTCACACTTTTGTTGGAAATGAGTTGAGTAATTGAGAGGGGGAGGGGGTTAATGAGTTACCACAAAAACAAATCCCAAGTCCCTTAGATGTCTTAAACAAACTTTATTATCACTCGGTCAAAAAAGATATTCTTTTGTAACTTGGTTAACAAAGCAATCTTAAGATGTTTATATGTAAATAACCTTCAGTGAATAAGTGCAAAAAAATAAAGCATAAAACAACTAACATGTACACAGATGATACCAAGATTTAAAGTGGAAACCCAATATGGAAAAAACCACCAATGTAACTAGTTACTATTTTTCACTCTTCTGAAGTGAGCCCTGTTAGGAGCCAACCCTATTAAAGGTTACAAAAACACACTACTAGGTGTGACCCTGTTAGAGGATTTAATCACCCTGTAAGGAGTGGCCTTGTTAGAGGTCTTCAAACACTTCAATATAGAAATTCCACCTTGTGAGAGGATTTACAAAAAGACTATTAAGTCTAATATGTTAAGATATTTTGATCATTGCTACAATTGTTAAAGAGTAACAATGACTTGACCTATTTTAAGTGGCAACTATTTTGCTAATTCAGATCTCTACTCTAGATTAAACTAGATCCTTACTGAACAAATATTCTATTGCATCTCTGTCTGATATTCTATCCTTAATCAGAATCCCATTTAATTTCGCCTTCACTCTTCATATCACAAATTCTGCTATATATTTCTTTTTACAATTACACTTATTCAATTCAAACTTGACCTTGTATGTATATGATAGGCCTTTTCAAGTCGGCTTGAATAACCTTCCAAATAAAAAATAAACTCAAATCTGTCAGTTGCATATAACCAATTAAACATAAAGTACAAACTGTTGTTAGTCGGCTGACACTAAATATCTAACTCGGTTAACACTATAATCCTTCAATGCCTGACCATTACTGTAATGCCTAATTGAACTCAGTTCACACTGAAAATCACTTGGCATACACTAACTATGCTTGGTTTGACTGTAGGCATTTGTGTAACATCAATGACAATATACAATTGAATAATTGTCTTCAACAATCTCCCTCTTTGGCATTGAGGGCAACACAACATGTCATAATACAAATATTTTTAGAGAAATAGAAACAAGAATGAAATATATATATTTTTAATGTCCTTAGCTTCATTTTGATTATGTCCAAAAAAATCCCTCTATCTCTACAATCGCTAAAATACAGATTTCTCCCTCTTACATCAATCTATGATAATAAACTCTCCCTTAATAAAATTTCTTTGGCATGACATCAGTAAACTCTCCCTCTTTGACAAAAATGCCAAAGACTCCATCCAATAAACTCTCCCTCTTTCTCTTTTAAGTTATGGTGTACCTGATGTACTAATTCATATGCAATAAGCTCTGACAAACCTACATCAACTTGTTATATCTTTAATGTAGCTTGATTATTGCATCACTAAACTGTGTTTTAGTGAGCTTCAATTAGGGGAATCACCCCTAGCTTTCCTCTTAGATACAAAAATTCATCCTTAGGTAAAGGTTTGGTGAATATGTCTAAAAATTTTTCTTTTGTATTCACATATTCCAACCTTACTTCTTTGTCAAAAATGAATTCTCTCAAGAAATGATACTTTATTGCAATATGCTTAGTCTTAGTATGCATCACAGGGTTCTTTGAAATATTAATAGCACTAATGTTGTCACAGTAGATAACAACTAGTTCTTTAATTTCCTCCTTCATACCTGACAATAGCTATTTGAACCATATGATATTTGAACAATTCACTACTGCAGCAACATACTCTACCTCTGTTGTAGATTGAGAGATGCAATTGTGTTTCTTACTAGTCTAGGAGACTAACCTCTTTCCAAGAAATAATGCTCCACCACTGGTGCTCTTCCTATCATCAACACTTCCTACCCAATCATCATCAATAAAAGTCTTCAAATCAAAGTTTCCTCCTTTCTTATACCATAATCCATATTCTTTAGTACCCTTAAGATATCTCAAAATCATTTTTATAGCCATCAAGTGATTCTCTCTATTATTAGCTAAAAACCTTGCAACAATACCAACTACTAATGCAATATCAGAACTATTGTGAACAACATATTGAAGTTTTCCAATCATGGATCTGTAGGTAGTTTGATCTACCTCCTTTGAGTCATCATCCCTAGACAATTTATGTCCAGCAGAAATAGGTGTCCCAACTGGTCTGGAATCTTCCATTCCAAATTTCTTGTGTATCTCTATGATATATGTAGAATGAGTAATAAAAATACCATCCTTCATCTGATGAACTTGTAAATCAACAAAGAATTTGATTTCTCCAAACATAGACATCTTAAATTCCTTACTCATTGCTTCAAAAAATGCTTTGCATAAGTCATCATATCCAGTGAATAGTATATCATCAACAAAATCTCTGCTAGTAGTATCTTGTTTTGAGGTCCTTCTTTTATGTACAAGCTACTATAATCATTAGTTCTCTAAAATCCAATACTTACTAGGTAACCATGTAGTCTTTCATACCATGCTCTAGGCACTTTCTTTAGTCCATACAAAGCTTTGTGCAAATTTCAAACCATATTCCTTTTGTTAGGATCAACAAATCCTTCAGGTTGCTCAATATAGACTTCCTCTTCCAAATTCCTTTCAAGAATACATATTTTACATCCATTTGGTACACCTTGAATCCTTTATGTGTTGCATATGCCAGAAGAGTTCTGACTCCTTCAAGTCTAGCAACAACAGAAAAACTTTCTCCATAATCAATTCCCTCTTCTTGAGCATATCCTTTACACACTAATCTTGCCTTACTTCTAGAAACTTCACCTTTTTCATTCAACTTGTTTCTAAAAACCCACTTAGTTCCAATCACATTCTTTTATTTTGGACTATACACAAGGGTCCAAGTTTTGTTCTTTTCTATCTGCTCAATCTCTTCATTCATGGCTTCAATCCAACTTTCATCATTCAATGCATCTTTAATGGTTCTAGGTTCAAATTCACTAAGAAAACATGTACCTTTAAGTTTGTTCCTTGTCATTATACATTCTATCTGATCTCCAATTATTTTCTCAGGTGCATGATGCCTTCTAACATATTTGGCAAGAACATGTTCTTTCAGTTTTGATTCTGGGCTTGATCCACTTGGTTCTCCATGCTCAAAGACTCTGATCTATTCTTCTGACTAATACATAGGTTTCACTATCTGAGACTCGGTTGCCTCTATCTAAGACTCAGTTCCCTCTATTTATGACTTGATTTCCTTTGTCAACAGCTTGGGTTGCACAGACTATAACTTAGGTTGAATTGGTTGTAACAAAGTTTGTGCTGATAAATTTAGTGGCTGACATGGTTTTTGACCTATCACCATTGCCTATGTCTTAGGAATAGTATTAGGTTCATAATACACAAAATTCCTATAGTCCTCAGGCTCTTTACTACTCTGGTCTTCACTTCTCTCTGCAAACTCATCAATATTTTCGTGCACACTTTCTATAACTTTATGAGTCGCAAGATTCAAACATTTATATGTTTTTCTTTTACTGGAGTAGCCTAGGAATATTCCTTTATCTCATTTTACATCAAATTTTCTATTTCTTGCTTCCTTCAAGATATAACATTTACTTTTGAATACTTTAAAATAAGAAACATTGGGTTTGTAGTCATACCATAATTCAATAGGTGTCTGATTAGTATCTTTCTTTAGTTGAACTTTGTTCAAGGTGTGAATTGCAGTGTTGATAGCTTCCTTTCAGTACTTGTTTGCAACATTCTTTTCAATCATCAAGGTTCTTGCATAATCCATAATAGATTTTTTTCTTCTTTTTTCTATAACATTTTATGAGGTGTACCAAGAGAATATACTTGTCTCTTGATTCCTCTTTCACTACAAAATTCATTGAGCTCATTAGAAATGAATTCACTTCCTCTGTCAGATCTCAAACATTTTAGTCTCTTTCCAGTTTCCTTCTCAACTCTAGCAAGGTACCACATGAACTTCTGAAGAGATTTTGATTTTTCTTTGAGAAACATAATAGTCATCATTCTAGAATGATCATCTACAAATAGAATAAATATTTCTCTCCGGTGTAACTTGTTGTTCCAATTTTTCCACACAAATCAGTATGCACTAACTCCAAGATTTCTTTAGTATTGTAATTATTTCTCTTGAAACTAGTTTTGCCCATCTTCCCAATTTGACATTGTTTGCACATTGCTAATTTAGATTTCTTCAAAATAGGAATAACTCTTACTCTTATGTTCTTGCTTATGTTGACTAGGTTATCAAAATTCAAATGAAACAACCTTTTATGCCATAGCCAACTTTCTTCTACTTGTGCAATAAAGCATGAACTTTCAATGAGATCAAGATAAAATAAATTACCTTTTGTTTGCCTACCAGTTCCAACTAGGTTTCCCTTAGCATCTAGGAGCTTGGCCTCACCATTCATGAATTATACCTTGAAACCAATGTTATTCATCTATGCTACACTCAGTAGATTACACCTTAGTTCTTCAACCCAATAAGTATTATTGCATTTGATTCCTTCAGTTAGAGTAATACAACCTTTACCTTTCACATAACAAGGTTCATCATTTCCAACACTGACACTCCCACCATCAAAGTGTTCAAGATGTTCAAATTTTGTTTTATCACTAGTCATGTGATGAGAACAACCACTATCAATTATCCAAGTGTCTTTTTTTCCAATATGAGAGAAAAGTGTGGTCTTTTCATCTTCTTCATTATCTGACTCGTCCTTAATAGAAATGTAAACCATTTCATCTTCATCTTCATCACTATCAAAATATTTAGCAATATAACAAGATTTCTTACCTTTGTCCTTGTAGCTTTTGTAACTTTTGAAATCTTTCTTGCCTTTGTACTTGTTGAAATTTCTCTCATCTTTGTCTTGTTTGTTTGGACACTTAGCAGCAATGTCACCAACCTCATTACATGAAAAGAAAATCAATGGTATTCTTCCTTTGAACTTTCCTTTGGAAGCTCTCTTAGCAATTAGTTCTTCAATGATTTCTAGATCTTCATCACTAGATTCATCATCACTATCACTTTCAATCTTTTTTCCTCTTGAGTTTCTATCCTTCTTTCCAAGGTTTAATTTAGCTTTGAATGCAGACTCAAAGTTGCTAGGATTAGGAGAATAATTGTCAAAATTTTCCAACTCAAAAGCTGATAACCTTCCAATCAATGCATCTAGGGTTATATCATTACTGCACCTCATCTCTTGAATAGTTGAAACTCTAATTGCATAGATAGGGAGTAAAGTTCTCAATACCTTACTAACCACTATTTTGTCTTCAATTGTTCCACTGGAAGCTCTGATGGCACTCACACTTTTCTTGATTCTTTCACTGTATTTTGTAATGTCTTCTCCTTCTTTCATTTTCATCTAATAAAATTGACCTCTTAGACTTTCTTCTTTGGATCTCTTTACATTCTCATCTCCTCCATGGATTCCATGTAGTTTATTCCACATATCATAGGTTGTAGGGTAGTCCTTGAATTCATCAAATTCAGAATAGCTAAGTGAAGAAGTTATATCAATCATCATTATGTTATGATTCTTCATGTCCACCATCTGATCCACAGACATAGGTCTTAGTGGTTCCACATACTTGTGATCCAATAATTTCAAACTAGTATCTCAAATAGTATATATATGTAGCCTCATCAACTCTTTCCATGCAGTGAAGTTGTCTTTGTTTAGCTTGCAGATCTCCCTTCTGCAAGATATCTTTGATCTTTAGCTTAGGCCTTGAAACCTTCCCTGAAAGCACTTGGCACTCTGATACCAATTTTTGGAAATTATTTGAGTAACTAAGAGGGGGAGGGGTTGAATAAGTTACCACAAAAACAAATCCCAAGTCCCTAAGATGTCTTAAACAAACTTTTTATTGTCACCCGGTCAACAAAGATATTCTTCTGTAACTCAGTTAACAAAACAATCTTAAGATGTTTATATGTAATTAACCTTCAGTGAATAAGTGCAAAAACATAAAGCATAAAAAAAATAACATGTACACAGTTGACACCAAGATTTAACATGGAAGCCTAATATTGGAAAAACCACCAATGTAACTAGTTACTATTTTTCACTCTTCTGAAGTGAGCCTCGTTAGGAGCCAACCATATTAAAGGTTACAAAAACACACTGCTAGTTGTGACCCTATTAGAGGATTTAATCACCTTGTAAGGAGTGGACTTGTTAGAGGTCTTCAAACACTTCCATATAGAAATGCCACCTTGTGAGAGGATTTACAAAAAGACTGTTAAGTCTACTCTGTTAAGATATTTTGATCACTGCTACAATTCTTAGAGAGTAACAATAAATTGACCTGTTTGAAGTAGAAACTATCTTTGTTGATTAAAATGTCTTCTCTAGCTTAAACTAGATCCTTACTGATCAAATATTATATTGCAGCTCTGTCTGATATTATGTCCTTAATCAGAATCCCATCTGATTTTGCCTTCACTCTTCATATCACAAATTCTACTATATCTTTCTTTTTACAATTATACTTATTCAATCCAAACATGACCTTGTATGTATATGATATGCCTTGTCAATTCGGCTTGAATAACCTTCCAAATAAACAATAAACTCAAATTTATGAATTTCATATAACCAATTAAACATAAAGTGAAAACTATTGTTAGTCGGCTCACACTAAATATCTAACTCTGTTAACACTATAATCCATTAATGCCCGAGTGAACTTGGTTCACACTAAAAATCACTTGGCATACACTGACTATGCTCAATTTGACTATGGACATTCATGTAACATCAATGAAAATATACAATTGAATAATTATCTTCAACAACTTTTACATGTGTGGTCTTTTGAGCACATTGTTGGATTTCATCTGATTTTTGAGAGACCATTGATACAACGAAGATAGTAGTATGTATACTACTATGATGCAGTAGTTCATAGGAAAATGGGACATGTGAGATACTATAGACATTTTTTAGACACATTGAGGGAGTTTACATGGATAAATTATATTGGATAGTCCATGTGGGATGGTAAGGATGATCACCTCCAGTTTTATCAACATGAGAGATATTCGATTGGTCAGTCTACCCAGTATGCGAGGATCATCAAGATTCAACTACTAGATAGGGTATTGAGAAAATATGGTGAGAGATAGATAGTTTTGGTGGGATCATGAAATTTTGCAATGCTGTGTGAGGGTTATCAGAGTTTGGGGACTAGTGTTCTGCATAGCGACAACATTGGCATGATTTAGTGCATTATCTCCTATGAGACGGGATTGGCGATTGGTGACTGCAAAATGTGGGGACTATGATAGAGTATTATGTATGGTGGGATACTCACATGACTATTAATTATAGGGATCTAGGTGTACCAGTGCCATAAGAGATGAGTTGACATATCATATTTCCTCAAATTCAACATGGTAGATGAGGTCAGAGAGGGTTCAGACATGGAAGGAGGAATGGTGGTAGATATGGCAAAGATGTTGGTGGATGAGGAGGAGGGAGAGAAAGAGGATGAGGAGGAGATAGAGATGGAGGATGAGGAGGTAGAGGTGATGGTGATGATGGTGCAGATGGTGGGGGCAGATGTGATTGAGGTGGCGGAAGGGTTACTATTGTATTTTCCCCAATGATTTCTCTTATTGTTGCCGCAGTAGTACCAACAATAGTAAGAGGAGGAGAGGAGGATGTAGATATCACTGGGAGTAGTTTGGAGGAGAGTGATAGCAAGACAAAGAGAGATAGAGTGGATATATCTCTTCTAGGGATGAGATGGATATTGAGGGGGGTGAAACTAGACTCATGGATGTAGCCATGGTTGATTTTGATGAGGCAACACTAGATACTCCTATCCAAGTTGTAGTGTAGAGGAGTGGTTTTGACATATATATTGTAGATATTGATAGTTTGTGATAACATTATTGAGATTTGCATAGCAGGTTAGACGGAGCCCTTAGGAGGGTGACATAGACAGAGGCTAGGGTTGTTGAGGCAGATGGGAGAGCATCAGTGAAAGATGCATAGAGCTAGTTGTATGCTTCAAGGGTGACCACTTAAGAGGGGATGATAGAGCATATGTAGAGGGAGATGGATGATTAGAGAGAGTATGAGGGCTGAGATACAAGTTGCAGAGGCTAGAGATAGCAGGCTGATATAGAGGTGCAATCATTCATAGACTATGTATAGGATTTGAGTTTATAGAAAATGATTGATAAGATGTATCGAGAGGGTAGAGAGGCTATTAGCGAGATACAATAATAGAGAGGTCACTATGAGAGTATTGTGCCTATTTATATTTCCTCTAATCTATCTTAGTGAACATAGAGATCTTAGGGTAGTGGGGAAGTTGTACAACCTCTTAGAGCTTCACAGCTAGTGACATATACTCTTATAGGTTAGACTAGGATAGGGTCTTTGACTTCTATATCACCTAGGCCTATCAGACCAGAGGGCGGAGGTTGTATGAGATGATCATTATGTAGATTTTTTTTGCATATATTTTTTGAGCTTGTGAGCTCTGCTTATGACATTGTATCATGATACCTTTCAATTATATATATATATGATGCAATTTTGGTAGCCCTATGTGATATGGACGTGATATACTTTACTTAATTCTTTATGTGATGCTTACTAGATATCATGATTTATGGTTTTATATCTATTTTATGAATGTATTCTTTTCCTATATGATGTGATGCTATGATGATGTCCTATGCACTTAATTTTTTTTGTATTTTCATATGCACTTTACATGACATGACTAGATGTGATGAAAATTAGTTGATAGACCATACTAAATGAGTTTAATGTTTTATATTTTTTGATATGATGGATGGAAGCATTATGATATGTACTACATGTATGATATATGATGTATGCAAACTAATATTCTTATGGATGTAGGATCTTGTATTTTTTTTGTATCATGATACTTTATCTTAAGAAATTGTTAGGACTGACAAAGAGAATTATTAGTAATGATAGTTTAGGAGACGAGAGAGAATGAGAATGAAACCTGATTCAAACCTTAAATTATTTCAACCAGCTTCAAATACTAACCTATTTGAGCAATTTCTTTCATCATTGAGCAACTTTTATTATAGAAAAATTAAATACTATCATACCTAGATATTAATGATCTAGGCATGACTATCATTTTCCATTCTAACAAGCATGTTGAATAAACAAGGAATGTGGGCCAATCCATCTAGGTTGGGCATTAAGATTCAATGTATGTGTGACATGTCACAACCGAATTATATATCTGAAATTTGATTTACAATTAGATATTACATGTGGATGTGAAGGCTCTTACCATAGACACCCAAAATGCTCTTTTAAGAGTTCATGACAAACATCCCATAGACAAAAAACAAAGAAAAATAAGTTATGTACCATCACAACATCTCTAATCACTTGTGGAATAAAAGAGAAGCATAGGAACATAGCTTGCAAAAATCAAGACATAATAATACCAATTTGACTCAACAAGTAAGCAACCAAATTGATTCTATGTTTGTGTTTTTGGAGTAGTTTGGACATTGAATTTTGACATTTTGTTGATGTTGTCTAGTTTCAAGAATTAGGTACCCCATATAAGAATTTCTCATCTACTTTTGAGTGTTCCTTCCCTTGTCTAAGACAACATGACTTTTTGAAAAAAAACTTTGCTATGAGACTCCATTGATAGATAAGACAATGTGATTAGTTTGATTGAGGACCTATTCACTAGTTTGATAGTTTTGACTTGGTTCTACTGAAGCTTAGAATTGGTATATGATGTGATGAACTATAACTGATCGACTGCTTGAATTTTTTAATTTGATGATAACCGAAATGTAGAAAGTCAATGCAAGACATTAAATCAGTTAATAAATTATATTGTCATTGATGTCAACTTGATATAATCTGATTGGTCATATTCATATTGCCAAAGACTTCAAAGAACCAAAGGAATAATGGTTATGTTATAAATAATGCATTAAAGCTTAGTATTCACCAAGTGACAATAGACACCCACGAACAGTGCACACCGACGGATAGATAACCCTAAGAGAAAAGTCACATTGATACTCGAGCAAGATACCCAACAAGAATTACTGACGAGATACCAAAGAGATGCTTGAGAAGAACTAAATGTCATAGTGTTACTCGATGAACAGGCAATCCCGATGGACAGAGATGCCTGAAGATAACTGAAGACAAGATCAAGAAAACAAGGAATTAGACACTAATCAAAATTAAAGTTCAGAAATGAAAAAATACTTAGCTGGCAAGAGCTAAACATGGAGTTAACTAGTTGATTACATTGTTTTAATTGAAAAGTAAAGGATAGAGATAAGCTAGAGTTTTAAAGCTAGTTGTCAAGGAGAAATCTATAGATAAAACTACAGAAATATTTAAAGAAATAATAGCGAGATTTCCATATCACACCAAGAACAAGAGAGACAAGGACTTAGAAATGGTCATAGTCATTTCTATAAAAGAGACAAGCTAACTCATTATGAATAGGTGGGTGAATAGAGAAGAGGATGTTGAAGGAGAATACTGGTGAAGGAAAAGACTTCACACAGTCCTGATCAATCAAGCTAGAATAGAGCTAAAGTTTTCTGTGGACACCGATCAACAGAGCAACAACATAATTGAGTAGAAAGAAGTGGAGAAAAGGAACATAAAGGAAACAATGATCAGAAAGGTATTATGTTCTTACAATAGATCTAAAAATCTACAAATTTTTGGTTGTATATGTGAACAAATCATTTACTATTTCAGTTTAACCATTGGATCATAAAATCTCTTAACTGAGCAAGATTTAAAAATCCTTTATATATTGAGATACATCCCAAGGAGTATCAAAAAGTTTGTTCATGAAGATAGCATAGAGATTCCAAATATCAGGTGACAAACTATTCTATTTAAATCCTCTAACAAGGTCACACCTAACAGTGTGTTTATAACCTTTAACAGGGTTGGCTCTTCACCGAGCTCACTTCAGAAGAGTGAAAATTTTAGGTTACTGGTCCTAAGTGGTTTTTGCCTTAATAGGGTTTCCACATTAAAATCCATGTGTCAAATGTGTATTTAGTTCCTTGATTTGATGTTTTTCTTTACACATTACTAAAACAGGATTATCGGTAATCACTAAGTTATTTACTATATTTCGGTAAATAAAGACTGCTAATCGGTAAAGTAAAGAATAAGGATAAAAAGGTGAACTCCAAGAAGTAGTTATTTGTTAACAAAGTTGAAAGGCATACATCTTGTAGGACTAAATATAACTAGATGTTTATTGGATTAATTTTTGAGACCACTGATTCACCCCCCCTCTCAGTTATTCTAACATGATGTCATTCAATGCTTGTTTTAAAATGCAAAAGAATTGGTTATATACAAAGGAGATTTATTGTAGAGTTTTCTTGGTTTTTTTTTGTCTATCTTTGACATTTTTTCTAGGACTTTTTGCAAATGTTTTTGGATTTTCTTTGGGGTGTTTTTTGATGTCTTTGAACTTTTTGAAGGAATTTTTTCAAATTTTTAGATTTTTTTAGGACATTTTTAATTTTTTTTTGTCTTTTTTTAGGGCTTGATAGATCATGATATTGGAGTGCCCCCATTCAACATAGAATGGGAAATTTATCATAGAATGTCCATGGTGGAATGACTTTGTGTTGAATACGATATGATAAGACAAGGAAAACTAACAAATTCCAAGCCATGCTGGATTTTACTATGGAATATGAGGTGAAATGACAAGTGATACTAGGTTGGAGTTATGATAGATGGTAGAGCAATATCTCTATACATGGTGTCAGATTGCCCGATTTATGGCTTTCAAATATTATATATTGGCTCATGGTGGTGTATTTCATTTATTCATTTATTTTATGTGTTTCTAGTAGCAACGTCGGGAAACCTAAGAGGACCTAGTTAATTGGTTAATATTTAGCATTCATGTGGCATTTCATGTAATGTATCTTGGTTAAGATTCTTATATCATATAGTTGAATTTGTGGTGGATATGGAATTTTTCACAAAGCTCATCTAATTGTTTATTTTTAAAGGGGGGTCATGATCTATAATGATGGTATGTGGAACACTGTATCGACTTATGATATAGTTTAAGAGAAACTCAAAAATATATTTTCTCATGGTGTAGGTAATTGGGATTTCTTCAACCCACTTTGTAAAATACTCAGTGGCTATGATTATGTACTTGTGACCATCTAAGGATAAGAGATGAATCTTTCCAACAAGGTCAAAACCCCATTGCAAAAAGGGTCATGGTGATGTGAGTGGTTGTAGCTCTTGTGTTGGTGCATGTATGAGGTCCCATGAATCTAGCATTTTTTGCAGTCCTGTACAAATAAGAAACCATCTGTCTCCATTATAACCAATAATACCCAATTCTTAGAAGCTTCTTGGATAATGTCAAGCAACTAGAATGAGCACCACAAATTCCCTCATGTACTTCTAATATCATTGCTTGTGCTTCTTCCAATTTGAGACATTTGAGAAGTGTTCCATCCAAACTACATCAATAAAGTGTATTATAAATGATAGTTTAATATGGGGCTTTCCTTATCAAGTACTTGTTTTGGTTTTGGGACAAGTCAAGGGGAATGACTTGGCTAGTTATGTAAGTGTATATATCTTGGTACAAGGGAGAATTGGGACCAACAATTTAACACACAACCTCAGACTTGAGGACTTCAAAGGCATAAACCATGAGTCATTCGACCATGAACTCATAATGTGTCACATTGGGAGGCTTGTTGAGTAAATATCCTATAGTAGCCATGGCAGCTAATGCCTTGTTCCTAATTCTAGGGATTTTCTCAAATGATATCATTTCAAAGCGTTGATTGATGTCTTTTTCCATGGGCTTATAGGGAATTATTTTGTCATCCTTATTGTTGTAACTTCCATTGACTTGGTTGTGTTGGTGCTCAAATCAACAAATTGGATTTCCTATGGACTTTCCAATCCAATGATGGGAAACCCAAGTGATTTGGCCAACTAACAAGCTTAACCTTGGGGTAAGGTTGAAACTTCTGCAATTCTGGCTCTATAGAACCAAGGATGGTAGTCCTATACCTTATCCTTTAAGGCATTTTATAGCAGATAATAAACACTATAAATCTCTCCTTCACAAGTATGGCAAGTTACTTTGAAAGGAATCAAACTGTGATCAATTGAATATAACTATAAAACTGAATGCTTTGTGAGAATAAAAGGGATGTTTTGTAGATGTGAATATATAAATGAAGGAATTTTAGAATCTCTCAATAACATGAAACAATGAATCAAATTTCTATCGTTAATAAAAATTAGATCAGTGCCTATATCAACTTGGGCAATAGAGTCAATCCAACATTCAATCCTATGTACAACTTTGTAAGACAGTATTCAGCCATCAACTATCTGACTACTTTAGATGCATAGGAGATTAAGGTCTGTATTATATCCTTGTTAGTTCAAATGAGTTTAAATCCTATGGTTAGAAGACCAAATGAACAAGAAGCCAAAAAAAAATTAAGTTATCACACACTTCCTGATATTCAAACAATGATATGAGACAATAACTCTTCTGCATAAGCAACTCAAAGACAACAATTGAATTTCCTTCAATAATTGCAAAGGACTAACTAAATGTGGTTAAAACCTTGAACCAAGATAAACAGAAAACACTTATCTTTTATTGATTATCAAAAATAGGTACATAAGAATCCATGCCTAGTTGTGATCAAAACTAAAACTATCTGAAATGAAAAATATCAATCCAGACGGCCCTGGAGACATCCCTTTGCAATGTCCCTAGTACCCTTATTTATATATGTTTTAAAGGATGAAAAAAAAGCTTCAAAACATTGTAATGGTTCATCTCTAACTAAACCTAATCACTATGATCAACAACTGAATAGTCAGAAATACGATTGAGGAATGAATTATCATCCTTCAAAAACAGTTATTGACCAAAGTGATAATAAAATCATAATAGTTTATTAAGAATATATTATGAATCTCTGATAATATATTTAACTTCTGCAAGGTAGATTAATGGTCATTTGCATGAATTTGGTTTTTCATCTTCATTATATATTGCTTCATTTTCATCTTATCACCTATGAAAACCCTGCTTGTAGACAATGTCGACGTATCAAATATTCATCAAAACCCTTGGTCGACAAAATAATAATATAAAAAAATATAAAGACAAATAAAATCCAAGTCATCAGTTCCACTGGGGCATTTTTTTCTTTTATATCTAGTCAGAGATACGTGGCATGTTCTCATAATGCCTTGGTGGATAACCATCATGCATCTTTCCATCATGAGTAATGTCGATTGTAGATCAGATGTGAACATCATTGTTGATCCCTTAACTCACCCGATCTTGAATTTAACTATGATTTCTTTCCACCAACCTCGCGACTGTGTAGTCTCATGATCTCTAATCTTTCATCTTAACCATGGTTCTATTCAAAGATTTGGTGAATGCATCTTTATCTCTTAATTGCTGAATGATTTTGACTTTTCAAGCTTCATTCGGCAATCACCTGACTACTATAGATCTTCATATTTAATCATTTAGTCTCTCAGTGGGGCCAGGACATGTGTTGATTGGGTGTAATGGCTTATACATTATATGTTGATCACTTTATCATTAAGCAATTACACAAGTTGTCTGATCAAAACTTAACATGACTACTCTTTACTTTAACCCATGGTTTTATCTTTAAACTGTATTTTGACCTCAAGTTTTCTTCAGAGATTTGGTGACTGAGTGGTCTCATAGTCTCGAGAAATTTTTTTAACTCTTATTACATTATGAGACTACATGACTGAAAGGATTTCAAATCGACTCCAATCAAACTGGATTTATGGCGATGGTTACAAATTTACACCAGTCTTGAAGTCGCTTGAGGATTTTGTTAACCCGTAGTTTATCTCGAGACTTAGAGACTATCATACGATTAACTTTGCATCCACAAATCTAATTTAATCCCTGTCCAATTCATAAAATATATTCAAAAATTAATACCAGACCACGAAAAGAGCCTAATAGCTATATTTATGAATTTCAAATATTATATAGGCCATTCAAATATGAAGCTTAGTAGATTTAATCAGAAAAATATAGGGAATTAGATAAGACAAATGCATATGCAGAACAATTTCAATAATAAACCATAAAAAGAAGAAGGAACATAAGCATAAATTGGAATATAAATTGCAAAAGATATTTCCCTGAATAATTTAGCCATTCAAATTTGACTGAGAATTTGGGTTCCACCAGTGGCTCTTTCTGGAGATGTGTGTGCATAATTGGACACAACAAGATCTCAGCTATCTCTGGAGAAGAAGACCAAAATAGAGACAAAGAAAAATATAAAAGAAAAAAAATACTTACAAAGTAAAAATGCAAGGTTAAGAATACTTCCTACTTTCAGGAGAAGAAAGGTTTCAAATACTGAGCATGGGTTAGAAATTCCTGAACATGACCCTCTGTATCTTGTAACAAGTAACTCCTTTCTCCTGCATTATCAAAAATAATATAGGGCCCAAGTCATAAATCTTGAAATTTACCATGCTTTCCTTTATCTTGATCTTTAGCATTCCACTTTAATAGCCAATCTCCTTTCTAAAAGTTTCTGTCCTTAGTCCTCTTTTCATGCAAAGTCTTCATCTGCAACTATTTTTTCACATTCTTTCTCTATGCATCCATTCCAATTTCATCTAACTCTATAAGCTGGTTCATCCTATCTCCCCTGAAATCCATATCTTCTAATTGTTCCTCTTGGACAAATTTGTATACTGGGAGAATATTATTCAGTGGTAATTTGGCTTATTTTCCAAACACTAGCTCATAAGGGGAAAATCCAATAGATTTTTTAACCATAATTCTGTCTGCCCAAAGTGCAAGGGGTAATTTGGAATCCCATGCCATTTTTTTGTTTGTTAACATCCTCTTAATGATTTTCAATATGTTTTTATTGCTTGACTCAGCCTGACCATTCCCTTGTGGATGGTAGGGGGAATAATATGGAAGATTAATACCATACTTACTGCGAAATTCAAAAAATTCCTTGGATCTAAAGCACATACCATTATCAAAAATGATTTTGCAAGGGACACCAAATCTGGTTAATATATTTTTTGTTAAGAACTTTACAACTACCTTTCTTGTAGCTTGCCTACATGGTATGGCTTAAACCCATTTGGTGAATTAATCTATTGCAACAAGGATCCATTTATGTTTCCCACTAGAAACGTCAATGATCTCACTGATAAAGTCTATCCCCCCACATTTGGAAAGACTCTTCAGTTGACAAGGGTCTTAGGGGTAGTGCACCATTATACTACAATTTTCTTGAGAACCTTTGATAGGATTCACATTTCCTAACATATGCATAGTTGTCCTTAAAAATATGAGGCCAATAATACCCAGCATGAAGAATTTTATGGGCAATAGTTCTTGCTGAGAAGTGACCCCCACATAATTCATCATGTAATTCTTTCAAAATTGATTCTGCTTGGTACATATCTAAGCATAATAATAGAATACCTTCTCTATTTATCCAATATAAATCACCTTGAATTAAAACATATTAAAAAGATTGCAACTTTATTTTCCTTTTCTAATTTTTAGTTAAACCTTCTTTGCATTTCATATGTTTAAGAAAATGTACTATATCAGTATACCATGGACATCTTTCAATGCTTACCACTGATTCCTCAATGCTTACTTGATTTATCTGAATTGCCTCATGGTTTGATTCTGCCATCAGCTTTGCAAGACCCTGTCCTCTGACCAATTTTTTTATCTAGATATCCATGTCAAATTCTTGAATTTGGTTTACCCATCTGCATCTTCTGTCAGTCACTTTAGATTGCTTAAATATGTCTTTGATCATTGCATTTGGTACGTAGGCTATCACATTAGCTCCCACTAGATAGGGCCTAAAATATTTTGCTACCTTGACTAAAGCATAAGCTTGCTTTTCATTTATGTCATAGTTTAATTCCACTTCTTCTAGGGTTTTACTGAAGAATGCTATAGGTTTCTCATAACCCTCATCATTTTTTTGCAATATGACTGCAACAATAGTGTGATATGATGTAAAAGAAAATATTTGGAAAGGCTTTGAAAAATATGGTGTCTTAAGAATTGGGACTTCCTTAATAGCCTTCTTAATGTTAGTAAATGCCTATATAGCCTCATTAGACCATTTTATTTCCACACCTTTTTTAAGCATCTTAGCAATGGGTTTGATAATTTCAGCAAAATTAGGGACAAACCTTCTTACAAAATTTGTTTGCCCAAAAAATGACTGGATACCTTTGATATTTTTAGGAATTTGTATCTTGTCAATGGCTGCAATCTATTCTGGTTCTATCCTTACACCATCCTTGGATACAATATGGCCAAGAAGATTTCCTTTTGTAATCCCAAAATGACACTTCTTTGGGTTTAAAGATATACCATACTCTAAATCTCTTTTGAAAATCTGCTCCAAGTGACTGCAATGATCATCTGCCTTCTTAGAATAAGCTATCAAATCAACTTGATACACTACCATAATAAGGTCAATCAAACCATCAAATGCCACATCCATTTCCCTTTGAAAGGTTTCTCCTACATTGGTTAGCCCAAAAGGCATTCTTTCATATACATAGGTTCCCCAAGGTGTGGTGAAGGCTATCTTATACTATTATGATTCCTTGACCTTCACTTGGTTATACCCTGAAAACCCATCCATCATTGATAACAATTCATTTCCAATGACCTTTTGTAGGATAACTTCCATATTTGGCAGTGCATAATTATCTTTTAAAGATGATATATTTATATTTCTAAAGTCCATGCACAACCTTATGTCTCCATTCTTTTTTCTAACAGGGACTAAGTTTGGCACCCAAGTAGAATGTCTAATAGGCACAATTATACCTGCATCCCTCATCTTGACAAGTTCTCTCATCTTGGGAGCCAACATTGGGTTGATGGGATGTTGCCTCTGTCTAAAATGTTTTGCATCTAATTTTAGAGGAATTTCATACTGAAATAGGTCCTCTCTATAAGCTTTAAGGTCATCATATGACCATGCAAAGATGTGCCTATACTTAATAGATTTATCAAATTAGCTCTGACTTTAGGAGTAAGTTTTTTTCCTATACAGACTTCCTTAGGGGTAAAGTCATTTCCTAAATTAATATTCTCAATATCCTCAGGTTCATTAACAAATTTACCCCTTTTGAAAGTTTCTTGGTCATCAAACACTCCTTCCAATGCAACCAAACCTCTGGGAATTTTGTTGGTTTTTAACTGAATAATTTTCTTATCAAACAAGGCTTCTTTTCCATCTTGAGTTTCAACATACCCATTCCAGTCAATGCACTGATATTCATACGTATCCTCATTGATTAGAAATTTAAGGAGGTCTCTATCATCTTCAAATATCTGCTAATTTTGCACGTTGTCAGGGACTGATGGCCTATTTTTCATCTCCACCTGCACAATCTCATCAAAAGGGATATCAATCTTCTTGATGGATATATTAGCCATCAAGTCTGCAAGAAAATTCTTTGATCTCTCTATCCATTTAATTCCAAAGGCATCAAAGAATTCAATTAAGTCCCACACTAGATTTCTATATTGTTTTAATTTTGGATTCTTGGCGGTGAACTTATTTCTAACTTGAGAAACACTTACTTTAGAATCACCACAGGCTAAGAGCATTTTAATTCCATGAGATTTTGCAATATTAAGGCCAAGAATCAATATTCATATTCTGAAACATTATTAGTGCATTCAAAATTAAGAAGGAAAGAAAATTTTAGACTCTTACCACATGTGGACACAAAAGTGACCCCCGCACCATTACCTTCCTTGCTGCACGCTCCATCAAAAGTCATTTTCCAAAGCTTATCTCTGTTTTCGTGCAAATATACTTCAATAGGACTATAAATTTTCAATATTGGTTTAGAAATACTTACCTAAAATTTATCCATGTCTGAATGGAAAAAGTTTATCTTTTCAATCCCAACATCCTTCTCAATGATGTATTGAGATCTAGGCTCTCTGCAAATTTTTACTTCCCTACCATTTACTGGGATGGTTTCATAAGATAAATCCAATTGAATATGACCACCTACAAGGTTAGACCATTGCCTAGATAGAAGCATTCCATAATATGCAGGCACTTCAACAACAGTGATATTAGTTTTATAAGACATTTAAGGACAAGAAGGGAACTTAAATTCTACATCCTTCATGATACCCACAATTGGGATAGACCTATTGTCCATGGCATAGCATCTTCCATAAGTAGTGTCCACTTTCATTCCAAGTTCCTTCATGACCTCTGCAGGCATGATGTTCACTGCTGCCCCTAAGTATATCATGCAATCCTTGAGCAACTTATTTTTAATTATCAAAGTTAAATAAAAAGGATCAACATGTGCAACATTCTAAGAAATAGATGTTCCTAAATAAACAACAGGATGATCCTTGTTTACTACTTTTTGATTTAAATCCTCATCAAAAACATTACCTAAGGTAGATAGTACTTTTATGGTTTCATCCTTATACTCAGGAACTTTCATCATTTCAAATAATGGAACAAAAATCTTTACCTGAGATAAGGCATTGGAAATGAAATAATTATTACTTGGGATAGATTTACTGACCATGTTTTTCTCCTTTGCTACTTTAGGTATTTGCTGAGAGTCTACTTGTTGTCTTGTTTCTACATCATCTTTGGTTGCTTTTGGATCAGGTGGATTTACCCTTTTCTTTGGCATTTTGCTAGGTACTCCTGCAATTTTTCCCTGATCGGTATTCACTATTCTATTCCTCAGTTTGTAGTTGTTTCTTGCCTCTTCAATGGCTGCAATAGTATATGCTTCCTTTTCCTCATTTGTCAATCTTCTGATAACTGAAAATTCACCTCCCTTTTTATTACAATGGTATATTTTGTTTAAATCTTCATGGTAAACATGTTCTTCCTCAGAAGAACTATAATCATCTTCTCCCCACATTGGCTCTGATGAGACATTATTCACTACGAGCTACTCCTCATCATTATAATCTTCTTATTCTTGGAACCTTAGGGCCACCACATAGCCATCAGTGGAATGGGGTAAATTACAGGCATCACACCAAGGATACTCCTCCACTAGATGATTACTTCTCTTCAACGGATCCGGTGTCTCCTTAGCATAAGATTGTTTTTAGGCTTTCCATCTTTCCATGCAATATTATATGGCATGTCTTGCAATCTAGGCCTATCATTTTTATAAAAAGGTGGCTTATCATTTTTGGAAAATGTTGGTCTATCATCCCTGCCTTGTTTAGCATTCAAATTCTTCAGCATATCCATAATTTCTTTTAAATCATTCTTCTCAGCAGCTCTTGGATTGTGCAACTTAGTATCACTCCTTTTGTCTACCCTACCAGTAGCTCTTCTATTATTTTCAATAGTAGAGGCTATTTTGAAAGCTTGCTGCACTGTGGTAGGGCCTTGTGATCTAATTTCATAATGAATTTTACTGTCAAATGTAGTCAGATAGAAATCAATTAGGAAAGAATCCACAGGCCTAATGTCTCTTGGGATTCTATTTAGAACTTTATTAAATATTTTGTTAAATTCTACAACTGTCTCATTAAAGTTCTTTTTAATGCTAGTTAGTTCATGAGATGCAAATGATGTGTCATTATGATCACCAAATTGTTCAACGAACTAATTTACAAAATCACACCAGCTTGAAATGGATCCATCAGGAAATTCTCTATACCATTCTGTAGCATCTTGAGTCAGTGATTGGACAAATAGCTTCATTAAAATGTCTTCATGGTTTTCATCTAATTCTTCAATGGTGTTCTTCAAATTTATGGTATGTTGCTCAGCAGATTCCACTCCATTCCCTAAAAATTTTGGAATAGCACTCCTCAAATCGCTTGATATGGTATTTGGATATCCAACTATCCCACTGAAATCCAGTATTCTATACCTTTCCACCACCATAGGAGCTCTTCTTCTCTGGCCCATGTTGTGTTGGTTTCCATTCTAGCCTCTGAGATTTTGATGATTCATGCCATGGTGATTTTGTCCATTTCTATGACCATTACCCATTCTTTATTGTGTAGGATTACCTCGGTCATAGTTTTCTGTATAATTTGGTTGTCTCCAATAATCATTTCTTCTATTGTTGTTATGGTTTCTCTCATGTTGTCCTCTATTATCAAGTTCAAACAATGGATTTGTGTGAAGACTGTTGAAAATTGGTTCTCCATTTTTTTTATGAGGAGGATTGTATTTTGGTTTCCTATCACCCTTTGGCATCTCCTTTTCTCCTGTCTCATTTTCATCCTCAAATACTAAATCCAACTCACTTCTCCTTACTTCTAAATTTTCTAAGGATTCATTAGGTAACCTTTTTATAGCTTTTAATACCTTTGTATTCTTTTTCCCATACTCACTTAATTTACTCAATATAGCATATAGTAAATTATCTTCTTCATCATATTCTTCCTCTATTTCTTGAGCTGAACTTTGATCATCTTCATAGCCAAAGGGATTTATAAACCCTTCTGAATCATAATGCTTTCCATCATTTGAACTAGCAGTCTCCCTATCAGGAAACCTTCTATGTCCGATATACATCTTATCAATAACCTCTTTCTTACTTTTCTTCAAACTTTTCTACAAGTCTAATTCAAATTGGTCCGGATTCAAAGATCTCCTACCCAACATGAATTCTTTCAATCTTGATTGGTAGAGTCGCCACCTCCTTTGTGAGAAGGAAAATCACTTTCACTAGTCTTCTGGATTTTGATCTCTAGCTAAGTACACTTTAACTCTTTAGTCTACAAATATGAAATTCTAAAAACTTGCACATAAAATGTGAATAGTCTCCAGTAGATTCACCAATCTGTTGGTGCTCAAATCAATAGATTGTATTTCCTATGGACTTGCCAATCCAATTATGGGAAACCCAAGTGATTTTCCCAACTGACAAGTTTAACCTTGGGGTAAGGTTGAAACTTCTACAATTCTGGCTCTACAGAACCAAGGTTGGTAGGCCTATGCCTTATCCTTTAAGGCTTTTATAGTAGATAATAAGCACTATAAATCTCTCCTTCACAAGTATGGCAAGCTACTTTGAAAGGAATCAAATTGTTATCAATTGAATATAACTATAAAATTGAATGCTTTGTAAGAATAAAAGGGATGTTTTGTAGGTGTGAATATATATATGAAGGAATTTTAGAATCTCTCAACAACATGAAACAATAAGCAAATGTCTATCTTTAATAACAATTAGATCAATGCATGTATCAACTTGGGCAATAGAGTCAATCCAACAATCAATCCTATGTACAACTTTGCAAGACAGTATTCAACCATCAACTATCTGACTGCTTTAGATGTAGAGGGGATTAAGGTCTATATTATATCCTTGTTAGTTCAAATGATTTTAACTCCTATGGTTGGGAGACCAAATGAACAAGAATCCAAAAACAAATTAATTTATCACACACTTCCTAATATTCAAACAATGATATGAGACATTAACTCTTCTACATAAGAAACTCAAAGACAACAATTGAAATTCCTTCAATAATTGCAAAGGACTAACTGAACATGGTTAAAACCTTGAACCAAGATAAACAGAAAAAACTTATCTTTTATTGATTATCAAAAATAGGTACATAAGAATCCATGCCTAGTTGTGATCAAAACTAAAACTATCTGAAATGAAAAATATCAATCCAAACTGCCTTGGAGACATCCCTTTGCAATGTTCCTGGTAGCCTTATTTATATGTGTTTGAAAGGATGAAAAAAAAGCTTTAGAACATTGCAATGGTTCATCTCTAACTAAACCTAATCCCTATGATCAATAATTGAATAGTCATAAATACAATTGAGGAATGGATTATCATCCTTCAGAAATAGTTATTGACCAAAGCGATAATAAAATCATCATAGTTTATTAAGAATCTATTATGAATCTCTGATAATATCTTTAACTTCTACAAGGTAGATTAATGGTCATTTGCATGCCTTTGGTCTTTCATCTTCATTCTAGATTTCTTCATTTTCATCTTATCACCTGTGAAAACCCTGCATGCAGACAATGTCAACATATAAAATATTCATCAAAACCCTCAGTCAAAAAAATAATAATATAAAAACATATAAAGACAAATAAAATCCAAGTCATCAGTGCCACTGGGGCATTTTTTCCTTTATTTCTAGTCAGAGATATGTGGCATGTTCTCGCAATGCCTTGTTTGATAACCATCATGCATCTTTCCATCGCGGGTAAATGTCGATCGTAGATCAGACGTGAACATCATCGTTGATCCGTTAACTTGCCTGATCTTTAATTTAACTATGATTTATTTCCAGTGACCTCGCGACTGTGTAGTCTCATGATCTCTAATCTTTCATCTTAACCATGGTTCTGTTTAGATATTTGGCGACTGCATCTTTATCTCTTAATCACTGAATTATTTTGACTTTTCAAGCTTCATCCAGCGATCACCCGACTACCGTAGATCTTCATATTTTATCCTTTAGTCTCTCAGTGCGACTGGGACATGTGTTGATTGGGCGTAATGGCTTATGTGTTATATGTTGATCACTTTATCATTAAGCGATTAC
This sequence comes from Thuja plicata, assembly GCA_018584345.1. Lineage (NCBI taxonomy): Eukaryota > Viridiplantae > Streptophyta > Pinopsida > Cupressales > Cupressaceae > Thuja > Thuja plicata. The sequence continues at coordinate 1,756,839 of MU225068.1, forward strand.
GCAAGCCGTCTGATCAAAACTTAACATGACTACTCTTTACTTAATCCCATGGTTTTATCTTTAAACTATATTTTGACCTTGGGTTTTCTTCAGAGATTTGGCGACTGAGTGGTCTCATAGTCTTGAGAACTTTTTTCTAACTCTGATTACATTATGAGACTACGCGACTAAAAGGATTTCAACTCTACTCCAATCAAACTAGAGTTAGGGCGATGGTTACAAATTTACACCAGTCTCAAAGTTGCTTGAGGATTTTTTTAACCCATAGTTTATCTTGAGACTTAGAGACTGTCATATGATGAACTTTGCATCCATGACTCTGATTTAATCCTTGTCCAAGTCATAAAATATATTAAAAAATTAATACCAGTCTGTGAAAATAGCCTAACGACTATATTTATGAATTTCAAATATTATACAGGTCATTCAAATATGAAGCTTAGCAGATTTAATCAGAAAAATACAGGGAATTATATAAGACAAATGCATATGCAGAACAATTTCAATAATAAACCATAAAAAGAAGAAGGAACATAAGCATAAATTGGAATATAAATTGCAAAAGACATTTCCCTGAATAATTTAGCCATTCAAATTTGACTGAGAATTTGGGTTTCACCAGGTTGATAATAAATTGATAATCCATGTACACCTGTAGATTTTGGATCTTCCACTGGACAACTATTTTGAGACCAATAATCAATGCTTCATACTCATCTATATTGTTGGTGTAGTCAAAACTCATTTTATAGGACCTAGGAATGGAGTCTCCTTGAGGAGTGATAAATACTATGTCGGTGCTTGATCTCTTTTGTGTGTGAGAGTCATCGAAGTATAATTTCCACTATTTCTACTCCTCAAGGGAAAATATTCTTTCATCTGGAAACTCTATTAGGATTGGATGACTAGAAGGTAAGGGTACATCTGAATGTTGTTCAACAATAGCTTGACCTTTTATCACTTTTTTGTCCATATAATCAATGTTGAGCTCACTAAGAATCATGACCCATTTGGGGAGCCACCATATTAATGTGGCTTTGCTTAATAGATATTTCAATTGGTCAATTTTAGCAATTAGGATTGTCTTGTGACTTAACATTAGGGTCTAAGTTTTTGGGAAGCAAAAACTACAGCCAAACATGCTCTCTCAATGGCAGTGTAGTTTAGCTTGTAAGCCACAAGTGTCTAAGTGATACAGTTGTAGACACCTACTTTTGGTCAAGCAAAATCAAGCGAAGAGAAAAGTGAGAAATTAACCAAAAATCATGAATTAATTGAAAATCAAAGCTACTGGATTAATTAAATAAAAAATATCAATTAATGACATAATCAATTTTAATTAATTAATTGTATAGTTAAATCAAGCTAAATCCAATCCATTCAAGGGTGTACATGGCTAGCTTAAATCAATTATTAATTCTTATTATTCTCAACCACCATGTTAACGATTTTCCCTAACCTTGTCAAAGAAAATGCTAATGAACGAGGATCGAACAATCCTCCTACACTTTGAGCTCAAAAGGCTCAGGCGGGTGCACCTATTGGATTCACTTATTTCAATGAATCATGAGATGGATTCGTGCCCATCACACAAAATTTTACAATCATTCACAGCTCTTAAAATAGAAAATCAAATGTTGATTAAAATGATTTTGCCACAATTCTGGTATAAAACCAGTGCCTAATCCATCGGGTACAGAGTCAAATTGAACAAACATTCACAAAGATTCACAGGTCAATATATTTGAAACCAGTAAAATGCCTTACAATTCACCTATTTCATCACAAATACATGATCATCAGTTCCACATATCCTTGATATTCTCAAACATTATCCAAAGATATTTACTCCTTCCTTGAAGGAAACTAAGGAACAATATCACAATCCACCTTGTAGATGAAAAACCAAAAATGCCTTACAAATCTAGTTCATAAGAATTCCAAAAACACACAGAGACATCAAATTCTTGCAAAGAGGTTCCAAGTGTATTTCATTAGTAAAAAATTTCTTCTGTTTATACACATGACCAAATACTCTCAATCATAACACTAATTTAAATAGAACTTGCATATTGGAACATCAAAATCTGGAGCTAAACTCTCAGAAGTTGGAACCCCTATACAATAGAGAAGATAGAAGATATAGAGAAAGGGAAATAATTCTTGATCCTTTATACATTAAACACCTGTCCTCCCTTCAAAATATATGAATATTTGATCTCTTCTTCAAATGTCTCCATGCTGCATCATCACTCTTTTATCAAGAATAAGATCTGTTATGTCCTCTAGAAAACCATCTGCCCTTTCTGCAACTGAAATCATGATTCATCTCTCATAATTTCTTCAATTAGTGACACGTGGCACTTTTATATTCAAACTAAAATATCCTAAATAGGTGGAGACTTGTGCCAAATCTAATCTCAAAAATGCAATCCTTGCTCTGCCAGCTTTCCTTTGATATATGACACTTATATGTCTACACAAAATCTGACCATCGGTTGAAATCATTCTTTTGCTTGTGCATCATTTAAATTTATAAATTTTTTAATATAGTCTAAACTATATCACTCTGCAATTTTAACTTTGATTTTGTATTCTGCATAGACTGTTTAATTCATTTTTGCCTTTTTCTTGTGCAATTCACCAGATCTCGCCAAGTGTCACCTCCTGGTTGGCTCTAAAAATTCACCTCTGCATAGCCTCTCTGAGTGCACGAATGAGGATGATCACTCAGTCACAACACCATTTTGCTTCATTTGAAACCTTATGTGAGTGCGCGATGAGCTGAGTTGCCCACTCGCATGTATTTTTCAACACCTCAGAAAACATGCATGACTACGCGACTGGGCATTTATGGGTCCGTGACTAAGTGACTAGAAGTTGCGTGAAGAGCTTGGTCTCTCACCCACAAGCCAATTTGGTCATATTGATCTTCATGCGCGACAGTATGATGAGCCAATTTTTAGGTCTACGACTGCGCAGCTCAGTTGCGAGCTCGCACATCATTCTAGGCACCTTATCAAACCTGCGTGACTACTTAGTCATGTAGTCACAAGCCATTTTCTCAATCACCTTCCTCCTCCACTGGTGCGTGATGAGCCACCATGTGTCACCATGTCATCACCTCCATTTGGCACCATTTCTCTACAAAATTTTCTTACCTGTCGTCCGAGCATGCTTCCTAAGGCATCAATCACTAGTCAACTGCATGCGTGGATAGCTTCCTTTTTGTCTTCAAAGTCATATGAAAGCCTTTTGCTTATAAATACTACTACAGTCGATTTTGGAATCAATGTGGGATAAATTTTTTAGATGTTTTAAAGGTCTTTCTACATTGACGCCCAAAATATGGTGTCCACCACCACCAGCTATTAGTTTCTGCCATCCCTCCAAGTGGTGATGCCCATGAGCCTTTAGCTCATACTTCAAATCTATAACTAATTTCTTTTGTATTTAAGAACTTTGGAAAATATCTCCCCCATGCATGTGGGATTAATTCCTTGCATAATTTTAAGATTTCTTACAAGACCATGTACCAAAATACAATTTGGCATTTGAGCAAGCCCAAACCATTCACCATCATCTTAAGTGCGTGCCTCCAAAGGCTGCATTACTTTCACTTCACATAGCATTCTTTGTTTTTTACCATAAAAACACTAAAATAGTTCACCGCGTCATGAATGTGGGACCAAAAACAAAGAAAACATTTATGTTAAAATGTGCAGCACCCTATATTCATTTGGCATGCTTGAAGGCATGGCACAGCTACAGAAATTAGTACTAACCCTTCAAATCTCATTTATAGAAAACTTATAAAGTTTTTATTAAGGTTTTACATTGTACAAGATTTTCCTTTTAATTCTCTCCAGCATGACTATTTCATTACTAGCATAGGGTCTTCTTCTCTGGATTTCACCTGCAAGCTTCTCTTTTCTCCTGTGCATGGGGTATCTAGTTGCTGCGCTGACCTTTCTTACATCTTCCAATGCACTTACATCTGCCAAAAGCATTGGCCTTGTCTTGGAGAATCCATGTGTTGGTGGCTCTTTTCATTTGCTACGCAGGTAATTAATATGGTTTGCAACATTTTAAAGTTTAAAATTTCCTCCAACTTCCATGTTATCTCCCTCGCGCAGCATTTGGCTTTAAAACTTGTCAAATACATTTTCTATTTACTACATTTGGTCTCCTCCACAATACCATGTGTATTGGCTATTGTTTTAAAACACTTTGATCTACCACAAACTGTGTGGGCTTTTACTTCATCTGGGGAGTTCTTTCACTTAATGTCTACGCAAATCTCTTTAACACTTCCAGCGTAATTTATAATTTATACAAAATTCCTCCATGCCACAAACAGGTGTCTCCTCCATTGGCTTGCGTAGAAATGGGTTCTCATGCTTGTGCAACATTTAAAAAATAACCAAACATTTCCTATACTCCCTAATTGATGCACAGGTAGCCTTGAAGTCACTTCTTGGTTGCGCGTGGGGTCTTAGCATTACTTGGCATTCACCTTATTATGCAGAAAACCTTGTCTATGCTTCCCATTTTCACGGTCAATACTCCTCCAATCTGCATTTCAAGATGCCCTTTCCATGGCTTATGCTAAATATTTAATTTTGACCAATTCACCACAACCTGGAAAAACATTTGTTGTAACGACGTAAACTAATTCTAGAGTCAACACTTTAAAAATGGCAAAACACTCTCTAAAACTCCACTTCTGACTTTGATAATACATTTTAGATGTCTATAATTTAGTCCTCTAACCCATTTTCATGAATACTCTTAAGCCTCAAAAAATTGAAGTGTCAAATTGTCTCCCTGGAAAAACTTCACTGCTGCAAATTGAAAACTGATAGAAATTGCATTTAGATCTTAAGTTTGCAAAATATCAAACTGACTACTGAGACTCTACCACTGAATGTGGTGATAGAATTACATACAAATAATGCAGATCCATAATCAGCATCTCAAAATAGCTTTTTAACATAAAGCTATAACACTCTGAAAATGACTGCTCTGTGAAAGCAACTTTGTCAATACTAGTAGTCTGCATAAATTGCCCTCAGATTAGCCTTTGAAAAGACATCAAACTATGTGTAGAGGCTCAATCCTTGATCATGGTAATACCTTCAGCTACATGGAATATATAGAAAAATATCTCATCTCAAAACTCTCATCCCATGCAAAGTTACAAACCACTAAAGATGACTATTTTGCAAACTCTATTCTGCACATACTGACAATCTGCACAAATTCCCTTTGGATCTGATTTCAAAAACTTACCCAATGTACACCTATCAGTCAGAGACTTTAAAACATGGTTAATTTTCCCACAAGTAATATGAACCTTCAACTGGATTTCTCTGACAATTAACTAATCAATTGGGATTAATCTGCAAAGTCAGCTCTTTACAACTTTCCTGAATTTAAACACAGTGAAAATGCAAAAATTGAGTTTGGAATTGGCAAAGAAAAGTGATCAATCGGATTGGTAGAAGTCTACAAATCTCCAAGTAGGTACAAATCCATGCTTACAATATGAGGGAAAACTCAATTATCCAATTCATTCATCCAGATACTCATTTGCAAGACCTCAAAGTAAGCTACTTCAGAATTCTGCATTTGACCATTTGGCAAATTGATAGAAAATGAAAACGGAATGAGCTTAGCAAACTGACCAAATGGACCTTTCATGGCCCGAATACAAAGATATAAGAATTATTTTACCTCTTTAATGCGATGAAAAAGGAATTGTTTCAATTAGGTTACAAGGTGAAAAGTTACAATTGGTCAAACAGGGCTACTCAAAACTCTAGGCAAAACAAAGAAACGAGACATTTCTGGAAGATCAACTTTGAGGGATTGGAAAACCTACCAAACAGATTCAAAATGGATTGAGCTTTGGAACATAAGTTCTCTAATATACATATTAAAAAATCCCAAAGTGACAGGCCATGAAACTTAATAGGACACAAGGTATTCAAATTCAAACAGGGCCTGGTACATCAAACTTACACTTGGGCAAAAATACAGATTTAGACAAGCGCCTCCAAATGGCCATCTCCAAAACAAGTCAAAACTGAAATCTGAGGGTTGGAACCCACTGTACTTACTAAATGAAAGATTTTGAACCTATCTCCCAAGTGGTTTTTCACAAAAATCATGAGGCCTCTTTCTGCATGCATTCAAAATATGCCTTCTCCACGAGTTTCTTAAGGCAACAATATGCACTTAGAGAAATTTTCAATGTAGTCACTCTAAATTTCTCCAAAATTTGAGACTACTAACAGTGGCTCTATGTGGGGATGCGTGTCCCATGTGGGCATGCAAATAATTTAGAATCATTGGTACAGTAGACCATTCACAAACAAATCAAATTTTTCTCATCCTCTCTCTTTCTCTTTACTCTCTTCTCAAACAAAGAACTCCTTTATTGAAAACCACACACCACACACAACTGAAAACAAAGAAACTATACAATGTCTATAGTATTTACAAAAACCTCAAGCCCCTTCAGAACTGAAACTAGCACTTGCCTCTATCAAAAATCTAGTTCTCTTCTTGGCATACAAATATCAAAATGAAAATACATTCGTATAGTTTCTGCTCAAACTCACAAGGAATATTAAAAATGAAGAATACCTTATTTTCAATTCCTTTCATGCCTTTATAAATTCTTCCATCAGAGTCATCATAATCAAAAGAATGAAACTCATTCTTCACATCAGCAAATGCCAGAAAATATGAACTGTGACAATAAGGAAATGCATCATCATAAGAACCATCAAACCCCAGTTCCATTACCCCCTCATTAGCCGGCTAATCCATAAAGAAATTAAATGACTCATACTCACATAATCCCTAAACTCCAAAATCTAGAAAAACTTCACAATGGAAAGACATATCAGCATGTTCTTCAAAACATGGATTGAAAACCTCCTCCACTTACAAATTACCCACATGGTCATAAGAAGCCAGTTGACCAACATCATAGCCATGTTCATTACATGGAACAATGGACTCATAAAATACAAATTAATACTCACAATCACTTTTAGCCTAAGAAGAAACAAAATCTGATTTATCACTGCATATTGCCACATTTTCAACATTAAAATCAGAATAAACCAAATCTGGAAACTCAGTGCATTCCTTAAATAATGGATTAACAACACCGTGTTTTTTTCCCATACGAACATGGTAACAAAGAGATATCTGGTCCATATCGATGTCTTCATCAAATGCATCATTAATAAAAATGTTGAAGACATTAGTACCCCTGTTTTCATAATCACTGTCATAATCACTTCTAGCATATGATTCAAAATCAAAGATATCATTATAATTAGATTCAACACGTCTATCATTAAGCAAGGAAATGGATGACAAATTCATACCACCTTCTTCAACCAGAGGAGATGGGGAAAGACACCAATCATCCTCAAGTTTCTCATCATGTGTAGGATTTTCATTACACAAAAAGTTCATATGCTGAAGAAGATCATCATTGAATGAAGGGATTTTAAAAACACACTCATCTATCACTTTAGCCTTTGACTAAAAAGACTCAACTAATTGATCTTCATTCTTATTTTCATTCATAATACCATGATAAAGTTTCAAGATAGTATCATACTCCATCTCATAAGGAAGACCCTCATTTACTATCCCCCTTTCCTTAAGTTTTGATACCAAATCCATTTCAAAATTTTTAAGGCCAAACTCATTTGTATCATGCGGACATAAAAGATTACTTTCAGAATTTATGAAGATACTCTTACCTTCACATGCTGATTTGCATTCACTTCCATGAATGCTCTTATCTTCCCATACTACACTAGAATCACACAATGACAATGAATCATCATCTTCCAACATATCTTTCTCTCGCAAAACATAAGTTTCAACATCCTCTTGATCCTCATAAGAATGTAAAACATATACATCCTTTTCAGCATTCAAAACATTGTTAGTATCATTGCATGTAGGATCCAAATGAGAGGGTATTTCTGACATAACTTTATAAGGCAAAGACTCATTGAGAAAGTCAGCATCATAAGTATTTGAAACATCATTCATTGCTACCATTTCTTGGACACATGTATTGTTGTCATCATTTGAAGTTTCTTCTGTATGCATAAAAAAGATTACTAACCATACATCTATTCAAATCTGAATTCAAGACTTGATTAGAAACCAAAGTAGAGGTATCAATACACCTACTTGGAGCTGCAAACTTTTCACAATACTCTTGTCCATTCTCAAATGTATTTTTCTGGCAAATCCCTCTAAAGAAATGGTTCTTTGTCAAACTGTATTTGACATTGTTCTCAATCTCTATTGCTGTCCTAAAATCCTGATGCAAAGTCTTAGGTCCCTTGTCTCTCAACCTATAACTCATCTTCTTTTCAAATGCATCAAATTAAACTATAACACACACATCATCTTGAGGTCTACATCTTTCAGGTATTTCATGTAAAGCTCTTGCAGATTTGATATTAAAATCAGGAACTAGTTCATCTTCCTTAATCTTAAGATTCAACCAATCAGTAAATACATCACTCAAATTCATTCTCTCACCAAATTGTTCCATAAAGGCAACATGTAATTCATCGCAAGAATAAATTGAACAAGCTGATAAAAAAGAAAACTAGTCCCTAGCATTATCTTTCAAAGTTTGAACAAACAACTTCATGGTGCTATCCTCACATTCAATGTCAAAATCCTCAATCAAGTCCATGAACCTTTTACAGTGCTTTTAAGAATTCTCATCTCTCTCACCCTTGAATCTAGGCAATGTTTCTTGGATTTCAGGTGGAAAAGCATTTGGGTAACCATGAATACCTTCAAAATTCATAGTTGCATACAATTTATTACTGAAACCCCTCCTTAAATTACAAGGTTATGGCTGAGTGGAATTCATGGCTGCACTTGGATTACCAACTTCTCTCCCAAATGAGCATGAGATCAAAATATAAACATACTTCTCAAAACTGTATAGAATACATTCAACAATGGAGAAGCATCTCAACTTATCACCATTATTTCCTTTTCTTAGTGCTACTTCACTTTATAAGGAATTTTTATTTCACATGAAAATATAAGGATTACCTGAAAGGAATTGCAGTTGTTGCTCTTATTTCTTTGACTGGAAATTTGGCAGATCTAGAGCCTTCTTGATAGCTCCATCAGGTTCTTTTCAACATAGAGTTGCCACCTCCTTGCAGAGGAAAATTTTCAAACAGAAAAAACCATTTGACATATATACTTTATTTTTGGGTTCTCTCCAATCAACAAAGCCACATAAGCTTTTGTAATCACTGCAATAAAATATTTCCAAGGTATCCTTCTACAAATTTGAAACTACTTCCAGACTCTATTAGCTTGACTCTTTCTTTCAAAACTAGAGATTCTAGGACAGATTCAAACATGATTAATTACAACCAATCCCTAGTAGAGTCGCCATTCTATTAATTTTTTTCCCTGACCTTGTCAAAGAAAAGGCTAATTAACGAGGATCGAACAATCCTCCTACACTTCAAGCTCAAAAAGATTAGGCGGGTGCACCTATTGGATTCACTTCTTTCAATGAATCATGAGATGGATTCCTATCCATCACACTAAATTTGACAATGATTCACAGCTCTTAAAACAAAAAAACAAATGTTGATTAAAATGATTTTTCTGCAATTCTAGTATAAAACTAGAGCCTAATCCATCGGGTACATAGTCAAATTGAACAAACATTCACAAAGATTCACAACTCAATATATTTGAAACCAGTAAAATGCCTTACAATTCACCTATTTCATCACAAATACATGATCATCAGATCCACATATCCTTGATATTCTCAAACATTATCCAAAGATATTTACTCCTTCCTTGAAGGAAACTAAGGAACAATGTCACAATCCACCTTGTAGATGACAAACCAGAAATGTCTTACAAATCAAGTTCATAAGAATTCCAAAAATACACAGAGACATCAAATTCTTGCAAAGAGGTTCCAAGTGTATTTCATTAGTAAAGCATTGCTTCCATCTGTACATATGACCAAATACTCTGAATTATAACACTAATTTAAACAAAACTTGCATATTGGAACATCAAAATCTGGAGCTAAACTCTCAAAAGTTGGAACCCCTGTATAATAGAGAAGATAGAAGATATAGAGAAAGGGAAATAATTCCTGATCCTTTCTACATTCAACACTTGTCCTCCCTTCAAAATATTTGAAGATTTGATCTCTTCTTCAACTGTCTCCATGTTGCATCATCACTCTTTTCTCAAGAATAAGATTTGTTATGTCCTCTGGAAAACCATCTACCCTTTCTACAACTGAAATCATGATTCATCTCTCAGAATCTCTTCAATTAGTGACACATGCCCCTTTTATATTCAAACTAAAATATCTTAAACAGGCGGAGACCTACACCAAATCTGATCTCAAAAATGAAATCCTTGCCCTGTCAGCTTTCTGTTGATATATGAAACTTATATGTTTGCACAAAATCTGACCAACTATTAAAATCATTCTTTTGTGTGTGCATCATTTAAATTTATGATTTTTTTAATATAGTCTAAACTATATCATTCTGCAATTTTATGTTTGGTTTATTATTCTGTACAGACTATTTAATTCATTTTTGCCTTTTTATTGTGCAATTTACCAGATCTCGCCAAGTGTCACACCCTGGTTAGATCTAAAAATTCACCGCTGCATAGCCTTTGTGAGTGCGTGACTAAGGATGATCGCTCAGTTGCAACACCTTTTTACTTTATTTGAAACCTTGTGCAAGTGCGCGACGATCTGAGTCGCCCACTCGCGTGTCTTTTTCAACACCTCGGAAAACATGTGTGACTGCACGACTGGGAAATTATGGGTCCATGACTGAGTGACTAGAAGCTATGTGACTATGCGATGAGCTTGGTCGCTCACCCACAAGCCAATTTGGTCATCTTGATCTTCATGCACAACTGCATATTGAGCCAATTTTTGGGTCTACGACTATGCAACTGGCTCGGTCGTGAGCTCGTGCATCATTCTGGGCACCTTGTCAAACCAGTGCGACTTGTTTAATGCTGAATGTGACCTCTCAATTCAACAAGAAACTCAACATAGTCATTATTCAATCCATGAATTCGCAAAGACAAACATTGAATTGTTTGCTCTACGAAGGGATTGAGACGACTTGTTGCCTCCTAATTAGGAGTGATTGTTGTAGTATACCCTCAGAACGAGAGCCAACAACCGAATCTGCTCTAATATGGAGGATTTTTAAAGTGTGAGTGTGTGTGAAATAGCCATTGAAAGTGAAAAATCAGCAACTAAACATGATAAGAAATGATATTATTCTATGATTTGAAGCATGATTTAAGCTAGTAGAATTGAAATACAATTAATCTAGAAATGAAATGCAAGTAATCTATGGAATTGAAAAT
>MU225068.1:1768392-1797840 GCA_018584345.1 Thuja plicata
TGCATTTGAAACTCAGTCGATTAAAGTCAATTAGGAGACACATTTGCCTAATAAAATAGGACTTCGAAGATAAGAAAATGCACCAAAATTGATTAAGTTATTAGGTGCCAATTTTGGGGTGTTACACGACTATATGATGAGCTCGGTTGCACAGTCACAAGCCATTTATGCAATTGCCTTCCTCCTCCACGAGTGTGCAACAAGCCACCACATTTCACCATGTCATCACCTCCATCTGGTGCCATTTCTCTATAAAATTTGCTTACCTATCATCTAGGTACACTTCTTGAGGCATCAGTCACTAGTCAAATGCACACGTGGATAGCTTCCTCTTTGTCTTCAAAGTCATATGAAATCCTTTTTGCTTATAAATACTACTGTAGTCAATTTTGGGATCAATGTGGGATAATTTTTTTAGATGTTTTAAAGGTTTTTCTGCATTGGCGCCCAAAATATGGGGTCCACCACCACCAGATGTTAGTTTCTAGCATCCCTCCAAGCGGTGATGCCCATGAGCCTTTAGCTCTTACTTCAAATCTATAACTAAGTGATTTTGTATTTAAGAACCTTGCAAGATATCTCCCCCATGCATGTGGAATTAATTCCTCGCATGATTTTAAGATTTCTTACAAGCCCATGTGCCAAAATATAGTTTGGCATTTGAGCAAGCCCAAACCATTCACCATCATCTTAAGTGCATGCCTCCAAAGGCTTCATTACTTTCACTTCACATAGCATTCTTTTTTTTTTACCATAAAAACACTAAAATAGTTCACCGCGTCATGAATGTGGGACCAAAACCAAAGAAAACATTTATGTTACAATGTGCAACACCCTGTATTCATTTGGCATGCTTGAAGGCATGGCACAACTATAGAAATTATTACTACCCCTGACAATCTCATTGCTAGCATACTTATAATTTTTTTATTAACAAACCCAATGCGCTGGCAGCCTCCTCTCAAATGTTGCGTAGGCTTTGACCAAACATTATACAAGGTTTTCCTTTTAATGGTCTCCAGCGTGACTGTTTCATTTCTAGCATAGGTTCTTCTTCTCTGGATTTCATCTGCAAGCTTCTCTTTTCTCTTGTGTGTCGATTCTATAGTTGTTGCACTGACCTTTCTTACATGTGCCAATGCACTTACATCTACCAAAAGCATTGGCCTTGTCTTGGAGAATCCATGTGCTGGCAGCTCTTTTCATTTTCTACGCAGGAAATTAATATGGTTTGCAATATTTTAATGTTTAAAACTTCCTCCAACTTCCATGTTATCTCCCTCGCGCAGCATTTGGCTTTAAAACTTGTCATATACATTTTCTATTTACTACATTTGGTCTCCTCCACAATACCATGTGTATTGGCTATTGTTTTAAAAAACTTTGATCTACCACAAACTACATGAGTTTTTACTTCATCTAGGGAGTGCTTTCACTTAATGTCTGCACAAATCTTTTTAACACTTCCAGCGCAATTTGTAATTTATACAAACTTTCTCCATGCCAGAAACAGGTGTCTCCTCTATTTGCTTGCGCAGAAATGGGTTCTCATGCTTGTGCAACCTTTAAAAAATAAACAAGAATTGCCTATGATCCCTAATTGATGTGGTGGCAGCCTTGAAGTCACCTGGCAGGCTATGTTTTTGCACTGAAACTATATTTAATATGCCTCCTTTGGCCGCGCGTGGGGTCTTAGTATTACTTGGCATTCACCTTATTATGCAGACAACCCTTTCTATGCTTCCCATTTTCATGGTCAATACTCCTCCAATCTAAATTTAGAGATGCCATTTTCATGGCTCATGCTAAATCTTTAATTTTCACCAATTCACCACAAGCTAGAAAAGCATTTGTTGTAACGACGTAAACTAATTCTAGAGTCAACCCTTTAAAAATGGAAAAACACTATCTGAAACTCCACTTCTAACTTTGATAATACATTTTAGATGTCTAGAATTTAGTCCTTTAACCCATTTTCTGTGAATAATCTTAAGCCTCAAGAAATTGAAGTGTCAAACTAGCTCCCTGGGAAAACTTCACTACTGCAAATTGAAAACTGATAGAAATTGCATTCAAATCTTAACTTTGAAAAATATCAAACTGACTACTGAGACTCCGCCACTGAATGTGGTGATAGAATCACATACAAAGAATTTAGATCCATAATCAGCATCTCAAAATAGCTATTTAACATAAAGCTATAACACTCTGAAAATGAATGCTCTGTGAAAGCAACTTTGTCAATACTGGTAGTCTGCATAAGTTACCCTCATATTAGCCTTTGAAAAGACATCAAACTATGTGTTGAGGATCAATCCTTGATCCTGGTAATACCTTTAGCTACATGGAGTATAGGGAAAAAGATCTCATCTCAAAACACTCATCCTATGCAAAGTTACAAACCACTGAAGATGACTATTTTGCAAACTCTATTCTGCACATACTGACAATCTGCACAAATTCCCTTTGGATCTGATTTCAAAAACTTACGCCATATACACCTATTGGTCAGATAATTTAGAACTTAATTCATTTTCCCATAAGGAATATGAACCTTCAACTGTATTTCTCTGACAATCAACTAATCAACTGGGATTAATATGCAAAGTCAGCTCTTTACAACTTTCCTGAATTTAAACACAGTAAAAATGCAGAAATCAAGTTTGGAATCGGCTAAGCAAAGTGATCAAACAGATTGGTAGAAGTCTGCAAATCTCTAGGTAGGTACAAATCCATGCTTACAATACAAGGGACAACTCAATTATCCAAGGCATTGATCCGGATAAAAATATGCAAGACCTCAAAGTAAGCTACTTCAGAATTCTGCATTTGACCATTTGGCAAATTGATAGAAAATGAAAACGGAATGAGCTTAGCAAACTGACCAAATGGACCTGTCGTGACCTGATTATAGAGATATAAGAATTATTTGAACTCTGTAATATGATGCAAAAGTAATTGTTTCAATTAGGTCACAAGGTGAAAAGTTACAATTGGTCAAACATGGCTGCTCAGAACTCTAGGCAGAACAAAGAAACAAGACATTTTTGGAAGACCAACTTTGAGGGATTGGAAAACCTATGAAATAGATTCGAAATGGATTGAGCTTTGGAACATAAGTTCTCTGATATACATATTAAAAAATCCCAAAGTGGAAGTCCATGAAACTTAACAGGACACAAGATATTCAAATGCAAATAGGGCCTGCTACAACAAACTTACACTTAGGCAAAAATATAGATTTAGACAAGCGCCTCCAAATGGCCATCTCCAAAACAAGTCAGAACTGAAATTTGAGGGTTGGAACCCATTGTACTTACTAAATGAAAGGTGTTGAACCCGTCTCCCAAGTGGTTTTTCACAAAAATCGTGAGGCCTCTTTCTGCATGCATTCAAAATATGCCTTCTCCACGAGTTTCTTAAGGCAACAATCTACACTTAGAGAAATTTTCAGTGTAGTCACTCCAAATTTCTCCAAAATTTTAGAGTACTAACACACCACATGGGACAAAAAAGAATCAACCAATGAGAATTAAGGAATGAGCTCACATGGATCTCTCAAGAGGTTTTTCTATCTCAACCATCCAATTTGCCTTTGCTATCTTGACCATACATTTTGTCTCAATATTTGAAACCATTAACCTAACTAACCTCTAATCATGGTCAACCTAACTCTACCCCCTACCCTTGGGAAATCCTTTAAATAAAGGTCATTTTGAAGATAAAATTACCACTTTACATCCATAATCTAGATCATCCTTACTATAGGTAATATAATTCATATTCATACTTTTCATTGTTGAATTTGCATAATAGTAATCTAATTGAATCATTTTAGTATAATTGAGCTAAAATAGGGCATAATTATATCATTTAGATATTAATTTCTCATTCTAGGACTGTCACTAATGGAAGCTAAGATGATCTAGCATTTTATTAGTTTTTCTAAATAGAGAGCCATGAGATGCTTCGTGTTCGTGTTTTCAATTCAGTTAGCTTAAATTGTGTTATTTAAAAGTTGAATTGATGATGTTGTAAACTAAACTCATGAAGATATATTTGTTATATAAACAAATGGCACCCATCATGGGGCTCTTGTGTCATTCTAACATTTTAATAAGTTTTTGGTATTTTTTAGTGGCTTTATTTTATTTCTTTTCAAAATTTGCAGGTGTAGTGACGCATTTACGGAGCCAAATAACATTTATGAAGTAAATTTTGATGCCTTTACGATGCTAAATGGTGCATGTTCAGTGAATTTTGATGCTTTGCAGAGATATTTCAATGCCTTTACACAATTAAATAGTGCATGCAAGGTAAATTATTATGCCTTTGCGCAAAGAAGTAATGCATGCTAGGATTCTTCTATCTCCTATCTTATTTATTTCAATGCTTAAATCACGCTTTATAGCACATTTAATAATGGAATTAATTCCTAATATCATTTAAATAGTGCTTTGTCTTCAAAAATAACACTTTTAAATCTTTCTGTAGCACATAGCATGTTTCTGACAACGTGTTCTAACTGTTAAATAACGCTTAGTATTGGCTTTAAATTCTGCAAATTAAGTCAAAGTTCTGCAAAATAAATGATAATTTTCTATTATTTTGTAGATGTCAAGCCATAAGAAGGTATGCAAACTAGGATACTACAAGAAATTGAAGCAAAGAAAAGAAAAGAAAATATGGAGTGCATTGAAAGTGGCTATGAACTATGACAAAGAATTTCAAAGGAAGGTGAGCATGCATAGATATTGGCAAATTGTGAATCTTTATTAAGCCTTTTACAATATGCCTCAATTTGATTTGTATAATAATTATTTTGATGTCCTTATTTGATCTCAATTCTCTCATTTTCAATAAATTTGAGCAATTTTCTTTTTGATGTGCATTTCCTCACTTTGCTTTTAGTGTGTTGGACTAACATTTGTGAAGGGGATGTAAAGGAGGTGGAACGATCGCCACTAGGTGAGTATCAAAAATACAATTAAGAAAAATAAAAAATGTGCCTAGCCTTTCTAGCATCAAATAAAGGTAAGATCTAAATCCCTTCGTAATTGCTTAACTTGTGGCATGTCAAAGTTTAAATCTAGCTTTAATTAAAAGAGTGAATTCAAGTCACGAATTTAAGCATTAAGCCTATGCTCTTCACTTTCTTAAGTGGATCAGAATGCCAAACATGCCAAATTTGAGATAAGAAGGAACTAAGAAATGAACCAAACATAAAATTAAGCCTCCTTTCTCAAGTGGATGAAAAGTGCTAGGTATATGCTCTTCACTCTTTAGGTGAATCAAAAATCCAAACACACTTTAAATCCCCAAAGAATAAGAGGCTTGGAATAAACCTTTGTTGATCATTTTTGGAATCGAAGAAGTAGTAGGGATGTGCTCTTTTCCTTTTTAGGTGAATCAAACTCCCCAACCAACCTATTATTTTCATTTATTGCTTTACATTAACATGCTAGAACTATAGTGGGCCTGCCTCCCAAGATTTTCCTTTTCAAGGATGGTGAGAGGGAACGACCCAAAGTGGGAAACAAGATTAAGCCAATCTATTCCACCCACTTCAAAAAAAAAACCTCATTAAGCTGAAAAACATAGAGGGAAAAAATATCAAATGCCTGGACTCGTAGGGTTAATATCCTAAATTTAACATCGCAACTACATAGCCCTTGTATGACTCATTTAATCTTTTTGTGTGGAATTCTTACTAAAACCTGATTAACTTAGCAATGTCTACCATTTTAGAGCTAATTTAAAAGCCAAATTTGATTGTAGGTAGCTTGTTTGGAAGATTTTATTGTGTGAACCCATGGAAATGACCAAGAATATACACTTGGTGTATAGATTTGAGGGTTAAGACAAGGTTTTTTGTGGTTGATAATTCATGTTTACAAATAGAGGACATCCATTCATATCTGATAACCATTTAAAACTTTTAAAAAGTCAATTTGTCGATGATCAAAATAGTAACATCAGTTTTTGATATATCTCGTGTTGCGTATGAAAAATCCTGTAACGCGTGCTAGAAATATTTTGGCACATTCCAACAAAGTTTCAACTCTTTTAAGCACAGAAATAGTGTGTAATAGCAACCTTTTTCCACTTTTAAACTATAAAATAACGTGGCTGAATAGTCAACTAGCATGTAGCTATTTTCTAGTGAGTGTGTATAAACATTTCTGCAGTGCATACCAGCTCTATTGTGGCACATACAGACTGAGACACCAAAGAAGTGAGTATCTCCTGTGTCTGTTAAAGAATTTTGATATTATTTATGGATACCCTTTTCAGAGTATTCCCTACCTAGTTTAGAAGGTAGAATAAATCCTTGCAAATTTATGGTGTCAAGAAAACTTTAAAGGGATTATTGATCAAAAGGATGTTATTTTCAAAACCTTGAATTCTTGTTAATGTCGGTCTTCACTAGATCTCATTACATCAAGATAGCCTTACAGGAAGATGGAAGTTATGTTAGACAAGAAATACCCTATTTGGACAAAACACCCTACCACGTATTTCTAGAAGAATTGGAACTAAAAACAATGGCATTTCCCTATGGGTATATCGATCCTAACCTCATTAATAATGTTAATGAAGCCAACAACTCTCATAATGACAATCATGGTGGTGGAAACAACAATGGGAATAATAATGGAAATAATGAGGGAAGCAATGGCACTAATAATGGAGGAAATAATGAAAATAATGAGGGAATAAATGGTGCTAATAATGGAGGAAAGAATGAAAATGATGGGGTAAATAGAGACCATCAAGATGAAGAGGTCACTGAAGAAGAAATAAATGAAGCGACCCAAAATCATTTTTTCACAAAGATTATGGAAAGAATTTTAGAAAGAGATAGGGAGAAGTATTTCCTTGACTTAGCTAAAGCAGGAGTAAAGCTCCCCCATGATTATGACATGTCTACTTAAAATAAGGATGAGGAAGAGGAAAATCCAATGGTAATAATGAATAAAAAATTTAATACTTTCCAAATGCAGTTGGATAACATGAAGAAAATGGTGGCTCCAAAGAAATTCTCAATTGAAGCTTTATGAACATTTCCTTTTGATAAATAGTTTAACTATGGTACCAATCCCTCCTAATGCGGTCTTTCTGAAGTATGATAAATATGAGGGAGAATCTGACCCACAAGATCATCTAAGGGAATTTTTTGCATTAAGCTTGGAGTTTATGCATGATACAACTTATTTAATGTGATTGTTTCAAAGAATCCTTGGAGGTCCAACAATAGAATGGTTCTCAAAATTACCCTCGGGCATTAGAACATTTGAGGATTTAGCATCCAATTTTGTGACTCGTTACTCTAATAAAATCAAACATGAAGTCACCATGATAAACTTGTGTAACACCAAATAAAGAGAAGGAGAAGTATTCTTGATTTTCCTACAAATGTGGAGAGCGGTATTTTCTTGATATCCTAGTAGTGTGCTAGAAAAAGGAAAAGATGGACATGTTTATGAATATTTTGAACATAGAAATGAACTATAAGTTATGATTCCAATGTCCACCCACCTTTGCATAGATTATTAAAAATGGGGTTACCATAGAGGAAGTCTTGGTAAAAAATGGAGAGATAAAGATTTATAAGGAAAATAAGAGTTTTTCTAACAATCATAACAATTCCAACAACAATAATCGGGCCCCTACTAACAACAATAAATTTTTTGTTAAAGAACACCAATAAGGGACTTATTAATGATGGATTTGTTGAGGAAAATAACTTAAAAGCTACCCTATTAAATCTCACAAGAGGATCTAACCAAGAGAATAATTTTAATCAATCAACAAAGATTTAGTTCAACAACAACTTTTCGAGTAATCAAGAGGCTAGTGAGCTAAAACCTTTCTTTAGTCTGTCACCAAGAAGGAAGTTCACACACTTAGGTGAACCTCTTGAAAATGCTTTGAGAACTCTTATTTCTAATAATATTATTGTTCTACCAAAATCAAGGTTGTATGAACCCCAAATAACACCCTCATGGTGGAATGATACTCATCATTGTGAATATCATCAAAATAAAGGACATAAAACAAATGAGTGCATGAGGTTGAAACACGTGGTCCAAGATTTAATAGATAATGGTGTGATCAAAGTAGAAGGGCCTCAAAACAATGAAGATCATGTGGCCTTTAAAACTCCTTTATTTAATCATGAAAAAGGGGAATTGTTAAATGCCAATGAAAACAACAAAAGAGGAAATGATAAAGTCAATTTTGCAAATAGCTATAATAATGTTATCAATTCCTTATCAGGAAATGATAATACTATCAATGTCATTGTGGTAAAAGATCAACCATCAAAAGAGACCTCTAATTGTGTTACTAGGGGGTAAGTATCAAAGATAACATTACAAGGAATTACCCCTAAGAATACTTGTCCTAATCAATAAAATTCTTCTCAAAAGAAATACAATCTTGTGGATCAATTGGAAAAGACGCCCGCAAAAATCTCAATCCTTGAATTATTAAAAATTTTGCCAAATCATAAGGAGATCTTGGAAAAGGCTCTTATGGAAACCACTATTCCCGATAACTTGGATGTGGTCAGATTTCAAAACATAGTTGGTCATCTCATTGCACCTCATTGTTTATCCTTTTCCAAATAGGATGCTATGTTTGTCAACCATCCCCCAAAATCTCCCACTGCATATAGAAGTTTTGATACATAGACACCATGTGAAAAGAGTCCTTATTGATTGAAGAGCTGGTCTAAATATTTGTACATTGAGTCTAGTAAAAGCCCTAGGGTATTCTGAAGAGGTCGTTGATCCAAAGAATAAGATTACCATTAAGGCCTATGATGACAAAGAAATATCCTCTAAAGGACTGGTGGTTTTTTTCATTTGAGTGGTCCCAATTCAAAAGGATGCCATTTTCCAAGTTCTTGACATGAAACTGACTACTTACAATATCTTGCTAGGGAGGTCGTGGAACCATGAAATACAAGCGGTACCTTCAACTTACCACCAATGTATCAGGTTCCCATACATGGGTGAAGAAATTAATATAAGTGGAGACTCAAATCCCTTCCAATATTGTAACATTGTAAAACCTTCAAATGAGTCATTTATTCCACACAATAGTGAAGGGGCTACATCAAGTGCTTCTAATGAGGAAATTCAATAAAAGGTTCCTATCTCAACTTTGGTTTCCAACTCAAGCCAAGAAAAAAATAACTCATCTACATCGACTAAGGGTAAATAGAAAGTGAGTTTTGTAGATGAAGCTATCAAGAATACTAATGTGAGTGTTTCACATCAAAATGAGGAAAACTAAGAATCCTCTATGGTTGAAAATGAAAGAGTTCAAGAAACACACTATCAAAAGATGGATAAGTTAATAAATAATTTTGAAAAACAATGTAAAATCAAACAAAAGGGGTGGGAGAATGCTCTATCTCATTGTTTGATTTACCTACTTCCCCCAAATCATATGTAAATACATCTAGTGCTCATTCAATGGAAAAATACAATGCACATTTTGTAAGAGCTAGTGATCCCTCATCTATGGAAGAAGAGGAAAATGAAGTTTTGAAGTGGCTTTAAAAAGATGAAGAGGCCTCAAATTCTCATACAGAAAGGGTCCAAAATGTTAGCATCCAAAAACATCAATATGGAAAAGGTTATCAAATTATGAAAACAATGGGGGAAAAAGGAAGAGGACTCTTGGGCATAAGGAATAAAGAGTTTTTAGAACTAGTACAACCTCCATGGAGTTCTAGTGAGGAAAAATCTGGGATAAGATATCATGAACAAGGAAATGGTCAATAGAATTGCAACAAATTCTATGAACACATCCACATGGTAGATTCAGAAAGTGAAGATGATTCTGCAAAATATGAATGAGATTCCTTATCTGAGGCCTCTTGTCATGGCAAGGAGGTGGATGTGACTCATACCTATGCTCCCATAGCTAGTGAAACTAAATAGTCAATTTTTGATCAAGGATTGAGTTCCAATAAAGGGCCTAACATTCATCAAGAATCAGAGTCAAGGGGAGAATCAAATGGCACTTGTTGGGTGGGTGAACCATGGGTACCTTCATGGGTAGGAGAATATAACATTAGGTTTAACCCATGACATTTTTATCCTCAGGAAACCCAAGAGGATTTGAGTGAGGAGGATTTTGATCCAAGTTCTATGGAACATCTTGAGAAAGCCCATGTTTTAGACTTAAGCTATACAATGTAAAAATCTCATAATGAAGTCATGTACCTAAATCTCATGGATATAAACTTACCTAATGATCCTTTATCCCTTCTACATCCTAAGCTAATTAATTGGGACTTAACCAAGCTGAATGGTATACTTTCCTTCTCAAATGATAATTCAGAGGCCCTATACCTAAATGAGCTTGAACCCTCTTTCACTAATGAATTATATCAAAGCACAATGGAAGCATGGGTCCAATATCTTATTCCAAAATAAAAAAAATCAAATGGTCTAGTGGTGAAAACCACAATGTGGCAATGCTAGACCCAAAAAAGTAAAGATAAAGGACATTTCTGAGGGTGAAAACCCAACTATGGCACCTAAGGAAGAGATATTGGATAGTCTACTAGAGCATGATGAGGAAAGGTCTCCTGTACCTATTAAACCCATGGAGAAGGTAAACATTAGCACTGAATCAGAACCAAAGTTCATACACCTTGCAACTTCATTAACTCAAGTAGAAAGGAAAGATTTTAATTGAGATCTTCACAGAAAAGAAAGTTAATTTTGCATGTTCTTATGTGGATATGCTAGGGATAGATCCAATTTTTATTATGGATCATTTAAATGTAAGGCTAGGGGCTAAGTCGGTTAAAAAAAGCTAAGAAAGATGCAACCTCATGTAGCCTTGTTAGTCAAAGCAGAATCAGAGAATTTATTAAAAGTTGGTTTCATAAGGGTTATAGCCTATGTTGAGTGGATATCCAATATTGTACCAGTTTCAAAACATGATAAGTCAATTAGTGTGTGCACGGATTTCCAAGATCTCAATTTAGCATTCCCAAAGGATGACTTTCCATTACCAAGCATTGATGCTATAGTGGATTTGATAGCATGACACTCTATGTTCTCCCTTATGGATGGATTTAGTGGATATAACCAAATCAAGATAGCACCAAAGGATCAAGAGAAAACAAATTTTACATGTACTTGGGGTACTTTTTGTTGGAATGTCATGCCCTTTGGTCTTAAGAATGTTGTAGCAACTTATCAAAGGGCGATGACCACAATCATCCATGACATGACGCATAAGTTTCTTGAAGACTATGTAGATGAAATTTTAGCTAAATCACATACAAGGAAAGATCACCTACCAATCTTGGAGAATATTCTCACAAGGCTAGAGCAATTTAAAGTAAGGTTAAATCCAAAAAAGTGTGCATTTGGGGTATAATCTGGAAAATTGTTGGGTTACATAGTTTTTACAAAAGGCATCGAAGTAGATCCTGAGAAGTTCCAAGATATCATGGAGATGGAAGTGCCAAACAACATAAGCCAAATGAGATCACTACAAGTAAGGTTGCAATACATAAGGAAGTTTATATCCCAATTAGCCAAAAAGTGCCATTCTTTCACTCAACTTCTACACAAGGACATAATTTTCAAGTGGGACATACAATGTGATGAAGCCTTCTCATTATTGAAGAAATACCTGATGAATCCAACTATACTCATGACACCTATTAAAGACAAGCCATTACTCTTGTATATTTAAAAAACAAAGCGCTCTTTATGGGTACTATTGGCTCAAGAGGATGAAGATGGAAAAGAAAAGGCTATTTATTACCTCGACAGAACCCTGGTTAAATATGAGTTCAATTATAGCTTCATTGAACGAGAATGCCTAGCGGTAGTTTTTTCTTCCCAAAAACTACATCATTATATGTTGGCGCACAAGGTTAAGCTCATAGCTAAGATCGATCCTCTATAGTATCTACTTAGCAAAACAACTCTCACAAGGAGATTGGAAAAATGGGTCATGGTGTTGAGTTAATTTGATTTTGAGTATGTGGATAGAAAAGCCATCAAAGGACAAGTCATAGTTGATCAATTGGTAGAGGCTCCTCCAGTTTTTGATCATCCTATGCAAGTTTCATTTCCAGATTCAGAAATAATCAATGTTGAGGAAAAAACATGGAAACTCTACTTTGATAGATCTTACACACAACATGGCTTGGGGGAAGGCATTCTCTTGATTACACCTCAAGGTTACACAATTGCTAAGTCATATAAACTCATTTTTCCATGTACCAAAAATATTGCAGAGTATGGAGTCCTAGTCATAAGCATCAAAATGGCCTTAGAATGGAAAGTAACAAAACTACAAGCTTATGGTGATTCTCAACTAGTCATAAATCAAATCAATGATGAATATCAAACAAAAGATGACAATTTGATTCCTTATAAGAGGATGATAGATGATTGGAAATTTTTTTTTGTTTTTATTACTTTTGAGAAAATACCAAGAGAAAAGAACAGAGCAACAAATGCCATGACCACTTTAGCTTCTCTCTTGCAATTGCCAGAACATAATGCTAGATATGAGTTCTTGGTGGAAGAGTTATTGAAATCCACAGTTGACCTTCAAGATTCTCAAATCACATGCTTATTAATCGGACATGACTCACCATGGTATGGACCTATTTTTACCTATCTAAAATACCAAACATTACCCTTGGACCAAACCAGCAACCAAAAATACATTTTATATGCCAAGCATCTTGATATACCATCCTTTTTGACACATTGTATCACAAAATTATTAACAAAATGCTTCTTAGGTGTCTAGAAGACAAGGAATCAAAATTAGCCTTACGAGATGTACACGAGGGAATATGAGGGTCTCATTCAAGTGGGTTAAACTTAGCTAATAAAATCCTTCGCATGGGGTACTTTGGGCCAACTATAGAGAAAGATGCTTATCAATTTGTAAAAATATTTCATAAATTCCAATATCATGGAGATATGATTCATGTGCCAGCACAAGAGTTACACCCAATGACCACACCTTGGCCCTTTTATCAATGGGGGTTTGATTTAATTGGGATAATTTAATTGGTCTTAAATATATCATAATTGCTACATAATATATTACTAAATGGGTAGAAGTTGTGCCTTTGTCAACTGCAACGAGGAAACAAATTTCAATGTTTATACTAAATCACATCATTTGTAGATATGGCACTCCTCATGCTATAATAACCAATAATGGAAAAAAATTTAAAAACAAGGATAAAATATGTGACAAGTTTCATAGTATACATTATTATTCTTCAATCTATTATCCTCAAGGGAATGGTCAAGAAGAAGCAACAAACAAAAACATACTTAATATTTTGAAGAGAACAGTTTACAATTTAGGAAGGAATTGACATATACAATTGAACCTGACATTATGGGCATCTATGAAAAGCATAAGAACACCAACTGGTGCAACACCTTTTTCATTAGTTTATGGAGCTGAAGTCATTTTACGTTTAGAAGTTGAGATTCTATCCTTGAGAGTCTCCTTACATGGTTTAATAATAGATGAATATTATAGGGTTTCTAGACTTCAATAAATTGAGCTACTAGAGGAACATCAAACACAAGCATATGCACATCTCAAGGTGTATCAAAATAGAATGTCAATGAACTATAATAATAATATAAAAGCTAGAGTATTTCAAGTTGGTGAGTTAGTGTTGAAAGAAAACCCTAAAAAACAAGCAACTAGATAGAAGAAAGGAAAATGGGAAGCAAACTGCTTAGGACCCTTCATTATCACATCTTCTTTTGGAATGGGAACATATAAGCTAGCTGATTGTGATGGAGATGAGTTACAATAAATTATCAATAGCATTCACTTAAAGAGGTTTTATACCTAAATCAGATGAAAGTGTATAGGATGAAAGAGTATCAGAAGAAAGCAATCATCATTCTTTGTACAGTGAAAAAAGATCCTAAAAAAATCCAAAAATAGTGAAAAGAGATCCTGAAAAAAATCAAAAAATAGTGAGAACAGATCATGAAGAAATTAAAAAATAGTAGAAATAGTCTTGAGAAAAGAAAGAAAAAAGTGGAAAATTTAGCATGAAGAAAGAAAAAAAATTCAAATATGGATCCTAAGAAAATTTTTATCTTGGTGAAAACTTTGCAAACAGGCACCTTGGTAATAAAAAAAAGTAGAAAAAATGAAAAAATAAATAAATAAATAAAAAGATAAAAAGTGCCTTGGTGAAAACCTAGCAATAGGTGCCTTGGTAGAAAAAAAAAGAAAAAAGGAGAAAAAGTGCAATAATTTCACAAGGTGAAAACCTGGCAAACTGGTTCCATTTGACCCTTAAGTCTTTCCTAGTTGCATGGTTCATCTATATTTTTCCACCACCATTGTGTATATCCTTGCATCTGTCATTTGTCCATAGTCATAATAAAGTCTCTGAGCTGCGAATTCATCAACATTTTTTCATACATTGGAAATTTTCCCCAAGTCCAACATTTTTCTTATCTAAC
Source organism: Thuja plicata (assembly GCA_018584345.1). Lineage (NCBI taxonomy): Eukaryota > Viridiplantae > Streptophyta > Pinopsida > Cupressales > Cupressaceae > Thuja > Thuja plicata. Next base: position 1,782,903 of record MU225068.1, read on the forward strand.
TGGGGGAGTTAATCCAAATCACAGATTTCATCAAGCAAACACCAATTCACACAGATCTGTGCATCAAACCTTGGAACTTAATCTTTGACCTTGGATTCATATTTCTTGTCACACTAATTGTTAACTTTCATTGACTTATTATTATCAGGATTAAAAAACAATACAAACCAAAGGATCAAAATGGATGAAGTTCTATTTGAAATATGGATACAACAATAGCACTAAAGTTTGATAGGATATTAAATTTTCAAGTCATGTCTTTTTATCTGATCAATGATGTTTTGAATAGATCTGTAATGATGAAAGCATGACATTTTTCTTGATTTTTGTGTCACTATTTTTAAGATTGATTCATTATAGTATGCAACCTTGTATAAAGACATGACCATCAAAGAATCATCAAGGACATTTTCATATGGATGGGATTCAATCTCTATCTATTTACATAAAGGATACCTTGGTCATTTAGATTTCCCATATCTCAATGCCAATATCCACTTGCTATTAGTAATAACTGAGAGGGGGGGTGAATCAGTGGCCTTAAAAATATTCCAATAATCAACCCTTAAAACTTAGTACCAAAATATTAAGCCTCTATTTATCTTTAGTCTTATAAGATGAATGCCTCCAAATACTTATATCAAATTACTACTGCTCAGAATTCTTTGTAAAACCTTCTACTGTAGATTTACAGAATAGCAGTCTGTTAATTTACCGAAAGATAGTAAATTATCTGGAGTATACTGATCAATCAAATTAAGTTAGGTGTAATGAAAAACACTAAAGTAATGACTCATAAACACATTGACACATGGATTTTTAATGTGGAAACCCTGTTAAGGGAAAAACCACTTGGGACCGGTAACCCAAAATTTTCACTCTTCTAAATTGAGCTCGGTGAAGAGACAACCATGTTAAAGGTTACAAACACACTGTTAGGTGTGACCTTGTTAGAGGATTTAAAATTTTGGTATGTCACTTGATATCGGGCATCTCTATGCTACCATCTTTGATCAAACACTCACTTGGCCTGTCAATTGGTATCTGGCATCTCATGCTATCTTCATGATCAAACTTTTTGATACTCCTTGGGATGCATCTCAATATAGAAAGGATCTTTAAATCCCGCTCGATTAAGAGACTTTCTGAATCAATGGTTAAACTAAAATAGTATGATCTGTTCACATATATAACTTATACTTGCAGATTTTCAGATCTATTGTAATCTCACAAAACTATTTTGATCAATATAATTATGTTTATACCTTTGCTCCACTTTGATTCTGCTCAGTGATGTTGTTCTCTATTGCTCGATGTCCACAGAAAACTTTAGCTCTTTCCTCAGCTTGTTGATCAGCATTATATGAAGTTTCTCTTTATCAGTTTCTCTTCAGCATCCCCTTTTCATTCTTTCACCCACACCAAATTTGTAATGAATTGAGTTGTCTCTTTATAGACATGATATCACCGTTTTTAGGTTCTAGATCTTCTTAATCTTGGTGTGGTCCATAATTTTTTCCAATTAGATTTAAAGAAAAAATCCTATTTTATCTCACTAAGATCTTCTTGCCAACTGGACAAAACAAATTTAAATCCATTACTTATCTATGTCTTATCTTGTCGATGAAAACAATGATAACTACCAGTTAACTCTATATTTAGCTCTGCCAGCTAGATATTTTGTCATTTCTGAACTCAAGTTAATTTCAGTTTAACTCTTTGATAGTGACGGTCAACACTCTAGTTATCCTCAAGCTTCTCTATCATTTTACACTATGTTTTTGGTCATTGGGTATTCTTGTGATTCTGCTCATCGGTAATGCTTGTCAATGTTCTTGCTCAGGCATGACTATGAATTGACTTTTGGTGATCTTTATCTATCAGGTTCCACTGACCGTTGGTGTTTGTGGTTGCATTGTGAATACCTATCTTTTATGCATTACAGAAAGAATAATCTTTATCTCTCTGATTCTCTGAAGTATTTGAAACTTTTATTATAATCCATTAGATTATATCAAGTTGACATCAATGACAATACAATCCATTAACTGATTTAATGTCTTTCATTATCCTTCTGGATTTAGGTTATCAACTTAACATCTTCAAACATTAAATCAGTTACATGTCATCACTTGCAATAGTGAATCCAATGAAGGCAGTATTCATATTCCCATAGTTTTTAAGTCCAACTAGTGCAGGTTGTACCAATTTCATTGATCAAAATATGAAGAAAGTAATATTCATATCATCATGGTTTATCAATCTCACCAGTGTTGATTGTACATGCTAGAGGTACATGAAAGCTCAATGATGAAAAATAATCCATGCATTCTTTGCAAAAGTGAAAGTTAGTTTCATTCATGTAGAGTATTTTGCACAAGGGAAATCCCTTGGTTAAGAGGTGAGTTCATCAAAAGGTTGATATCATCAAAATTCTCTTTTAAATCAAGTATGATTGGACTTTAATAAAAACCATTGCATATCATTAATCATTGATCATTATTTATTACTCTCACAAAGATCATTAAGGATTAATCATTATTCATTAAGTCTTTCATCCATTAAGGTGCATTCATTCCATTTTATTAAGCCATATTGTATTATAAAATACAAAAATATAAAGTACAATGCATTTATCATTTAGTTCCATTGCACATCATTTCATAAATTCCATCATTAAGATCATTAAGAGAAATAATTAAAAGCATTATCATACATTTTGCATCGATCTAAGGTATGTCATACATAAGACAACTCATCCACATGTATAAAGTAAATCCACAAAACTCATATAGAAGTGCATCTATATATCATCAAAAACTAAAAGTCCAACATATAATGACATCATAAAGAGAACATGAAATCAAAAATAGGAGAGTCTATCATAAGATATGTTCAATGTCCAAATATCTATCAATGTACATCAACAAAGGTACATACATCAAATCTTGATCTCATGAGATACATAGTGGTGCATAATCATACAAAAGGTGGAATAATCATAATCTCAACTAGGGGCACCAACAACACCATCTATCCCACCTATACTACCTAGATCTATCTAAGGAGCCTGACTAGTAGTAGTTTTACTAGGTCATTGAGCCATAGAAGCTATGAAACTCTTCATCATAATAGAAAATGGATCCATCCAGCTACTAATCATTGTCATACCAACTTGTAAAACCATGACATCCTGAGTCAAAGTATCTAGAACCTAAGGAGCCACTGGTTGTGGAGCCATTAGAATCTGAGGAGCAACTGGAACCTATGGAACAACTATCATCTGAGGAATCTATCTAGCCTGAACTATTTGTACCTGCTTGGCCACTCTCTGCCTCTGCTGACCCCAAACTGCTAGTGCAACCTAAGGAAGAGCCCTTCCACCTATCCCTCCACCTATCATCTATACTCCTCCACCTCTCATCCATAATCCTCCACCCCTCATCCTCACTCTACCACTACCACCCCTAGCAGCACCAATCACCAACCCACATCTTCTGGTAGCTCCATCTCTCCTCTACACTCTCTGTCTCTGCAACCCATCGCCTCTCCTACCACCACCTCTTGCACCATCATCATTGTTATCTAAGTGCTCATCAATGTCTAGAATAGGCTCACCAGGATCTGTATACCGAGGGAACCGATGCTGATCAAATCACCATCCATAATCAACTGTCATGCCTGCATCAACTACATGATGTCTCATATCTTGAGCAAGATGTGGCATCCTAAATATGTCATCACAAGCACATAAATACTCTACCATGGTCCCCACATAGATATCTCTTCCTTTACTCATGCATACAAAGCCAAACCTTGTGGTATATCCTAAGTACGCCTGAACTATCCTAGAACTTTGTAAAATCAAAACCTCTCGACAATCAAATGAGTCATGCCTACTATCCATCATGGCATAAACATATATGGTAACTCTAGACCATCCTCTTGACATGAATCACATATGAGGTATGGTCGCCACACAATCTGATCCATGTCATCAAGCCTCTAACACCATTAATTCATCTTTCCTAGATGAAGCTGGAAAATCACTCCCTCGTATAGAAAACTATAAGGCCATCCAACATCTCTGACTCTGGCTGCAATGGGTCTTGTCACAAGAATATGTTCTCAGGTCCATAACTGTAATAAGACCACACTTACATAAATTATAGAAACCTATTGATAAACAACATGGTGTATCTCATGGTATAACTGAGAAAGTACGCATGATCCCCAATCAAACCTCTAAGGATCTATAGTCATATCCTCCAATATCCTACCCCAACTGACTACAAATCCATGACCTCAGTGATCAGGAAGTAGGAATCCACAAATAAATGATTCCAATACTATTGGAAGTAGAAGAAATGAAATGAAATGAGTTCAGGAAACAATCTCATCACCAATTGTAGGATCACCAAAGACACATCTACACACTACACAATCATAAACCTAATCATAATGAATAAGATCACCCTGTGTAGGAATTTTGAATAACTTGTACATCTCCTTAGGGGTGACTGTCATCTCAACCATCAAAAAATGGAAGGTATTATGGTATGAGTGCCAACACTCAGCCATAGTATTCAATAAACCACAGTTCGAGACATCTCTAGTAAGAACGATAATCCACATCGACCAATAACCTGGCACTCCATGGGGGATAACTGGTCCACCATATCAAGGGGCCAGAGAGGTAATTCATGGATATACAATCTCTAAAAAAAAAATTGTTTTTAAATCAAGTGCAATCACATTAGTAACATAATCTAAATGGATCATCACAAGTAAATCAAGCTATCTTTTCATCCTATCGCTCATCTAGAGCACATCAAAATTTTCCTAACTCTATATCGTGAGGACAGAAAAACATCAGTCATCTTATCAACCTATCAGGATTGAAATCATACAACATTCGTCAACATGATCAAACTAATATAACACCACTTGTTTTTCATCACATTACCAGGCCACATCTGTAATGCCCCGCTAGGGAACCCAAGAGAGATTAACCTAGTACATGTCACTATGTGTGCTGAATAATTTTTTTTTTAAGTTAACATAAAGAAACATACATTCATGTGGAAGAAATTACCATTTATACACATGTCTTACACTCACATAGATTACACGACTCAAGGGTTCCTTGATGTTGAATTACTTAAAGCAATACACAACTAACAATATAACAAAAGATTCCATCTGATTAAACATAACAAATACCACTTACATAACCATAATTACAAACCTCATGGATAACCATGAAACCACCATAACACACATCCACTGCACATGTCGCAGGGTATGTGGTAATCACTCTAATCTACTTAATATACAATTTCTAGTGTAGGTATCACATGCGATACTCTAATACAAGATTTAAAATAATGAAATTACATAATAAATGATGAAGGAACATAAAGAGCTCATCTGCAAGAAACCATCAAGCACCTGGTACAAGGATGTCGAATCTCAATGGATAAAGAATCACTACCACCCGTCCATGTGGAACCACAAAGGTCCACCACACTATGCTGAGGAGATAACAAAAGATCCCAATCAGATATCCAAAACCAAGAAGGAATAACCACTAAGAAAGGGATCCTGATAGCTCTCTAATCTGGTGTACTAATCATCACAAAAATGTAAGACTCACTAATCCAGAGGCAAATAACAACGTAGGAAAACTAGCATGTGTAAAGGAAGGTGTCATCATGTACGTCTAACCCTTAAGTTCATCCCTGATAATCACAATGGATTTTGGCACCTAAGTGACCATACACGGAGCCAATGTCCTCTCATACTAACAAGGCCACTAACTATGTCAGGTACCTCACAGGGAAACTAACATCTTCTCAACACCATCTTAGCCTATACTAGCACTCAAGAAAGGGTGAGGACACATCTTATAAATCCATTTTAATATCCCCAAATATGTCTTTAGTTATCACTTATTAAGAAACTCCATAATAAGCAATCCAATAGTCACTTATGGACATGGAACTTATTGCAAGCCACCCCCTACTACACATCTAGGTAACCTACCCTAGGCTTAGACATCCTAACATATCTAGCATAGGTCACAACCCTAGTGTACCCCAAATCAGTATCCCATAAAATAGGAACGATCACATAGGTACACTAGCAAATATCATAATCGAAGGGGTCACATGGTCAGTTTAGAGTAATAGCATGAACACACACGCCATAGAGTAACAGAAATATAAAAACTACCCCCTAGCCTCTGTATACATCCTAGGTCAACTAATGCCCCCCAAAAATAACACATATAAGCAAAAGAAGACCATAAGGGTGCATAGAGTAAATACATACTAAAGACAAAATGACAAGCATAAGTAGATAACATTTACATCTAATTAAATCACCCATAAACATACAATCTAACCCACTTATCCCTCTATTAATCCATTTGCATTTATAATTTAATCTAAAGTAACTAATGTCATTGAAACTGAATCCATTTAAAACTACCCCTAGCATCCTAAATGATCCAATTAAAATAACCAGTAAATTAATTAATTTAATTTGATTACACTCGATGTCTCAATCCATCGACCGATTAGATGTACTCACAAATCAGATGACATTTCTAATCAGGTTAAAAATTCAAAAAAGTAGCTTACGCATCATTTTACCTTATCATAAACACAACAAAGTGCAAGTGCTATTTTATCAGCCACTAAGTGCTATCAAACACTTTATATGTGCTACAAAAAGTTGTACATGCCATTTATTATGATACATGCTACTCAATCTATTCTACTCGCTAGAAGAATCATTGTTTTGTACTAGGGTTTACTAAGAACTAATCAATCTATCCTATGTGCTAAAACCTAGCTAGGGTGTTCATTTATGTACACTAATTTACGCTAATCTATGTGTCATTACCCTATGTGGATGCGTTAAAAGACAAATCTACATGTTATTTCATATCAGTCTACATACTATTTAAGCAAAAACAACAAAAACATAAAGTTCTAACACCTAAAAATTTAAAAATTTGTTGTAATTCATCAAATTAATCAACAAGGAAGGATTCAGATACTCACCGGAGGTCCTTAATCTATTGGACACTAGAATCTATGCCCTCGCTTGAACCTTTGCTCTCAAATTGGGACCACCATCGCAATCAGGTCACTCGGTCAAATCAGAGCTCAAGAGGAAAAAAAAGTGAAAATGATTGGTTAAAATCACCTTTTTTACCACTATATATACCTTTTTGACCTAAATTGCAGGTATTTTAACCTTTATTTTATCAAAAAGGTTGAAAATTCATCAATTGGGCATTTTTAAACATCACATTATCAGAAATCACATCATAATTGAGATCTACCATGCAAAATTTTATAAAAAATTTCAAAATCAAGTTTGCTTTCATTTTTGAGGGGGCAAGATATCATTAGGATGGGAAATCAATGAATCAAATCTGGGGCATTAAAATTTTAAAATAATCATCAGTGGAGCATATCAATCAGGTTGTTTTTCACATCAGGACAACATATCAGGAATTTTCTTCATCAAAATTAGTGGTATTAGCGAATCAATCATTGAGATCAAATCAAGCATCAGTTAATCAAACATCAAACACTCTTTGAACCAATGCGCTTCGCACATTGATTCAAAGAGGGGTATTTTTAGATACCTAATTTTGGTCAAGCAAAATCAAGCAAAGAGAAAAGTGAGAAATTAAGCAAAAATCATGAATTAATTGAAAATTAAAGCTATTTGATTAATTAAATCAAAAAGATCAATTAACTATACAATTTATTTTAATCAATTGATTGTATAGTTAAATCAAATTAAATCCAACCCATTCAAGGGTGCACATGGCTAGCTTAAATCAATTATTAATTCTTATTATTCTCAACCACCAATGGGACAAAAACAAATCAACCAATGAGAATGAAGGAATGATCTCACATGGATCACTCAAGAGGCTTTGTTATCTCAACCATCCAATTTGCCTTTTCTATCTTGACCATCCATTTTGTTTCAATATTTGAAACCATTAACCTAACTCACCTCTAATCATGGTCAACCTAACTCTACCACCTACCCTTGGGAAATCCTTTAAATAGAGGGTTTTTTGAAGGGAAAATTACAACTTTACATCCATAATCTAGAGCATCCTTATTATAGGAAATTCAAGTCATATGCCTTTTCATTGTTGAATTTGCATAACAGTGATCTAACTGAAGCATTTTAGTATAATTTACCTAAAATAGGGCATAATTACATCATTTAGATCTTCATTTCTCATTCTAGGAGTGTCACTAATGGATGTTAAACTGAGAGCATATTATTAGCTTTTCAAGATAGAGAGCCATGAGATGCTTCTTGTTCATGTTTTCTAATTCAATTAGCTTAAATTGTGTTATTTCAAAGTTGAATTGATGATGTTGCAAACTAATCTCATGAAGATATATTTCTTATATATACAATAATAGATTGGCCTTTCCTTTCCTTCTGAGTCATTTTGTGCCAATAATGCCCCCAGTGAATTCTTTGTAGCCAAGATGTATAACAATAGGGGCTAATCTGGAATGGGTGTCATTAAGACTAGCACTGAAAGAAGATAATATTAAATATTTGAAAGGAATTTTGACAGTTTTTGTCCATTCAAAATTTATCTCTTTGTTAAATCGATCATATTTCCATAATCCATAAGAATTTTCAACTTGATTTATGGTTTTGATTGTGTGTAATTTTTAGCATCACGTATTGGAATAGATGGAACTTGTTAGCCAGCTGTGAAATGAATTGAAAAGGAAACTCTAGTTTTCTTCTTCTCAATCCTCATCTTGGTTCCTTGAGGATGTTCTAGGGTCATGAACTTCTAATTTTGTTTATTGGTATCAAGTTTCCCTCTAGAGCTCCCAATCATTTTAAGGTAACACTCCAAACTAGTCCACAAGCTCATCCTTCCAAGCTTGATCATCAATTTATCCACCTACTCCTCACTATCTTGCAAGGGTAGAAGGCTTCAAAGAGAATCTAAACCATTGGTAACAATCCAAAGTGACTATACTTTTAAGCATTTTATCATCGCTTTCAAACTTAGGCAGTTTTAGGCCTAGTAGGCTTTAGGTCTCAATTAGCCCTAAGTTTAAGGTTTTTGGAACCTAACTCTAAAAATTGTTGAATGACCCCATTAACCATTGGATATTATGAGTACCCATTTGGAAAACCTAAACTATTTTTGGGGTCTTGGGTCTCCAACCTTTCGTATAGTATGACACCCAAAATTAGGTCTTTCAAGCCTAACTATGCTTGAAACAAGTTTCTCTACTCTCAAATGCCTTAGACATATTCATACAAGTATTTTCATACTTCTAGGGATTTTCTAGACCACAAAAATATCCCTGAATCCTTGGATTGCATTTCCTAATCCACCCCTACAAGAAACAAATTCTACATTTCAAAATTCCCTAGTCAGGCTTTCACTGTACTCACCTAGGGCTTGCTCTCAAAATCTTTGTTTTGGGTTTTTTGACATGCAACCAGAATTAAATGACTATACATAGTGTCCACTTTAATAATTCCAATGGTCATGAAGGTTCCATGGTGGAGTTTCAAGATGGAGGAATTCTTTCACCAAGACCCCAAAACTACCAGAGAACACAATTTTGATTCTTGATTTTCATTCAATTAACTAAACTGTACAAAAATGGATTAATGAACACAAAGAGAAATAAAACACCCTATGTTAACTAATTACAATAAAATAACTCAAATTCAATCCATGACACACAATTTGTTTAAACTTGAACCAGTTTGTACACAATACTCATAAAACTGTCAACTTTCTTATTAGGGCACAAAAATAAAATAACTTCCAACTTTTGTATAGTGCCTTGAGAGGTCTTATTATTTAGCCTCCATAAACATTTTAAACACTAAAGAATCAAACCCCAACCCCTATGAACTCATTTTACATGGTGTGCTCACATTTTGGCCTATGTGCCTGCTTGGCTAAATAATTGTCTCAAAAACCCATAGCATTGGACTGCCTATTTTAGGATTGGACACCCTAATCATTTCTAAGTAGATCATTTAGTCTCATTTAATTATTGACCAAGGACGTAAACTTGGAATGGAATCTGCAAAGTATATGCTTCAAACTTCCCTAATCCTCATGACTAATCCTATGAAATTTAAATGCATTAAGCTTCAAGAAATCTATGCTAACCTAGGTAAATGAATTTAGTCTAGGGAAACAAGTAATCATTGATAGTAATTACTCTAACCACCTATGTTGTAGGAAATGTCTACTAGTTATGTTACTAGTGGTTGCAGGAACAACAGAGTTTTACTTTACTTCTAAATAAGCATAGAAAATGATTCCTATTCTAACAAAGCAATTCACTCACCAAGTGGGACCACTTGGATGAGTGAATAGAAACAAAATCTAGATAAAGGATTGAAATCAAAATGTGCATTCTATTCATTCATGGGAAATAGTACACTTGGATAGATAAAACAAAAATAGAAATCATTTAGAATAAGTCCTCCCAAAATATAGTATGTTGTGGGTCCTAGATCTGCGCAATGCATCTAACAAAAAACTGTATTAACTTGTTCCTAATGCGAAGATCTTGCAACAACATCTTATCTTTCCCAAGTGCTCACTTATCTTTTTTGAACACAAAGGCTTCTTGTAGTAGCACCATTATGTTGATCTTTAAATCCACCATGACTGATCCCCACAAAATGATTAATGTGCACACAACCTTCGATACATACATATTCTCATCATTAATATTAGAAGAAAGTGTTAAGTTCTAATTAATACTCTTGCAAGGCATATGGCTACAGGAAGGAAACTACCCAAAAATATAGCATAGGAAAAAGGATCATTCATTAGCTGATATAATTACTCTATTTTATCATTGCTATCCATCATTTTTAAGAAAATATACCATGTTCTTCTATCATCCATTTTCCTACTTAGTGTCTTTATACATATAAAATATGCATTAAAACCATAAGTTCATGTATCTATTTTGCAAATAAACTGCTGAAAAAGAAAGTAAAAATCACTTAGCAAGATGGTCATTTGAGAGGCTCATCATTCCCCCCAACTATCCTATTGCTGGTCCCCAGCAATCATAAAGTTGTGGATCCTGGCTCTCAGCCTTAGGTCACTGGCAATATTTTCCCCTGACTCATCATAAATGTAGTTGAAGTATCCATGAGTCTCCTTGAGTCTTTCCCATCTCTGAACTTCTTTGGCCATATCATGATCTTCCACATTTTCATTCACTGCTAGTAATGGCTATAGGAAAATATGTGGTTGGAATCTTAATGGAACCCAATAATTAAGCTTTTTCCTACCCAACATGATATACCATGGAGATCTTCTAGTAGCAAGAGTCAGGTTATGTGGAGAATGGGGTTCTCTGAATTTCAGGTCATGGGACGTCCTGACCCATTTGTGCATACAAGTAGTGATTATAGCCTCAATCTCATGTGATGAGTGTTGAAACCAATCTGTATATGCTTGCTCTCTAACTCGGTAGACTTTGTTGGCTCCACTTGGATTTACAGTGACTGATAGCCAATCAAGAAAAGTTCATCTGGAATGTTGAACTTCAGGCCTCATAAGAAAGAGTGTATCTATTTCACTTATTTTGCAAGGCAAAGCCTGATGTTCCCTGCTTATTTCATTTTTCATCCAAGACATTAATGCTCTTAATTGGACATCCCCCACATAGAGTAGTGAATTCTGGTCCATGTCATTTGGTACAACAAGATTATGCAAATATAATTCACATAATAAATTCTTTAAAGACATAGGATCTGATTGAAATGCATCATAAAATTCATGAGGTGTTGAAACAAAGGGATTTAGTCCTTCCACAATCCTTGTTAATTGAAAGTTAAGGAATCGCTCCTTAAGAAATAGAGCATACACTAGTGATGGTAATCTACATGTCATTACTTCTGGAATTAACTCAGTTATCTGATTAACCCTTCTTTTCAATACCTCAATGTGATCTGTTTTATACTCCAATTGATGAGCTTGCTCATCAATGGTTCATTTCAATTTTTTTTTTCCAACTCCCACTGTGCCCTTTCCCATAATAGTTTCTTATACAAAATCAACCCTTTAATTAGGGGTGTAGATAGATTTAGTGGTGGTATGGGTTCCTGATTAACAACATCATTCCATCATGTTGCAAGCTAAGGGGTTTTTGTGATGTTTTCCTATGTGGTGGACTTTGCTTTCCACACAACAAGAGTTGTTACCATATTCTCCCCTTGACAGGATTCATCTTGCCTAGCCAGTGTGTCTAACCCATCCTTATTAATCTATTCTAGCACCTTTTCAATAACATCCTCATTGAGTTTTGGGAATTCATTAGAAGGTAACCCCTCTAAACCATCAAAACTATCTTGAATAGAAGAGTTATCTGGAATATCTTGACTAGAAAAGTTATCAGGGATATCTTGACTAGCAGAGTTATCTACAAAATCCTCTACCTCTTCAGAATCTTCATTACTATCAATAAGGATATAGTCAATATTAGGGTCAACTTTTTCTTCTACATTCTCATCATGAGAAACAGTTGATGACATGTAACTACTTAAATGTTTGATAATGTTAAGTTGAAGATAATGCAAGGCATTAAATCAGTTAATGGTTTGTATTTTCATTGATGTCAACTTGATATCATCTGTACGGTCATGTACATAAAGCCAAAGACTTCAGAGAACCAAAGGAACCAAGTTTATGCTTTCAGCAATACATGAAAGTCATGTATTCACTAAGTGACAAACAACATTGACAGAGTGCACACCATCTGTAAAATAAAAGAAGAATAGTCGTAGTGATACCTTACGATAGGAAGAACAATGTTGCCCGACAAGCAAAATTAGAAGGTTTCCCAACGAATAAAATTTCAATGATGCCCAATAGATGGAGATCATGAAGCTAATTGGAGTCTTGCCGATGGAATAGTCAGTTGTCACCGACAACTAACTATAGTGGTGACCGACAGAACAAAGAGTTTAGAAAATGACAAAATATCTAGCTGGCAGAGCTAAATATAGATTTAGCTGGTTGTCTACTTTGTTTTATTTGACCAGAGATAAGTGATTGATTTAAAGTTGATTTTTATAGTTGGAAATAATATATCTATGAGACAAATCAGGAGTTATGCTTTAAATCTAATTGGCTGGATTATTTTTCACGTCAAGAATCAAGAATCAAGAAACAATGAATATTATGTCTATATAAGAGACAAGCTTAATTCATTTACAAATGGGATTAAGGGGAGTAAATAAAAAGGATGATGGTGAAGAGAAACTGATGAGGAACAACTTCATATAGTATTGATCAAACAAGCTGAAGGAGAGCTAAGGAATTCTATAGACAATCGACGAACAATGAGCACAGCACCACAGAGCAGAAAGTATGGAGCACAAGGATTGAATTGACATATTGGTCAGAGAGGTAATGTACTTAAATAGATCTGAAAATCTGCAATTTAAGTTGCAATATGAATAGGTCATAATGTTTCAGTTTAACCATTGAAGCATCAAGTCTCTTAACCAAGTAGGACTTAACAGTCTTCTATATATTGAGGTATATCCCAAAGAGTGCAAAAAAGGTTGATTCATGAAAGTAGCATTGGATATGCCTGATGCCTATTGACATTCTAAGAGAGAGGCTAATTGAAGGATGGAAGCATTAGATGCCTGATACTAAGTGACAATCTCTATGTATAAAATCCTCTAACAAGGTCACACCTAACAGTTTGTTTGTAACCTTTAATAGGGTTGGCTCTTAACAGGGCTCACTTCAAAAGAGTGAAAATTTGGGGTACTGGTCCCAGTGGTTTTCCCTAAACAGGGTTTCCATGTTAAAAATTCATGTGTTATGTGTGTATGATTCATTTCTTTATTGTATTGCATGTTACATAGCTAACTCTAGATTGATCTATATACTCTACTTATTTACTGAGTTTTGGTAAATAGTTATATTGCTTATTGATAATCAAGAAAGAATAATGATTGATAGAGAAACCTGATAAACAGTTAATCATTATTAGTATTTCATGGAATGCATCTTGTAGGGACATAATAATCTGAGTTTTATTGATTGGTGGTTAAATTTTGAAGGATAAATGTTTGAGGCCACTGAGTCACACCCCCCCCCTCTCATTTATTACTAACAATTGGTATCAGAGCTTGTGTGCTTAGAAGGAAGGTTTCAAGACCTAAGCCAAAGATCACAAGATGAATAGACAAAATGTGCCCAAGTTGAAAAAAGATAATTTTGCTTCATGGCAGAGTAGGATAAGACTCCACTTATCAGGTATTGGTAATGATGTTAATCAATTCCTAGAAACTAAATATGTGTTGCCCATAGGAGAACCAACAATTGACCAAATGAGAGAGATACATGAACACAATGGCATGATGATAGAGCTTGCTTCCTCACTCTCTGATGCTGAATTTGAAGATGTCAAAGAATGCAAAACTGCAAAGCAGATGTGGGACAAATTGAAGCTTGTACATGGTGGTGACAAAAATGTTTAGAGAGCCAAGGTAGAAAGCCTTAGAGGAAATTTTGATGATCTCAAAATGAAAGAAGGTGAAAACATCACTTAGTACAGCATAAGAATCAAAGAGGTAGTCAATGCTATCCGAGGAGTTGGAGGTGTACTAGAAGAAGATACAGTGGTAAGTAAAATTCTAAGAACCATACTGCCTACTTATGATATTAGAGTATCTTCCACTCAAGAAATGAGAGCAGTATAAAATAGCAATGTCACTCTAGATAGCTTAATTGGAAGACTGATTTCATTTGAGATGAATAACTTTGATAATAGTGTCTTACCAAACATAGAGTCTGCGTTCAAAACTTCTATGAGAATAAGTAAATCAAGTCACAAAAACACTATGAGAAAAG